>CM068827.1:41516930-41894430 GCA_028554795.2 Sinohyriopsis cumingii
ATTCTTGGTAACTTTACCTAAGAAATCCGAAAAAATAGTTCCATACATTAGTGTGTGTGTGTGTGTGTGTGTGTGTGTGTGTTAAATGTTTGTTTGGTTTCTTCCTTTAAATGGGAACACTACCGTTGCCATAGCTGTATATATCTGACAGCATTGCTTTCTTGGTACATTCGGGAATTTAATACATCAGTATACTTCATGCTCAGCATACTTCAGTTAACACGTGTACATTTCCAGAATGTCCCACGTTGCTTTTCTGTATAATCCGAGATCGCAGATAATGACCTCTTTCTTCAAGAAAACGATGATCCCGCCATTAACCCACATTAAGAAGAAACCGAATGTTTGTCAGCGAGACCAATGTGGAAACGTAACCGTGTTCTCAAATAGCCCATTTACATCTACTACTATTTAGAGCCACCTATTATTCTGTTCACATAAAGATGATGACATGGCTCTGACAAGAATAGTGACATATGTTAGCAGTTATATAAAGCTTTTATATAAAACTGAAGGCTTGGTTGGCGTGACTCAGATTGTAGCTTATGTTGATTCACATAAACTTAAGGCTTGGTTAGCTTGACACAGATGGTAGCATATATTGATTCACACAAACTTAAGGCAAAGCTCTAGAACAATGATAGTGTCTTATATTAGTTTCAGAACGCATGTGATGCTACAATTTGAGAGTGAAATCTTACTTATATAGCAAACAGGGGCTCGTATCGTTGCTTATAATTTACCTGTCATACATGTACTATACAATAACTACAAGGAAGGACACTTCTCTGCTTTCTCGCGCGACCTATTTAAGAATAAACGCTAATATTTCAAGCTACATTGCGCGTAGTGTAATAAATCTGGTACCGATGTTTAGCTCAGACATTCGACGTTGTATGCTTATCCAAAGTTTGGCTTACTATCATGTCTTTTAAGGAATGCCAGACCATTTTCCCCACGCTACTGCTGGACATGGCCATGATCGCGCCCGCTTAATATGCAAGAACGCGCTGAATGAAATACTGCCTTTTCATTGACCAACTGAAAATAAGTTATAAATAAATGTAGGAAGTCATTTTCTTTTAAACAATGAGAGGACAGTAATCATTTCAGCGGGGTTGGACTTGCATATTGAGCGGGCGCGATCAGGGCCATGTGGAGCGGTAGCGTGGGAAAATGATCTGGCATTCCTTAGAGGTATGATATTAAGTCGAACTTTGGACTGGGATACACAGTCGAATGACTAAGCTAAATATGGGTACCAAATTTATTAAGCTTTGCAAAGCTTAGCTTGAAATAGCAGCGTTTATTCATAAATGGGTTGTGCGAGAAAGGAGAGAAGTGTCCTCCCTTGTAGTTATTATATAGCACATGTATGACGGGTAAATTGTATGTAACAATACGAGCCCCTGTGGTATAGCATGGCGTGGAGAGAGCATTCTGTCTACAGTTTGTTTGAGTCAACTGAGAACGAGGATGTCAGGCATATCCTGTATAACAAAATTCTTACGAAGAACCCCAAAATAAAGGCTACATTCTGACAGATGTATATAGCGTAGGAAGACACCAGAGGTTACTGAGTGCGAATCGCTTTATCTTTGAATTTGGCATGGTGATGATACCAAGAGACGACATTATAGAGCACGTCAATGGCAAACGGTCCAACAACAAGATCGAGAACTTAGGAGGGTTACAAAGACATACAAATATGTGCAGCGAAGTAGGAAAACACAAGAACAGAGCTCGCCCAGACTGGGACCAATATCAAATCAATTCGGGTGAACAAGAAATGTTTGCTCTCATGCTTCGAGCGGAAAAACAACTTGGCTTCAAGAGGCGCTCTATCTTGTTTTATTGCTAATTAATAGCGTCTTGCCGACTTATATCATTCGTCTACATGCACTTCGTCAACTTTAATTTTGGACGATATATTCTTGTTGTCTGCCAGCATTTGGTTTGTTGATCTTTGGTTTTCTAGGTTTTACTGTTCCTATGCCAAGCTTATATTTAATTCCAGTATCATTTCTTACAAAATCTCTCTCTCTCTCTGTGCGTTATCTCATTCCTGTAGGCTTATTGAGCTAGTCGTCAAGTATAACTTTTTCCCATTGCTTTTGCTTCTTTCGGACGGTTTCGAAATCAAATGTCATACCGCATCGACGTGACATATGCTCGGTTAAATGGTTGTTGCCTTGGAAGTGATTGATCGTTAGCATAAAGTTGCTCTTTCGAAATGATTCGATGGAACAGTAAACTTGTGGCCAGGTAGTCTAACCTCCTTTTGGCTTAGGAAGTTTTCCAATAAGTGCACAGAGATCAAAGGCGTTGCCATAAATTATGCGTTGCTTGCAGACAACACATTGGCAGAAAATCGTGTAGACTTGGAGAAAAATATTATCAGAGCAATCATGCATTATATATCAGGAAAACATAACAATAAGCACACTGCTTTATGCCATAAAGTATCCAAGATGACTCTAGGTTATATCAGCCAAAACAAAACTAAATGTTCAAAGCATAAAGGATTTCTGATATTAACTATTCAAGATGGCGATAGACTGCTTGGGACAGCCACAGTCAACTCCCGTACTGACAAAACGTAATTTGTCTTGCGATATTGGTACATATTCATTTTACCATGGATAGGTTATTTTTATTCTGACATACAGTTTTCTCAAGTCTCTCTGTATAAGCACCACAATGCTGTCGTTATACTAGAAATTTAGACAAAATGTATTCGACCTATTATGATCACATGACCTACTACTTGCTAACCTTGCTCAAAAATCATTCGTCATTAGCCACAGTTGGCAGCACCCTGAATTCGAGCAAAATGTCTGAAGCAGATTTTACTTCGCAGCGTGATCTGATGGTGTTGTTGTTGTTGTTGTTGTAGGGTTTAACGCCATTTTGCAGCACAAGGTAGGCTACACATGGCGGCCAGTATAACTGGTGGAGGAAGAAACCTAGATTAATCCTGACAGAACCACCGATCCACGAGAAGCTACTGACAGGCTTTCTCAGGTAATCATGCTAGCCGAGCATGAAAATCGAACCCACGCCGACAGAGGTGAGATGGCAGTGATCCGGAACGGTGAGCGCTTTAGACCACTCGACCACTCAGGGCCCCTGATCTGATAACATAAATACAAAAGTCGCCACGTCCTGAATTATCCTCATGTTGAATTGATGATGAACTCTAAATACAAGTTTGCTTGTCGCCTGATACAAATTTTGAAGGGGTCCGATAGATGCAGACCAAATAAGTCAAAATATTCTACGTCACTACTATCTAGCTTGTTCACTATTGAGACCCAATATATTCCAGCACTATCAAAGTAGTTTTCTTTGGTGAATACACAACTCTCATTAGCGACTATTTTTATGGCAACGTGTCCTGTCAATAGACATCAGCAACAACGATTTTATGTCACTAATTACTTTCTCAATGTCGGGGCCCCGAGTGGCCGAGTGGCCGAGTGGTCTAAAGCGCTCTCCGTTACGGATCACTACCATCTCACCTCTGTCTGCATATGTTCGAGTCTCGGATTCGGCTAATGTGGGTATGTGAGAAAGCTTGCCAGTAGCTTCTCGTGGGTCGGTGGTTCTTTCCGGGGATTTTCCGGGTTCTTCCTCCACCATTAATACTGGCCGCCATGCATAGCCTATCGTGTGCTGAAAAATTGCGTTAAACCCTACAACAACAACAACAACAACTTTCTCAATGTCAAATTGTTTGGGCAGCGTTGTGTTCCTGGCAGCTGCAGAGCTCGTGCTCGCTTTTGTTTAACTAACTAGGCCGCGGCCAAAACGTTTTACAAGTAGCGAATCTGCATCACCACCAGCAAGAAGTGGAAGCAGTGATGAACCTCCTCCCCCTATTTCTTTGAATGGAATCGAAGCTTATTATATTATAGTTAAATACAACCGCATAAAGATGATGCAAATAAAGTGCAAGGTGCTATCGATTTCATTAAAAGATTTGACGATCTAATCAGTATGCTTAATGAATAAACATCAGCAACAACACATATACCACAAGGAAACTTTTCTGGTGCTCCAGAAGCATCAACATCAGACCAAAAACTAATTAGACTGTATGAGATGCAGAAGACGCAAATGAACTATAGTATACTAAACGACAAGGTGCTCGATCTTTATTAAAATATCATCAGCAAACTAGATTTAAAATATCTACCACAGCCTAAACCTGAAATTCGAAAATCCCGAACAGAAAAGCCGAAGTTAGGGCTACCAGACTATTTACTGCCATCTAGAGACAATGTGTCAGCAGAAACCAAAACCTTGCGGAGGTGTACCATCACGTTTACATATATCTTCAAAGACACAAAACCAATGCAAATGTACTTTCTTCAGAAATAGATTTTCTTAATTCGTTTCCAAATGATGTAGATCTGCTTCTTCAGGCGCATGTTTACACGAATCGTTCTCCACCTGAAAGAAGCTTAACAAATTCACCAGAAGCTCTTCTTGAAAGCAGGGAGGCTTTTATACGTCATGATAATGCTATTTTATAAAGCATGGATCACATATGCAACAAGGCTGGTTATGTAAATAGTAGAGATTCTGCGCGAATAAAAAGTTAAAAACTGTCATAACTATTAACTGATGACAAGATACTTGATGAGTTGGATGTTAATATTAATTCTCTTGCTGCCGCCATTAGGTATACAGAAGCACATTCATTAAATGGAGTCTTCAACGAGATAGCAAAACATGTTTCTTTTTTGGTCCTCCGGAGGCTGATGCTCTGCGATAAACACAATTAGAGGAGAAATGGTTTGACAGCAGTTTTTCAAACAATACTTTAGGCTAAATCTTAATCAGTAAAACAAATTGTATAACAATGAATGGTATTATATAATTCAATCACATTATCAGTCACGTTGAAAAAGAACAACGCGAAGAGCGTATTGAATATTACAGACGCTATCACAAACGAGCTTACTGCTTTTAGAAATCTGACCGATATTACAAGCGCTTGTTACTTTTGTTGACAACAGTTCCTCTGGCATTGCGTGGATGAAGAGCTGTCAGTATGGGCGCTTTCCTAAATATATTTCTTCTGATTATTTTTAGCGTCGGGATTTGAGCGTAGAATGGTTTCAGAAAAGTGGAGCCAGATCCTCTAATTAAGAAGGCAATATGCAATTACGCCGATGTCACGTATAGAAAAATTCTGAATCAAGTAAGAACTTGCTCGCGTGGCGCTGCATTCAACGTGGCAGATTTTGTTTCAGTATATTAATCATGGTCGAACTAAGTCTAATGTGTGTCAGCAAGTATGAGAAAATGTATACAAAAACATATCAACACCGTAGTTTTCAACATAAAAGCGTGGCACTGAAGTTGGAGGCGGCTTCTAAACTAAGCTGGGAAAATAAAATGACGGCTCTGAAATAAAATGTGGTGCCGTGTACACTTTTTTATCAAATTCATAGAAAGATTTCTATTAACACTACGTACTCCTAACATAAATTTTTCTCACAATTTTGATTTGCTTTTATATTGTGTAAAGGTTTCTAACGTTAGAGAGGTGAATGTTTTCTCTGTGTCATTCCGGTAGAACAGCGGATCTTTCACAACATTTGGATCGTACCCGTCCTTTACAAGCTCCACTTTACGTTGCTTAAAAGTCACCGTTATCATCATATTATCCGGAAATCGTAAAAACATTGGTCTGGCATAGGTCGGCAAAAATTTCTCACAATGGTCGTAAATGTTCTTAAGAATATTTTCGGATAATTTTGTTCCTTCTTTAAGATGTACTGCCGCCATACCAGCTCTTCCCTCAGTCCCTATAAAAATGTAATGCAATTAAACTCGTACATTCCTAATGCATATAATTATAGAAAAAAGTACGCTTAAGTCCAGATTATGGCTGAAAGTGACATGCTTACGAGTTAATAACATACCAAGTATTGCCTGCCCAATAAAAGCCAAGAAATATACAATCAAGCTAAATCCAGTAAATTGATAATAATGATGAAAACGATGACGTTCTCATTGATAAAGAGTATTTGAAAATGTTTTATGAGAATAAAAACGTTATTCATCCAACTGGCAAAGAAAGTTCGAAACAAATTTTCATCTTTCAGTTGCATATCAGTAGCTGGAGCACTGTGAATCATCTACAAGTATATATGTATGTATGTAGGTAGCGTTTTACGGCACATCAGCACAATAGTGGCTACATGGTGTGAACTAAAAGTTAAAAACATATTCACATCAATTGTGCAAACATTTGGGAAGAAAAAACCTTTCAAATAAATGTTAGCAAAAAGAACATCAAGATCAAATACAAAATATAAAATGTCAAAATTGAGAGAAAGGTGTATAAAGTAAAAGATAAAGATAATGAATGCAAAATCTTTTAAACTTATGTTCAAAACGTTGGTCTGTAAACCTCATTCCCACAAAAAGTTCAAACTTCCTCAGGCAGTATATCAAAACGCAGTTTTTTCATGCAGTTCACGTCACAATACTTCTGTCTCACAAGTCGTAAATCAAACACTCTTGACTGGAATGTCTTCCACTGTCAGTGAACACTGGCAAGGTAAACATACTGGTCGAGGTTCACTATTCAGGAGCTATACACAGGTCAGGCATGTGTGTATCTATAAGCGATCGGCAAATACCACTTTAGCTGTACATTTTATTCTATACGAGGGATGGCACATTTGAATAATGTGTTTGATGTTCTGCCGTTTGTTTTTTAGTTTCCATTCCTCGTGTTTTTTCCAAGTATGAAGCACACAAAAAAGAAAGAAAAGAAACCAAAAAGAAAAAATGAAAAGAAAGAAAAGTAACTCTTGAGTTAAGCAACTATAACCCATTTCATTTCAGGAAATCTCATTCGATTACATGGATTTAAAGCAACCCATGAAAATGATAGGATGAACCAATATTTCGACGGCTAACCTCCAAAGAGTTAGAAAGCTTTAAACGACGAACCTTTTAATTTGTTTTATGGCTGAAAGAACGAAAATTTCCAGCAAGTAGTTTCCCAGCGGAGCATCATCTAATCGACAATTGGTAATCTGGAACTTACCTGGTACTTCAACTCCGTAAACGGCGGCATCATGCACAAAGTCTAGTCCGGTCATAACGTTGGATACGTCAATGGTAGAAACGTTTTCCCCTTTCCACCTGAAACAATGTTTGTTAAAAAAAAAATAATTCAAAATATAAACAAGACAACGAAAAACACTTCCTCCTTTGAGAAGGAATCTCTTTGGTTGTGACACCAACAGCATGAAGTAACTGCATCACGAAAGTTTTTTCTCGACGAAAACTTCAAAGAAAACAAATCTTTGTTATTCTCTGAGATGTAAAATCAAATAAAGTTGAACGTAATCACGACTGATGTCATATTAGCAGAACTTGACAAGAAAGAAACCGCCAAAGTATTGAAGTAAATATGGAAATCAAGAAGATATATGAGAACGATCTAGCATACGATACCACTAAAATAGCTGTAGGGTTTAGACCAACAATAAAAAAGTATGTATGGTTGTGGCGATGGTGTAAAAAAAAGTCGGAAGAACGATGCTTATGTTTTTAATTGCTTCCTTTATCGAACTTGAGTGTGTTGATGACACAGTTCAAGTCTTAACGTTATATTTACTAGGAAATAATTCACCTTACATGACTGACATAATATGAAACCAGTATTAAATGAGTAACATATGCGATAGTTGTGTATATTTGCAGAAGGTTTAAATCCATTATAGCTGTGTTCTTTCCAGGGAAAAGGTTACCGGTTCCATGCCTGCCAACCATCCAGACAGTACAAATATATATTCACGACTACAAAGCCATACAATAAAGACAAGTGTCCGTCAAAGCGACCTGCGTCTACGAGCCAAATGGAATATCCAGGAATCCCAGATAAAACCATTTCTGCTTTCTAACTGCTAGGCATTCAAAATATCTTTACATTTGAAAGATCACAACATTTTTAAATTGGGTTTAAGAGTGCTCAAATTAGATATAAAAACCATTGTCATTTTTGTTTAACTAGACAGCATCAGTAAGCTTTTAAACCTCGTGTCAGTATAACAATCCCTTCAGACGCAATGGCGATGAAACGATTTTCAAGATGGATATCATGGCAGCTATAATGGACGCAAGATTAGCGCCATTTTAATTTAGGACCAACTAGATGTCATGAATTATATTAGTCGCCATGATGGCTATATTTGATATCATACTGTCATTGTTTTCAGTCAGGATAAACTATACAACGTAAGATGTCTTCTGGTAAATCCTTATGTTAATATGACTTTCCAATCAGGATAAGTAGAGTCAACAAGTGTTCAAAAAGGCGACCCTATTTGATGCTAGATCGATACATTAAGACGAACTAGACAACATAAGAAGTATTTTACTGAAAACCCTAAGCTGATATAACCATCCATTCAGGTGGACTAAAGGTAACGATATATTCAAGATAATGTATGTCCGAGCGGCACTACATTGATATAGAACCAGCAGATATTGGGGTGAATGTGTCTGGAAAGTTTAAAGGAATCCTAGAATGAGTTTAGGAGGAGTATCGATAACAAACTTGTGCTAACAAACGGACGGATGGACGTTGGACAACGGATATCAGACCAGACCATAAGCACATCTGGTCTCTAAGTAGTACAATTAAGCATACACGAAGTATCTCTCTTTAAATTTCATTGGACTGTAGAATGCAGTATGCAGTTATAGTTGCTGACCTTGCTGTTTCAATATTTCATTAGAGGAATGAAAGATGATCAAAGTGAGATTTTCTTTCATCTTTGCACTCAGATGCTATTTAACTTTTCTACTCATGGAAAATGCTCTTTCTTATATGCCCTGATAAAAGCTGGTGTTTTAGCTCGACGGATTTCGCATACATAGTTCCGGAACTACTAATGCTGACATGGCCTTTATAGCATGTGAAAGGTGTAGAATGCTCGCCCTTGCTGTTGAGATTCAGTCAAACTCCGTCAACCAGGAGCCCTTAATGTTTTTTTCCGCAGGGCTGTGCTTGCTTCACGGATGGATCGTCCTTGAACTTCTACATTTGCCTTCAACATTGAATCGCTCTTCCAGAGTGCTGGCTATCCAACTATCGAAATAATCACATTTTACACTTTAAATTTGGTTTTAAATTTGACTTCAAAATAATCGTTGCCGTTGATCACAAACAAGCAAATAAGCTATAACAAAAATGGCTCTCATTTCCATTAAACGTAGCGAAGTGTAAAAGCTTCTGTTTCTTTAACACAAATGTATCAACAATGAAGTAATCGATACACATTGTGTTTATCTAACAAATGTGAAATGTAGCAATTGAGATTCCTTAGTTTCAGTTAGTCTTCTGAAATCTATATGCTTGTAAGCTATCAAACTAGCACTCGGTTCAGACAGCGGTAAGCACATTTTTAAAACAATTCCATTAGTGCGTCTAATTCCGATTTGGTGTCATGTATTATTCTTTCATTTTATTATGTAAACTGCCCATTTTATAATAGCGATTTTCAATTCCTACTTGTATTCATTCATTTCTGTAAAAACAGGACTATTCACCACTGGTGCAGTACGCATTTTGTCGACAATAAATCCCAGTTCTTTTTCCAACTGTGATTTGTCCATTTCTTTGCTATATAAATAATAGAAAATGGCTGAAGTTGACAAAGATTCTGAAATGAGATGAATTGAAAAAAGACGATGACAATGAAGGTGATATGCTAGATGAAGTCGATAATACTCAATATCTTGATACAAGACTAAACAACGGGCAATCAAAACAAAATTATGCTGAAATAATTACTTATACATTCTGGTCATAATGAAAACGAGAACGTTGAAAGCAAGTACACAAGAAGAGTGTATTGAGATAATGAGAAGAACGCATACATTATATACAGAGGAAGATACGAGGATACAGCAAAGTTAAAGATTACACAACCTGGCGGGGAAAACAATTTCAAGATTCAAGTTCAATAAATAACCAATAGCTGGATGATACTGCTTTATGAAATACTTCAACAGTAATGATTTTTGAAAACGTAAAAATATCAGTATTTTCTTGAGGTATTAGCTTTTATCTCTGCTATGCAGACTGAACACACTAAGAGACAGAAATATCCATTTGTATAAAGGCGACCAATACAAGTATCTGACGAATAAGAGACCCAAATGTTTTAGTCCTATAAATCAACTGTATAGAAATGAAGTATAAAAAATCTTGGAACTGAAATGGACGAATGATTGATGAAATTAGAAGAGTTTACCATTTTACCTGCAGATCAAGAAAACACATTGCTGGAAGGTTATTTACGCAACAAGAGCAGGGCCTACAAGAGGGTGAGCAAGCGTGGATATATCCCTTCGGCCCGGGCCCGTAAGGGGGCCCAGGCCGAACAAAACTTTTTAATGTTACAAAAGAAAATTTTTATTTGAACAAGAACCAGAAGAGGTCCGGGTGTTTCTTACCACAAGGCCATTGATCTCTCTTTAAGGCCATGAACAAGAGGAAAACGAGGCAAGAGGAAATTAAACAAAGCTGTTCAGGCTGCCTCCTCACAAATTAGGAAAGAAAAATATTATTATGAAAAAGTATTCTACAACGTGATGTAATGAAAGTTAAAATTATGTGGTCAAACCTAGCTAGAAATATTGAGAGAAATGAATCAGTTAAATTTGTAATTTTAAAATAATGATTGGAAAAACATATAACAAATTAAAACAATGATCAGAAAAAGAAAAAACTCGCTATAATAAGAATTAAAACATTCATCACAGAAAAGGTTTTACAATTGCTGCTATATCTACAGCGATAGTTATGACAATATCAACAACTGTTCTTTCTATAGCTAGTTTGGTACGAAATGCTGTATTTCCTACTCCCCCTGCTCATTGCCCATCCTACTCGATCTGCTCTAAGCTAATCATAGTTTGAGAAAATCTGGCTTTACTAATGCAGCCAATACTTTTTTTGCTTTAGACACCAGAAAGTGTAGCAGGTTTAACTCACAGTTATTGGTGTAATGATCAGATGCTTGCTTGGAAGTGTCGGACAAGTTATTTATGTTCAGATGACGTCATTGATTTTGACATTAAATGGTGAAAATGGAAAGTGAAATAGATGAGTGTTGTGATTTTTGTTTGACATTAGAAGAGGGTAACATTCTATCTATTTATGTATCTATCCCTGTATGTCTCTCTCTCTATGTATGTATGTATGTATGTATGTATGTATATATATATATATATATATATATATATATATATATATATATATATATATATATATATATATATATATATATATATATATATAAATATACACACACATATATATATATATATATATATATATATATATATATATATATATATATATATATATATATATATATATATATATATATATATATATATAATTTAATTGCTTGTCAGTTTTAAATTTATATTTTTCTTACATGCTATTGTAATGTAAATTTATTCACTAGAGATGATACTTTTTCAGAAACTGTTTTCACCTTGACTGTTAGTTTATAAACAACAGGTGTTGATCTAAATTCTGACCTGTGTTTAGAATTAGTAAACAAAGTTCTGTTTTATTTTAAAATGATTGGTTGTTGTCAAGGTCATGAAGGGACTACGTGGGTTAAGAAGTAAACACTTTTTAAAATTTTATTCTGTGAATAAAATCATTGGTCTAATCAAGGCCATATTCTGTGTATGTGACCACCCCCCTTCTGATTTCATAACTTTGGGGGAATTTCGAAACTGCGTCTTATGATCCAATATAATCTTTGTTTTGAGAGAGATTTCTCAGTTTTGGGGCTTTTCATACTCATGTCAAGTCAATTTGCTGTAGCCAGATTTGAGCAATAATAATTCTTCAGATCAGTTGGATTTCAAAAGGATTAATTCTTTAATCTCTGGAAATATTTTGAGGAGTGCTCACACAGAAAATTTCGAAAGACATTGCTTACAAATTTAATTTGGATTTCCGACACCGGAGTGCCATTATTTGTATTTCTACAAGGAACTGTAGATAAGCACAGTACTGACTACAACATACGTCATGGTCATCCATCTTGGATTTTCCATCAGGATTCGAACTTGAAATTATTAGAACATTTATTACTAGGACTTTTGCAAATTTAATTCGTGGATTATTCTTAGATTATTTTTAGATTTGATTCTTGAAACCGTAAGTCCTCCTTTTTTCATTTTTACAGAAAATTTTCCAGGAAAAAAAATATTATTTGTTAAATTTTAAAAAGCTTGTTGTTTTCACTCTTTCTGTGTTACTGTTTATTCGAGCCTAAACACGTAACTATATATATATATATATATATATATATATATATATATATATATATATATATATATATATATATATATATATATATATATATATATATATATATATATATATATGAGTTTTATTAAACTTTCGCAGGACTACCATGCCCATTGTGTTACAGTGTGACATCAGACAAATCAGACAATAATTTTTGTCGATTGAAGAACAACTGTATTATTCAGGGAGTTAGGGGTGGGGTATCTTACCGAAATGTGTCTCCAAGTCTGTCTTTAAAGTAGACAAAGTAGTCCTTATCCAGGTGTACCAGATCTCCAAAACTGAAGAAGGCGTCTCCATCCACAAAGACGTTCCTGATAATCTTCTGCTCGTTCACGTCTTTGCTTCCCTTGTAGAACCCTGACTCCAGAACTTCCGGAGGAAATGAGGTCAGCATCAGACCGGTTTCACCTGAAAAGATGAACAGGATGCATAGTAAAATGTTTTCAGAAGATTGCGAACAAGAAGTATACAATAAAGGAGGCGAACTCAGTAATTAGAGGAAGGTGCACGATGTAATATATCTGACTTAAAAAGACCCAGATAATTTGAAATATATTTCCCATGCCTCTCTCTCTCTCTCTCTCTCTCTCTCTCTCTCTCTCTCTCTCTCTCTCGTTTCTATTTTGATAATACAGGACCAGCAGCGCCAATAGCACCATGAATATAAGTTTGGCCACCTCAGTCGGACATCAGTCATACTCAATTATGCCCTTTTGCAGCGTGATCGTTCTATAACCCCTGAGTATATCGGTGTCTCAAACTTGTAGTGAATATAATCTAATTACAGCTTTGGAGGAATGATAAAATGAATCGTATTAGTGAGGGATGGAGAGTACGTAAGCATAGCTTCTGGCATATGACCAGTATCTAAAAATGAACACGCTACAGCAATTCTTCAACCTAAGGAGTATGACGGACTCACGGTACTAATCCAGTTCCCCTAGGAAACCTATCCAAATGCCATGATATTCAATATTTAATAACTTAAAATGTCTGTACAATCATGGTCAAACTAATATTTATTATAGTAAGTATAGATTATAGCTTCTGTTAGAGAAAACCATGAGTCGCGGCATTTTCATGATCTTCATGTCTTTGAAACATGTGCTTTCAATAATTCTAAATAATTGCATATGTCGATTATTAAAGATACACAATTAGTAATCGATATTATATCTTGTAAAAATGCAATTTTTAGTGATTTTCTCCCAAAACTTAAAAAACTTAATTCCTTATTGCACCGGAAAACTAACAAATAAACATGAATTTGTCCTTCTCCTAATTTCTTTTTATTATATCTTCATCGTTTTGTTTTGTGAGATACTAATTGATAATTTATTGAAATAAGGGTACATGTACGCGTTACTAAAGTGGCACTCTTTGCTACTCTATATCTGTACAGGGTTTAAATACCTACCAACTTTTGAGAGAACACAATGGCCAGCTTTGTCCCGGATAGGCTCCTCCATGACTGGATCATATTTGACGATGTGCTTCTTGATGGGGTCCAGAAGATTCTGTGAATTCAGGCACACATTTAGGTGTGGATATTAGCAGGTTGAGTTTAGAAAATGTTTTGCGCTGATACGGTTGAGAAAAACTGGGTTATACTGTACGCTAATATTGTATTGTTATTATCCTCGTGCTTTTAGACGAAAGAGTGGGGATTGTGCGATATTTACCGTCCGTGTGTGTACAATGTCGCACAGTACCTGTTCGAGATTAAAACATAAAACCGAGGGATATGACTGCGGGTGACCTGCAGATGTGTATAGAATTTTGATTCAACACATACGGGCTGACAAATGTGGGTCCCTGGAGTCAGCAGGGCCGGCCTTAGGCCGATTGGACCGATTTGGCCCAATTGGACCACGCGCAGACAGGGGCCCCGCGTATTACTAATTTTTAAAATTATATCTATAAAGAGAAAGAAATTTTAAAGCGATCGAAAAAAACAACTAAGTTCATATCATAGAAAGCTTGTTTTTAAGTTTATTTCCAAATGCCGTGTTCATAAGGGGGGTCCGCGCGTAAATCCAGGGGAGCCCCGCCAAAATGATCAAAATCGGGCCCCGCGTTTGCTTAGGCTTTTACTACAAGAGATATTGGCCCAGGGTCATACTTTTTCCCCAGTGACTTCACCACGTACACGCTCAAACATGGGTGTTCGCCTCAATACACATAAGCACGGGGATGTGTGTTTTGATAAGCGAAGAGTTTTAACTTAATTAGTTTTCAGTGTCTCATGTGCAAATCAGCAATGCTCAATTTGTCAGAGTTTGCAAGGACCGGCTTCAATGATTTGAAATGAACTCAGTTTACGTATCTAGAAAATTTAGTTTATGACAAATGCCAAGTAGACAACCGTGTACGAATAATTGACAAAATACTTGAAATGGACGAAACTGTAGTCAGTCTGATCTTTCAGAACCCGAGATGTACCTCCATTAGCCAATTCTCTATAGAGTAAATTTATACTGAATTCCTATTGTAAGAACGAGCTTTCAAAAGAGTTTAGCGACCATATATTTTGAATTTGCCACGTAACGTCGTTCTTATCAACTACTAAATCTTTTAATCGAGTTGAATAATTTTCAGCTTTTGCGATGCTTGGAGAAAAAAAATTAGAATTTTTTCATTGAGTTTCATAAATTTAATATGAAATCATTGCCCATCTGAGACCATGTTTACGACATAATTTTCATTTCAGTGGAAGTAGTTTGGAGAGGCAGAATAAGAACAATTTCTCTCAGTTGCTGCAACTTTCAATCGATGTTCATAAAAAGCAACATTTAAAAACAGATTTCAAAGAGTAACTATGAAAATTAAAATATAATATAATATATCTGTAAATTAAATTAGAGAAATCGTGAATTTGGGGGGGGGGGGAATCGAGAATTTTAAAGTTGGATAACACTTAATAGCAGAAGTACTCTGGCCCGTATCCTGTGAAAGTAACTGATTATGCATTTGAAGAATTTCTTACAAGCAAGGGTGACATCCTGCCGCACGATCCCATTCTATTGGACACGTTTATGGTCGCAGTCGGTCCCTCGGTTGCCCCGAAAAATTCACAGATATTTGGCACCCGGAATCTGGTTTGAAATTTCTTCCAAATATCCATTCTAAGTCCATTTCCGACGGCCACTCGGACACGGTGTTTTCCATCTTCTGGACTCTGTTTTTTAAAGTGAAAGCCATACAGTTTTGCAGAGATATTTATCAATATTGAAATAAGCCAATATTATATGTCATGGAATTTTAATAAAAATTTTTGTTTCTTGTTAAATCTCGAGAGTAATGTGTTTGCATCGTGACAAATGTGCATATTTACCAAGTCTGGTAAAAAAAAAAGGATCAGAAGTTTATTTAAATTATTTAAGTGGAATTGTTCAACCCAGAGTTGATAACATGATCAGTTCAAAATAATTGCATAAGTTTCATGTTCGATAGAAATGGGCTCTTTATAATGTAAGTTTGTTTACGTGCAAGAACATGTAACATATGCAATAAAACGCATTATCTATGAATGTATATTTAAGAGCAAAAAGACATAATCCGATGCATTCCTGATACAAAAGTCAGCAATAGTTGTGGGGGCAGTAACAGTAGTGGTAGTGGTAGTAGTAGTAGCTGTTGTTGTTATGTTAGTATCGATATCAGTACTGGTAACAATATAATCAATAGTATTAGCAATAGCAGCAGAAGTCCGTAAATGATGGAGCTTTGAGTCCGACTGCCCGAAAGTCAAACTTTAACATCTTGCCAAAGCCAAGAGTCCGTTGACCGGTGCAGTTAATGGCAATGTGGGAATGTGGGAATCAATAACTAAATGCGGCTACACCAAAATTTCTCGAAGCAGTATTGTCGGATGATCTGCCACCTGGATACAAATCAAACACTATTTTCACGATATTTTCTTCTGAATACTTAGAATTAATATGAATTTACCTGACATTATTATCAAATGTAAAACAGTTAATATACATGAATAAAAAATATAATAATGAGCGTGAAATCTGTCTCCAGTTTGTTGATACGTCAGTTCCAGGCTACTGATACTCCAGTGTGTCGATACGTCAGTTCTAGACTTCTGTTACCTCAATGTGTTGATCGGCCAGTTCCACATTCTTGATACTACAGTGTGTCGATACGTCAGTTCTAGACTTCTGTTACCTCAATGTGTTGATCGGCCAGTTCCACATTCTTGATACTACAGTGTGTCGATACGTCAGTTCTAGACTTCTGTTACCTCAATGTGTTGATCGGCCAGTTCCACATTCTTGATACTCCAGTGTGTCGATACGTCAGTTCTAGACTTCTGTTACCTCAATGTGTTGATCGGTTAGTTCCACATTCTTGATACTCCAGTGTGTCGATACGTCAGTTCTAGACTTCTGTTACCTCAATGTGTTGATCGGTCAGTTCCACATTCTTGATACTACAGTGTCAATACGTCCGTTCTAGACTCTGGATATTCTAGTGTGTCGATACGTCAGTTCAAGACCCTTGATATTCAAGAGTGCCAATCGGTCAGTTCTAGACCCTTGATACTCTAACGTGTTGATTGGTCAGTTCAAGAGTACTGATACTCCATTGTATCGATACATCAGTTCTGGACTCCTGTTACTTTAGTGTATTGATCAGTCAGTTCCAGTGTTCCAGTGTGTCGCTACGTCAGATCAAGACGTTTGGTATTCAAATGTGTCGATTGATAAGTTATGGACACTTCTTATTCCAGTGTGTCGATCGATCAGTTATAGACGTTTGGCATTCCAGTGTGTCGATCAATCAGTTATGGACGCTTTGTATTCCAGTATGTCGACCAGTCAGTTATAGACGCTTGGTATTCCATTGTGTCGATCGTCATTAATTTATAGACGCTTGGTATTTCCAGTGTGTCGATCGATTATTAATTTATAGACGCTTGGTATTCCAGTGTGTCGATCGATCAGTTATAGACGCTTGGTATTCCAGTGTGTCGATCGATCAGTTATAGACACTTGGTATTCCAGTGTGTCGATCCATCATTTATAGACGCTAGGTATTCCAATGTATCGAACGATCAGTTATAGACGCTTAATATTCCAGTATGTCGATATGCCAGTTCCAGATTCTTGATATTCCAGTGTGTCAATCGATCATTAATTTATAGACGCTTGGTATTCCAGTATGTCGATCGGTCAGTTCTAGACTCTTGATATTGCAAGGGCTGGAAAGTTCGTACCAGCTTCTATTCTGGCAATTTACTATATAAATTGAACCCTATAGAAATAAACTGTTATCAAATGTGATTGGACATTATACATACCTCTGGAACATTCAATAAATATCGACAAAGCTCCCCGATGTACTGGATGATCGTGACATTGTGTTTCCTGCAATCTTCCCAGAAATGTCTTGCTGAAAATTTCCTCCTAAGCACCATTGTCGCCCCTGAATGATATAAGGTTGAAAGAGAACGATTTCTTTTTACTTTCTTAAATATGTTTGGAGAGAATAATTTGGCACTGTTATTTGTCGTGAAGGTAGAATCTTCAAAGGTAACGGTGTGTTATGTAATCATAATACCAATGTGAACAGCTCAAACATATTTCCACTGTTATTTCTAAGATTGCACGAGACATGTAACATATAATGATACAGTCCTCAATTCGGATTTGATCAAGGATTTATTTTCATTTCATAAATTATCGCGAGAAAATGAACTAAATAAATTAAATAAATAGACATAACAATATCAACAAAGTCTTTTCCAACTCGAAAAACGGGACTAATAAATCAGCACATGGAACAACTTCAATCAGAGAACTGCTTGAGGAAGCTGTGTGAGACGTACAACATCTGAAAATCTTTGACTTTTTAAGGGAATGCGGTTTATACAAGAAAGTTTAGTAAGGTTTAAGGATTTTACATGTGATCCTTTATCTTTTTTTTTTTTAAATACATTTAACTGAATAATAAAACCTGTTACGGTTTTTAATATTTTTTAAAAATTTCTTTCTGTACCTCGCGGTTACATTTGAAAGGGTATATCTCCCTAGGATTTAATTGTAATTCTCTTGTACATTTTTCAAGCATCTGCCTTTATTTGGCATCATTTATTCATTATTGTGCTAATGTTCCGTAAACTGCTACTACAACCAAACAAAAGCAAAACGTCCTGTTTCGAAAGTACCCACAACCACCAGTAACGTACTAATTGGGGCGGGGGCGGACGGGGCTGTTGCCCAGGACGCCAGATGTATTGGTGCGCTTGAACCACGGGTACCAGAGGCCCTATGGCGCCCAAACCCATTTGGGTCTTCATAGTCACCCCGGGCGCCATTTAACCTTAGTACGCCACTGGCAACCACTGCACATTTTAGGATGTAAACGTGTTGCAATGGATGTTTATCTTGACTATAGTGAAGGAATGCTCAAGTGGTGATGGGAATCATAGAATGTTCCCAGTTTGCATTAAGTATAATTGCATTAGAAAGTCACATGATGAAAGATAGGGATATTACCCATCGTAGCAATACAATGGAAACAATGATCATACTCAAGTAGGAATGTGGGAAAGGCATATCGTACATAACTTTCACAAAAGAGCAAACTATAATTCACATGTATAAGGAATAAGAGGAAAACATTGTACCCGTCCCAATTGTGCCCATCAAACCGATTAAGCCAGCTGCACTGTGGTACAGAGGTGTGGTCGTGTATATGACATCATCCTCTCTGCATCCCACGAGTATGATGAAGGCGGAGCCAGATATGGTTTTTCCCTGGTTTATAACGCAAGGCTTTGGTAAACCTGGAGAAACACCAAGGCATATAGACTGTCAAAAAGAATGGACTGTACATAAAATTCGCGACGGCATCATGGGTAAAAGAAGAAGACAAAATGGCTTTGTATTGACCACGACAAGCAATTTTCATCAACGATTTAGACCTAATTATTATTATTATCATTATTATTATTATCACAAACATGCTATAATTTGCTATCCATAATTAAGTAAAGGATGTAAAATCAAGAGGACAGCAGGTTCAATCGAGCGGAGAAAAAAAAAGAGAGACAGAGATCACACAATTCTTATCAACATTTTATTACAATGTATAAACAAAGAATCAGCTGGTGAGTACTTCCAAATTGGCACTAGTTCTTCTCAGACTCAGAACGCGGGTCATTAGTTTGTTGGTTTGTTTGTGGGTTTTTTTGTTTCTTTTTTTGGTTCACTATCGCGGTCAAAAGCGGGTTGTCCAAGCAATGACAATGACGATATCACGTTAAAGTATCGATTAATAATATATCATTCTTATCGAATCGTATGGGTCAACACACATACTACTAGACAATCCTAGCGTCATGAGAGTTGCATATTAATTTAAAGCGGAGGGAAACAGAACTCGACATTGAGTACTTATTTGTCATTCGTTAAAAGACTAAATACTCTTATCAAATGTTGCGTATTCTTTTTGTATTTCGGCTGGAAACCCGCTGGACGATAACGTTACATCATTGTAATAGATGTGAAGACCAATCACCCTAGATTAGCTGGGAACACATCAAAAACAGCATGGAAACTAATACACGACAACTGGGCCCATGATTTCTGAAACAGATTTCGAGTAGACCGCATAATCTGTAAATTGGTATTTCTGTTAATGGCTTAATCTGGAAAAGCAATAACAGCCCAATAATACGAAAAGGAACCAAATAATGCAAAAAGGGAGCCGGCATAATTGAGTGTTTAGAAATTAATCGATCAAAACTGTATGAAACTTTCTGTGAACAATTTCACTGGAAGAATTCATGCCCTCCCTCCATGTCTTTTCTATCATTTTGGTTTTAAATGGAAATGTTAATAAACAGTACGATCTCGAAACATGAAATGATTGTGTTAAGTCGTTTTTCAGAACAATAAACAGCGTTATTTCCTAACATCTCAGACGAAAGGATTGATAAAATATGTATGACCTGTAGTCCCGGATGTAAAAATGTAACAGGAAGGTGTCATCAAAGTGACATCAGCACGTGCCGTTCTGCAGACTCCAGAGGGAAGAGCCTGTTGCATTAAAATATCCCATGGAAGGAAACGTCTTTCAGGTAACCGTAATGATCCTTGAACGTAAACAGGTATGTTCTGCAACTCTGAATATACCTCCTCAACGGACTCCAGGATCTCATTTTCTGTAAATGGGAAAATTTTTACAATCAGACATGAATTATATTACTAGTCTTAATACTTGCAGCTTTCACAGAATCAGCAGAAAATCGACAGTGAATAGTAATGAACGTCTGAAGTTTAAAAAAACAAATTTACCAAAATATTTTTGATGATATTTGTTCTGTGGAGACAAGTGTGAGCAAATAAGACAAAAGCTGTATTTAAAGAAAAATGTATTTCCCAAACTGATTTGAATTGGCATTCAAAAGAATATCAAACATCCAATCTATTTTCGAAAAATCTCTAAATAATTAATGAAAACAAATTAGAGTTAATGTTAACATGCGAACATATTTTTTGAGAGGAACGAAAAATCATGATTTCCCAAAAGCATATCTTTGAGGATGACACGACAGAATATAAGTAAAGCGTTCACTGTGCATAGCATGAATAGTTCGTGTTTTCAACATCAGTTTTCAGCACATGATAGTTTATGCCTGGCAGCTAGCATGTATGGTAAATGAAGATCCTTAAAAGAACCGTCAACTCACCAGTAAGCTACTGGCAAACTTTCTCATATATCCACGCAGAGCGAATCGAGACTAGAACCCGCATGTACAAAAGTACAATGTGGGTGATCTGCAGAACGTGAGCATCTTAGACCCGAGGTCTACACTAAATATCTACCATGTTTATTGCTTATAAAGGTCTTTCTAAGATTGTTGAAGAGTTACGCTGAAGACCTGGATGAAGTTACAAAAATCAAATGAGCAGTTCAAATATGTCACCTGAGAGAGAGAGAGAGAGAGAGAGAGAGAGAGAGAGAGAGAGAGAGAGAGAGATACCATGTCCCAGTATAAGAACTTGTGCTGCACATGCCCGAATGGTATGGACCAGTGGCTGCCCTCGAATGTTGTAGTTGATGAATGCCACAGCTATTCCCAGCTTCTGTAGGCCTTAAAACATACCATTTACAAAAACTGTAAAAACGCGCAGACTGGATTTTCATATTTACGCATCATTAAAAGCATTGGTCCCTTTAGGGACCTATAATGATCAGTTAGGTTGAAAAGTGGTCAAAGAGATTTTACAAATGTGATACGATGTCACTGTATGCACACCAGGGGTAACTCATAAATGTTCATACCAACGTACATCATGATCTCAGTAATTGTTGCATTATATGACTTCAGTTTTATTATATTTTATTTTATTTATGTCTTTTGGCAAGAATAGTACTAATACTCGATGAAGCTTGAATTGCACGCAAGAAATGCACAAAATATATTTTATTTATGAAACAAACCAATAATTTAAAAAACAATATTAAAGAAATAGTATTGATAAAATAATAACACAAATAAAAATGGTAAAATGATATAATTTATAAAATAACACAAATAAATATCATGAAGTGTTTTTAAACAAATATTTTCTCTTTTAGTGCTATCATCCTTTAATTTAGAAACAAAGATAACAGATTAAGGGAGAGACAATTAGACGAATGGATAAGAAAAGACTTGTTTGTCTGTCGAATACCTAACATTATTTGTAAGGTAGAGCTTTGTAAATTCTTATGTCTATAGCGCACATGTTCAATTATAACGTCAAGTAAATTTTACAAGAAATCTGGCTTCAGCTGAGATCTGTTATATATATATATATATATATATATATATATATATATATATATATATATATATATATATATATATATATATAGAGCCAGCTTTTAATCATACAAGATGATACATACATTTACTAAGATAGTTCCAAAGGAACGTAATAGCAAACATATTCAATTCTTAATTAACAAAGACACAAGTTAATACCCAAAAACTTATTCATTTGGAGCACACACATCGTTTTAAGGTTGCTAAAGGCCACGTCTACTTAAAAAGTAAGTGATTGAATGTTTCAGACTAATATTAGCGGCGACATTTTACCCAGAAATGTCCAGATAAAGGCAGGCTCGTTTGTGATCATGATGGCCGCTGTTTCGCCAACTTTAAGGTTCCACTGGAGGGCAATACTGGCCACTCGATTCGCCTGTTGGTCCACAAAGTCATACGTGTAAACCCTGTCCTCAAATATAATGAACGGTTTGGTGGGAGATTTCTGGACATTATCCTCAAACATGTCGACCAAGAACCTGCCCTTCAGTGCATTTCTTCTGATGTGCAGGATGGCAGGTATACCATTTCTGAGGTACTGTATATCATATGCAATCCATGGGAATAGTGTTCTCCAAGCTAGAACAGAAGCTCCCACTGCTCCAGCAGCGCCAAGGAGGACCTTGTCGTGTCTGTTCCTGGGCATTATGTTTCTGGGCCACGTGAATAATAAGAGTGGAAGAAAAATTTTGTTTAGACAATACATATGTGAAAGTTAGAAATGTATAATGAAACGAATCTGAAAGCGATGGCAGTTGCACTCGAGCTCTGAATTTTAACCTACCCTTGTTTTGATTTGGTACAAAGTAAATGGCCACATAAATATCCAGGATGAAAAGAAAGAGTTCTAAAGCAATGTCTCACGAGAGAACATAAATAGTAGTATGTGCAAACACGCATCTGATAACTGTTACAATTTGTATATAGTCTTCTTTTAAAATGTAGTCAGGTTTAAATTGTTCAGTTGTTTTTTCTCCGTTTTAATTTTAATTAACTTTATCTGAAAATAAAGATTGTAATATAATACACCATCCTCCTAATTTGTCACATTTCTGTTACTTCCGTGCAACGTTTTGAATTTCTTTCCCTCAAAAATGTTAATTAACACCGGAAAAGGCTGTTCTGATATAACCGAAAGAAAACGACCAACGATCATACGATCCCATACAATGTAGATCTTGTCTTAGACTTTAGATTTGAGACTCATTTATAAGCGCACTTTTTTCTATGGCCGGTGAAATTTTCTTTCATCATGCGACCGTTTTAAAACGCTGGATTTGGATTAACCCAGGTGCCGGAGCATACAACCCATACTTTGGAATCTAAAGTACAGTGAAGCCCCAGGACTTTCACAGTTATCCGATAAGGTTCAATTGTTCTTGCACATCTTCAAAATCTGCGACACTGAGTTCAGATATCAGGGATGTAAAGTCTATTTTTAAACTATTGCATTAATTCATTCAGAATATAAACTATGAACATGTGTCATTAATGAAAACACACAATTATATCTTTATCATTGGCCCGGTAGAGAGAGAGAGAGAGAGAGAGAGAGAGAGAGATTGATTAAACAATCACAAATGCAACTGCTTTGGTGCCTTTTCATACCATAACTCCATTTGTTTGCTAAATTACAATCTGTAAATTCGAAAAGAGTGAGAAAAAATTATCGTAAAACGCGCTCTAGTGTAATCACAGGAATATAAGACACTGTATTCAACCGCTAAATAAAAAAAGTATATTATATTCAGCTAAAATAGCTAAATTATTGAAAAGCTTATATATTTACGTGCATCAGTAAAATGAAAACATCCGTAAAAATCCATGCACAAATACTATCCCACATAATTACCCACACTTATCACTAACAAACTTATCAGAACAAACAGAATTTTATAGGAAACAAATCCAAAGATTCAAGAGCAACAACTGTATGTTTTGTTGCTTCCTTGTAGATAAAAAAGCATAGATTCAGCAGTTCCAAAATTACCAATATAAAACTCCTAAATGTTTCTGGCAAAATCTCCATTCAGATTCATTGCTTGTGTCCTTTAAAACAAGTCAATTTTCAAAATCGTATGATGAATAATAGACGTCATGTGACATGAATACATCTTCACGGGAAGCGGGTCAATGACAGTTTGAGAGACTTTCGCATTGTGAAAAGCCTACGGCACCAGCAACATATAATTCGCACCAAAATGTCAGCTCATGGGTAGAGTGGAGATGGGCGATGCTATAAAATTTCACAGAACCATAATTGAAGCCGTACAGAAATCAGAGATTGTGCTTTTCTCACTCATCAACTTACCATAATAAAAAGACCGTATGAGAAAATAGCTTACCAACTCCTGTTCCCATTTGCGAAGAAGTCTTTATAAATTGTCATGTATATGTAATTTACATTATGTGCTACACTTTTGTCCGTGATTGTCCGTGATTGAGGATATAGTTTTGGTCTACCTGACTAATGTCATATTTTGTTTTTCTGATTTTTGAGGTGTGTTAAAGTTTAAGTGGAAGAGATAAGATGGTTGACGAATTTGATGAAATTTTACATTTAAAGCTAACCACATCCTATGCATTCTGTTGTGACTTTAGTAAAGTGGCTGTAATATAATTGTAGGTTTAGGAAACAAAATCTTCATTCCTGTTTTAAGCTCAGTCTGTGGAATAATTTACTGTTGTGCTCAGATATCATCTGACGGGAATCACTAATTTAAATTATTTATTGGAATTACAAAATATTCATTGACCTTTTGGACTAAAACACTACTTTTTGATTATTGTGAATTCATTCAAAGACATTCTGGATTATATGATTGTGAAACATCAAGACTATTGGAACATCAATACATTCAAGACTATTGGTACATCAGTACATGCAAGATTTTGGGAATTCATTAAGAACATACTTCAATTTTGGACTTCTGTTAGAACATTATGGATTATTTGGGATTTAATTCACACTTATGTAAGGTTCTTTTGAATTTCAAATTTGTACTCTACGAAAACAAGATTTTATTATTGACTTACTTAACTTGTCACTTTCACTTTTTCCTGTTACTTAATTTAAGACCATAGAGTCGCAATAAAATGCATTTTGTTTTTACCACAATCGAGTATCCACGTAAGAAAATAAAAAGTAGGGGCGGGTGGGTTGGTGGATCTCTTTCTAATATTAAGCTGTCTTAACAATTCAGTCACCCCACATCACAAAGAAAAGGAAGGTATTTTCATCGTGGATTTCAACTTTGAATTTAGAACTAATGTTTAAATTATCAAACTATATCGAACTTACATGTCAGCCACGTTTAGAAACTGGGGTAGTAATTTTAAAGGTAATTAATAACAGTAATCTAACTTTTGCTTGTTCAAAGTCGTTTGATCGATATATTTTCAAATATATTAATTTAGACATGTTTTGTCCTTAATTTAACTCATGTATTACTACCTAAATGAGAGAATAAAAATAAACGAATTAAAAGAGACTGGGACTGCATGTTTGGGTAATGACCCGGAAGTAATAACTTTGACCCGAGTCCGATCAAATTCAATAAGGATTACACGTTTTGCGACATATTCCTACTTGCGATCAAAGTGTGTTGTTGCTGTACACGATAATAGATACCACGAGTTTTGTTGTACAGCTTTCTGGATAGTTGTGCTCTCCACTGAAAGTTCCATAAATTGACCTTAGATGGTTTACCTTTATCGCGAGTGTGGCAATATAACCACTATATTACACGATACAAGTAAGTTATACATGTAAATACATGTCATATCACAATCTGAGTGAGTGGTACGTTCAAATTCAGAACAAGGGCTAAAAATGTCATCGTTCTTTCCTGGTTGCTCATACAACATGACCTGTATAGATAACGTCAATTAACGCATATTATTTGTTATGTTTAGCCATTTAAATACATAATATATTAAATAGAAACTAAAGTCGGTAATAAGAAAGAGTATCTAAATTTGTCTTACCTCCAAAGCTATTCGATCACTACCACCAACTCTTTAAAGGCTGATAACACTGTATGTCAAATATTAACGATCGTAATCTACTAGGGCACTCCTCAAATATATATATCGCCAGAAATCAAAATTCAAATTTAGTTTTAGAACTGAAGCGAAAATAGAATTTAATTCGAGCTTATTTACAGGTATGAATAAATTATTCAATTTAACATTCAGTATTATGAAAAAAAATCACAATTGTTGATACATCATCACAGACAGGCACTTATACAACTGCTTTTCTTCTTCCGGTGTATGATGATTTGAATCTGAATTCATTTCCTCTAACTATGATGTGCATTTTTTTTATATCGGTGGTCACGTATACACACACACGCACACACACACACACGTGACACAGGACTAACTATTGTAAATGGATAGTATCGACATTCCTTTCGGAATATGGCATAAATAGTTCTTGGATGACACCAATTTCAACTAAGATAATTATTTAATAACAAGAATTCCAAATGTGATAAGTTTACTCAGAACAATAGACAGCAATTTTCATTATTACCGAGAGATGATGATGATGATGATGATATTCTTTTATTCCTCCATTTTCTGAAGATTTTAAGACAAAGTATAGAAATGCAATGAGATACATAGAATCACAAAAATAGTGGATTCGTTGCTTATGAAGTCCTCTGAATTATTTCCAATAGCAAACGAATAAATAAATTAATATCATTACTAAACTATATATATATATATATATATATATATATATATATATATATATATATATATATATATATATATATATATATATATATATGATAGAACATTTGAAAATGTATCCTCACAACAAAAATAGTTAGTATCACAGAGGCGCGCGCACACATGCACAATTTCACATAGACAAGTACAAACACAGAAGATGGCATTAGTTATGAATAGTTTCTTATCTAGAATAATTGGATGGCCCAGAAAAGGGTTGTTGGGCTGGGAAGTATATATTTTCAAATGAAAAAGGCTTTTTAACACAAATTACACATCTTCACGACGAAGACTTCTTCTGACGAGTAGTCCGTACTCCAAAACTGTTTCTAAGCAAGCTTACCTATCGACGTAAATGTGTCTCACAAATACGGAAGTCTCTGTTCTCAGTTAAATTACCCAAACTGCATCTACATGGATAGTGCAACCTGGATCAAAAAGCATTGCGAGGATAGTAAACGACCATGCTATGCAAAGCCACGTGCTATTTCCTTGAGAAATATTTCTTTGATCTACTTTTTTCTAGCTCAGAATAATCTGTTGGAAAACATTGGAAATAATGGAAGCTATTTGCTGGAAGTACAGTCTGTGCACAGTGCATCACATATGTTTAGCAAAGAAAATGATAAAGGCACACACACACACACACAAATATATATATATATATATATATATATATATATATATATATATATATATATATATATATATATATATATATATATATATATATATAATACTAGCATACAGGTTAGAGAATTTTTAATTTGTACTCTACGGACATTCGAACCCAGGTCCGTGGGTGAACGGCACCCATCGCCTTGCCTACACACACGAGCCCACATTCCCTCACCACTAAGCACACATCACCAAAAAATGATGTTCTTAATCGGTGTTTTATGCACTCGTGTGTAGCAGACACTCTAATGATGACCTAGTAATTAATTCTCATGTATCTACACAGTCATTCCGGATTCCTGTGAAAGAAATCAAGGTATATAGAATTAATTATAGAGAATTATAAATATACACCAATCAGAACGGAGAGTGTTATCCCTGGATTCTTATAGAATAATGCTTCTTCTGTGGGAATCTAGTGATAGCACTTTCGGTTCTGCCTGGTGTATATTTTATAATTCTCTCTCTCTCTCTCTCTCTCTCTCTCTCTCGTGTGTGTGTGTGTGTGTGTGTGTGTGTTCGTGTATGCGTTTGTATTTGGTGTAAATCGAGGACATTAATGAGATTACACACCAACGTACCGAGGACACACCTCCTACCGAGGACGTCCTCGGTTGGTAAAATGGTCAAATCTTGCTTCTCCCAACTATTTTAGCCTAGAATAACGTAAAATCATGATTTGTTGGAAGGTCCCCGTTTACACGCATGGTACTTGTTCGCGATTTTGGAGTGTATCTATCCTCCTATCCTCTCTCTCTCTATATATATCACAAAGTCAATGCAATACTAAAAACATCACTTTTAAACGTTGATATTGATGTATATATTTAACATAATTATTTACATATACTGAAATATACGTGCATATAATAATGAAACGCAGATGTAAAGTTCTAGATACAATATATACATGTCTTATTTTTATGTTTTTTATTTGTTGGGTGAGCACGGACGGGGGAGTCATAAATGGCCTACAATGCGACCATATTCTGGAGGGGTTTATTTGTTTTTGGCTGTAAGTAGATCGTGTGTTCTCGCCTGCACTGATTCACCTTTATGAGCAAAAAGTTCATAAGTACCGATATTACTACTACTACTATTACTAGTGATAAATGTCATATGCCCGTCTATCAATTCAATATAATCACGTAAAGTTAGTTTAAACTAGAATCGTTTGGACATTCACTCATTTTTCTTTTTTTTTGTTGATGGTCTCAAACGGCTTTATTTTCTATTCGTGAAAAGTGCCGCATCATTCCGAACAGAGAGGAAACATAGATACACACTATAGTAGAGATTTAAATGTATTGCTTTTTGTTGGGTAGAATTTTCTTTGTTTCTTAAAGAAAATATATCTCCCCTCAAATTTGTGTTGATACTGATAGACGATTTGTGGGCAAAGATGTCTCCTGTTCATTAAAATGTGCAATTTGGAAGCATACAAGTCTGTCTGAAACTAACCAGCATACAGTTTAGACTCTTACCGGTTTTTGGTAAGAGCCACATGTTACCACGAAATTCAAAATGGCCATAGGACACAGGATTGTATTATTCCGCCGGGATTTACATGTCGTCAAAAATAAGATTTGATCCGGAAATGATCTGCACACATCACAAAAATGAACTTTTTATTAGAGGTTGTTCTGAAATTACTTTTCGGTCAATGGTGAAATCCAAGACTATCCGAATGCTAACACTGATTTCCAGGCCAGTACTCGTGGATTCTTCGAAATCGGCGAACAGTTGTGTAATTTTCTTTAATATACTATGAACTGAACTAAGTCTGTCAAGATGTTTTGAAACTTGATCTATTCTTGATTACGGCTGGCGTACCATGGTACATTAGGAGACGAAAATAGGATCAACTAGGAGGGTTGGAAATACAGATTGGTGCGGACTCGTTTCGTCCCTTGTATTATATTGCTAAGGTTGAGCCTCCGTCCCTCAAATTTGTGTTGATACTGATGGACGATTTGTGGGCAAGATGTCACCTGTTCATTAAAATTCGCAATTTGGAAGCATACAAGTCTATCTGAAACTAATCAGCATACAGTTTAGACTCTTACCGGTTTTTGGTAAGAGCCACATGTTATCACGAAATTCAAAATGGCCATAGGACATAGGATTGCATTATTCCGCCTGGATTTACATGTCGTCAAAAATAAGATTTGATCCGGAAATGATCTGCACACATCACAAAAATGACATTTCAACCGATGGTTGCTTAAGAGACGCGGGGAATATCGATAAGTTTCACAAATGTAAAGCAGTGAGATGCGGACAGAACTGTGTAAACTGTCCTCGATTTTATGAATACGTAAATTCAGACCCATAAGGCGTTCATCAGTATAAACCTGCACCCGTTTGTTTGCTTGTCGGGCAATCTAATATTGTCACCGCAGATCCTGGTCTCCCTGTCTTGCCTCTTACAATATACTGGAGGGCGCATTAGGACTGGTCCTGTTCTTCATCCCAAAGATCGAAGCGGGTGCCACAGAGAGTGGGTTGTATTTGAAACATGAAATGGTTGATTGGGGTAGTAAACTAGATATACTAGTTTGTAAATAAACAGCTTTAATGTGCCTTTATGGGCAAACAAACAGACAGACAAAAAAAAAAAACAGACAGGCAAGTAGATATATCACATCAGAAAAAAAAACATAGATACAGCGGGCCAAAGGAATATAATACAGCATAGATTTAACAAAGATGACAATGATTATTATCATTATTATTATTCCATAAATACCCGTCATTCACGACGTCAGAGTATTTAACTATGTGGGAATTGGGAATTACATCGTAATCAAATGAGGAACCAGGACTTAATGCAAGCAAACAATACAAAACGTTTTAAGGTAACGATGTAGTTGCATGAAATTGCATGAAAATGATTAAATTTTTGAGGAATATCTCCTCAGTTTTTCATAATGTGAATATACAGAATACAAATTTAATGACATATTGAGGCATAGTACAACCGCTGTAAATAAAGATCAAGTAAAACATGTTAGGATTCATACTTGACCAATATTGCAGCTCTGTCATCGATATTCAAAATCTTGACCATCAAGTTTGTTTATCACTAAAGGTCTACTGTTTTATTAATCTAAACGAAATGGCTATCATATATCTCTGTATTCTGCCAAGTTGCCCAATATGCACGAAAGATCCGAATTGTCGCAAGCCACGGGCGAATATCCACGGTGCTCTTATTTTTGACCGCTCCGGTGGCCTAGTGGTTATAGCATCCGCGAGGTCGTGGGTTCGATGCCCGGCCGAGTCATACCAAAGACTTATAAAAATGGTACAAACAGCTGCCTCCCTTGGCACTCAGCATTAAGAGGTTAGTGTTAGGACTGGTCGGCCTGGTGTCAGGATAATGCACTGCGTAGGACATCATGCTACATATCTGCGGCATGATGCCCCAGTGCTTCCACTTCTGTTTTCTTGTCTGACTTCAAACTTCTGCCTCCGTTATTCTATCCGGTCCCGTGAACTCTATAACAACTTCTCCATACTTCGTCACCGTTGGATGGCATTCGGCCCAACCAGAACAAACTCCAAACCAACACCGAAAGCTTCTCTGTAAATAAAAAAGGGAAGTATCGCCTAGTCTCCCTTTCGACCTAGACAATCTCACACCCTCACACAACCTTTCATCAACATAATGGTGATTAAAATAATTAGGTCATGCATACACTCACATCGAAATAATCCATTCACGCTTGTACGATAAAATAAGGGTAATAATACAACAACGGTATTAATGACTCCCGATACATGCACCAACAAACTGATAAGAGGTACACACAATGTTCAAATAGAAATATGCAGATACTTCACGCTATGTACATAAGGCCAACATGCCCGACTCAGTATAGTTCACAACTATGTTTTCGAATTCAAAATTAAAACAAGTATAAGTTCTAACAGTTATGTTAATAAATGCAATAATTCAATGCGACGCACACAGCAGCAAATTATACAATTCATTCCGAACATTCTATGTAATTCAATCTCGTGTACTACTAATTTCTCTACAGAACGTTACAATTGGTAAATAACGGGTTACTAGAAACACCGAAATACACTGAAAAACCTAAATACACCTAAATACACGTGTATTTACATGTTCTCTCTGTATATATCGGTTTCCACACACAAATTATTATTTGTTTTTGTTTGAATAATAATATAAAGCAAAATAAAATATGATTTATGTGATTTTGATACGAATTATTTACTTGTTCTTAGTTATAGCACGCGTCAATTGGTCGTACTTTATTGGACAGGTTGATCGTTCCGGAACGGAGATGGTATGATAACGACTGATCGTTCCGGAACAAATTTAATCTCCAGCACGGACAGGTCTGTCGAATCAAGTACGAGCGAGTGACATCATTACATGAATTGTGCTATAAATAGGAAAAAAGTTTATTTTGCTTTATATTATTATTCATACAAAAACAAATAATAATTTGTGTGTGGAAACCGATATATACAGAGAGAACATGTAAATACACGTGTATTTAGGTGTATTTAGGTTTTTCAGTGTATTTCGGTGTTTCTAGTAACCGGTAAATAACTCAGATACGTAGGTGAGATTAACTCTAATAAAGGTAATTTATACATACCAACACAATTCTAGTAATTAATTGCTACATGCTACATATAAACGCACAATTCTCGCATAGTAATGTTCAACAAATTCGGGCGAAGAATTCTTACTTTTTTAAGCTTCCCGCTCTTACGAATGACGTGCATTCGGAGTACGTTTCTTAGAATTCATTCCCTAACTTTCTAGACCTCAGCGTTGGTCAAAATCCTGGCGAGTACTGAAGTTATCGTAAAATGACCTGTAGAGTAAGGGTCTGCTTCGGACAGGTGCCCCGCCCGTGTTTCCCTAACTCATCCCTGATTTGGTACTTGGGTCTCATTAATCTGTAGTCTGCCTAGTTTCTCACGCACATGCTAAATTTTTTCTTCCGCGGCTAGGCCGCAGCTCTTCCGGTTTAACCAGTTACTTCGTCTGTTTGAAGATAGCCGCTGTTTTGTTTACTCCAGTGCCGATTCAAGCCGCAGTCTTGCAAAACAAAGGTCAGTCGCTAAATTCGTGCCGACATTATCCACCCCAGGTAAGTTGTATACATGAGGGCTGTCTTCACAACGTGACACCGCTAAATCTAAGTCACGTTTTGCTGTCGTTTTTATTTTGGGAAGTCAAATTGCTCATAAGTTAAATATAGAAATAACCGTGACCTTTTTGCTCTTGGACAATCTTGACCAGACCGTCTTGGTCTTTGGTGATCGTTTCATCATCACACTCGCTACGGTGCATGTATGTCTAAAGTTCGCTCCTAATGTCGGTCGACACAGAACGCTGCCGATGTCACCGTCGTTTTGCTTCTTCATAAAAGTTTTGTGATCATTTTATGATAGTCCTCGCTCATAGTGTGCTATACTTTTATTCGATTGTTCTCCTTAGAGGCCTAGCGGAAAGTTAACATAAAACTTCATACATTCCTTATAGGCCTAACCGAAATTATAAATAACTGCATACATTCCTTAAAGGCCATATAGAAACATAAAACTGCATGCATTTCTTATAAGTCTTATGGAAATTAAACATATTCTGAAGGTTCAGCAAGCTTGAGTAAAGACTGAGAACAAATAATGTGTCAGATTAGTCGATTTTATCGAGAATTGGTAACTTTCAATATAATGGCCAATAACTCGATTATAATTAAAGGATCGATTGTGGTCAAATCAGTTCCGTGAAATGTTAGGGATCATTCTCAGTTTATTGGGATTCTTGCCAACATTTTATTTTTGCATTGAAACTTCAAAAAGTATAGTTAACAAGAATGAGATTAGAATTTGTTGTCATCTTCTGTTCGACTCTAGAAAACAGTTGGTTTTGGCAAACCTCGTTTGCAAACACTAATCGATTATTAATCGATGTATCGGTTATATTGAACATATTCCCACCACTGATTGTAATGCCAGTTGAGAATATAGGACTTTCCTGTAGTCAAACATCCATTTTAACATGAAAATTAATGGATTCGCTATAAATAATAACATGTATCAGGTTAATTGGATTTAAATGCAACTATGGCAAGATAGGTATTGTACGTACGCGTGAACACTTCCAACGTACGCGTGAAACGTTTGTGTATCAGTAGATTGTGGTGTAAGGGAGGTAACGCAGGGTTCAGTATACAATATAAACCTCTCTACTTCTGGGACACGGCTTTACTGTCATTTTCCTTTCTACTCTAGTGAATAACTGGTTTCGGCATAACATCACGTTCAACACTTAATCGATTATCAATCGATGGTTTATATGTACGATTTTCATCCATTCCCAAAACATATTGCATTGATAGTCGAGAATATACAATTGAATTTTGAGAGCAAGATTAACCGCTTCGTTTGAAATGATACCTGTTTTCAGTTCAGTGATTATTGGAGTAACTGCAATCATAATGAAAAACAGATGCTGGAAGAGTTACCTAGGGACAATATGCAACATGGTTTCCGTGCTCGTATATAGGGTACATTATGCTGAGAAAGTAGTCCATATGACCGAATCATCTGGATTAAATCGCACTAATATCGTGGAGCTCCTTAAGGGTAAGATTGAAGATATCCCGGGTTCAGCCTCCGAGTTTCTTCATTATGTACAAAATAAGTTGTTGTTGTTGTTATAGGGTTTAACGCCATTTTTCAGCACAAGATAGGCTATACATGGCGGCCAGTATTAATGGTGGAGGAAGAACAGGGAAAACCCCGGAAAGAACCACCGACCCACGAGAAGCTACCGGCAAGCTTTCTCACATATCCACATTTGCCGAGCCCGAGACTCGAACCCATGCAGACAGAGGTGAGATGGTAGTGATCCGTAACGGAGAGCGCTTTAGACCACTCGGCCACTCGGGGCCCCTACAAAATAAGACTCAATATCTTAACCAGTTTGACATGTGCGAATACTCTGGTCTGGGTTTAAATGTGTCTCCAATAAAATGAATATACTCTTTGTACAGCTTTATCAAATATATTAAAAATCATCGTTATAACTTCTACGGTCATATTTTAAATGCCATTGTGATGAGCAATTGATGGTTTGCGTTTGTTTCAAATGCAGTGAATTCACTCGAGACTAATTTCAAATTATTGTACTATCTCTGGGTTGTGTCACCTGAAAGTTTTACTTTGTTTTGTTTAAATTCTGAAAAGAAGTTATGCTATCTTTCTTGACTACCGTGGTGAATAAACGCGTCCCTCTGTTAGGTAACAAGTAAATGTACCAAGAATGTTCGAACAACTTATAATTTTCGAACAACATATAATTTTATTTCTTAAGAAACATTACACGTTTCACTTGTCTAAAGACTCAACCTTTGAACAGACTAGTAAGATAGATATAATTACATTTATTGCATATAAATGTTGAAATTTTAATTAAGAATGGTCTTTCTTACACACACACACACACACACACACACACACCAGCACACACACACACACACACACACACACACAGAGGGAAACAGAAAGACCAACAAGGGAGAAGACCGTTGTGTCATAGTTTAATCCATAATCCATCAAATATCCGGGGGAAAAAATGTATAGCCGCCTAGCGTTTCCATATTTAAATGCATTGACCTCACATATTCCTGTATTTTCCAAAATTTTGTAAAATATTCTATTTATATATGCAATTCTGAAGAGATTCACACTGTGAACAATATTTCCCTTCAAGTCTTGAAGGAAACCTAGGATGTAATTTGTCGTCGTTGAGAACTATATTCAGAACTACTTTTGTTCACCTATCACAATATGACAGCGGGGAGATAAAGTCACAATCAGACCATTATTTTTCTTTTCTGTTGCAACGTATATGATGCACTCCTCCAGAGGCGAATCACCAAAGCCATCCAATGTAGGTGTATTCCAACAATTGTTTCAACCATGACGGAAATGAACGTGTTCCGATTGAAGAGTTATTTAAAACAGACTGGTTTATTCACGTTCGAATTTTGGTGCTCTAATTCATCAGTCAAAAGGTTATGAAAACATAATTTTCAACCAAATATTCATCAACCGATGTTATTCATTTATCTATATGAAGAGTCAGCAATTATAAGTAATAGTTGTGGCGACAAATTCCGGTCGTAATCGTTATGACTGTTACCAAATACCGGTATGTGTCTAAAGTATAACCATGGTTTTTTTCCCGGAAAGATTTGCATGCAGCAAAATTGCACATTTTAGTGAACAGGTGACGTTAGACCCATATATCGTCCATCAGTATCAACACAGACTTGCTGAGCTCATTTATCAATAACCAAACAGAAGAGGAACAACATCAGGGTCAGCATTTCAATTAGTAGAGCTAAAATATGTTTAAGATGATTTTAAGGATAACTTTTCCATTTTATTGTTGGCAACGCACTACCAATTACTTGATAATCAGTTCCAGAATCTTTATCAAATCTTGACTGATATGTGGGGCCTAGGCGGATTGGTCACCTTTGCCACTGAGGGGATAATGGCAAGCCAGGTTACCTTAGTGTGGGTTGTCGGTTCTTTTTCCGGGATCTACGGTATTAAACTGCTAGGTTTCCTCGCGCTATAACCAGATTATCCCAATCTTTGCTTCTGCGGTTTTTTTTATTATTTCAAAATTAATATTTGTAAGTGCACTTCTATTAGGTTTCCTGGTAATAACAATTATTAGACCAATAATAAGTGGATTTAATTGCAGCATAAACAAGATAGGTCATTGAAGTTCTGGACAACTGTTATTATTTTACATGTAGCACGATTGTGTATCGGCGGGTTTGTTGTGTAAAGGAGGTACATTGCCATTTCAGAATTGATAGTAGTAGTGGGCATGCATTAGGCTTGCTGTTAAATATACTGACACGTCATACACAATTGCAAGAATGGATTTATATACTATCATTACTTTCTTTTTCGTAGAAGTACCAATGTCAAAATTTAATTATATTCTGACATAACACGTTCCTCGTAATTGTTTCACCAAGATACCACATGCCACTTATCGTAAACAGCAGCTGCTAGGTTATTCGATTTCAGGAGAATCCGATATGTAAATAATATTTGTGCAACCCACACTTTAAAAAGAAAACATAATTTCAAAATTTTGCTTTCAAGAAGCTGTAAAATAAAGATTATCAGAAATGTTTTGGGTTTTTTTTTCTGATGGAAACGTGTACTATGACTATGTGGATTTGTTTCGTCTAGATGAAAACCACCACTTCTACTTCAGAGACTGCGTTCGCGAAATGTTCGTATGTCACACTTTACGGGTTATGCAAATGAAAAAGGGACATGATTAGCAAAGTACATGCTCTTCCTTGGTTATTTCTCAGCAACTCCAATTTTGTCTTCATTTATTATAGTTTTATTTAGAATATTAGAATGTCCAAATAGCCAATATTTAAAAACTATAACCCGAGGTTTAACTGACCTGTGTATTCTTAACGGACCTGTGTAGTTTTCTCTCTGCGGAAGTGAAAAGGCCCCTGAGTAAGTTGGAGGTAGGTCAGTAAATTATTATTATGCTGGGCAGAGCTAATTGGAGGAATTAAATCCCAAGCATGATTTTCGAGTCAGATTTTATTGTTTTTTTTTTAAAGAAAAAAACCCCCCATCCATTCAGGTGCTTTTTTATTATTGAAAAGGTACTCTCATTGAACATTGCAATTAATATTTCAAATTCAGAAGTTCATATTTTAGCTTCTCTTTGAAGTAAAATGTACTATCAATAATTAGAATGTATAACCAGCCCAATTACAACACGCAAAACAACAAGGCAAGCACTTCAGATGTAGATCTGTGTTCTAAGATTACCCATTTTCTTCAAGTTGCAGTGGATCTGTTTGATTTTGCATTTACTACATTTAAAAATCACTGTTGTGTAGAAACCACATTCTTCCTATCTGATATCCCACCCCAAGTGCATTCTCCTTGCCGTAGATGAATTGTAATGTGATTAACGTTAATTGCAATATGGATCATAATTTTCTACTTATTTAAGCGATAAGAGTGTTTATTATTCAGTAAATTTCCACAGTTAACTATTCTTTTGCAAACATCAATTTTGAAGTCTTAAATCGTTGTCAAAATATTTCATTTATCAACTTTTATTTTCAATTTTATTGTTAGATATTTCTTTAAAAGTCCGAGGTAACTCGAATGTTCAATCAATCTATCATTATATGACAAGTACACAATTTGTCCGATCGTGATTTTTTTAAAAGCCACTTATCATAATTGAACAAGTCATAAACGTTTGCGTTTGTTTGATTTGGGGCAAGAAGAATCGGTTGAGAATTTTATCATGGCATATGGTTTCAATAAAACCCACACTGACTCAGAGAAATTATTTGCATATTCACCCGTAAATCAGCCATTTCCTTCAATTACACACTTTAGATTGTGAGGTGAGAATGTGTATACAGAAGAAATGGCAGCTATATGATTCCGTGCAAGATGCTAATGGACTCAGATCACGTTTATTTGTTTTATATGGTCCCTACATTTGTTTGTCAGTACTGAATTTTTCAGAGTGTCCAAATCTTTTTAAATAATACGTTAATCTAAAATATCTTCAAATATGAACTCAACGGAGAAGTTCTTGTGGGAGAATTTTCTGTAAACAGCAATGGATCACTGACTTCGAATACATGCGAATATCAATACCTTGTTGCATACTGTATACTGTAGCCAAAAAAAATATACAGATAACCATACCATAATGAACATCTTTTAAAGAATAAACAATTCCCCTTAAGTCAATATCTAGAATCCTAAATTTAACAGAGAATCACGATCCAAAAAAAAAAAAAAAAAAATAGAGGGAAAAAATCTAATTTAGGATGGGAGACTGGCCTGGAATTAATAATTATGATCAGAGTACAAATTTATATGGGTTGAAGTTTCATGTAACAAGCTCGCTAAATTTTGGTTATAGCAATTTGCAGTTTGCTCTTGCCAAACAGAATCATACCAAGAGAGAAGAGAGTCACTCTGATCTGCCGGCTTATTATATGATGGGAGATCTGACTGTACGCACTTCACATTTAGATGTGCGTTTTCAACGTGTAAATACCAGTGAGTATTTAATTACGGGTGGAATAAAGAGTTTGTCTTTTTGAAGGAGGGAATGTTTACGAACGGCAAATTAATGAAAATAAAGCTTATCTGCAGCCTTATCTAGTTGGTAATAATATTCATGTTCCCCGGGTGGCAGAGTAGTCTAACGCGCTCACGTTTACCGATCACCGCCATCTTAGTTCTGTCCGCGTGGGTTCGAATCTGGGACTCTGCCATTGTTGGTATGTGAGAAAACTGACAATAGCTTCCCGTGAGTAGATGGTTCCTACCGGTAGTTTCCAGGGTTCTTCCTTCACCATTTATACTGGCCGATATGTATAGTATATCTTTCTCTAATAAATGGTTTCAGACCCAAAACAACGAGAAGCAGCAAATAATAGAAATCAATTAGACACGATTTTTAAAGGTCAGAGGCCATACTCTAAAATTACTTGCTTTTATTCTACATCAGTTTACATAGAGTAATTACAATGTTTATATTCACACAAAAAGGAAAGAAAAAATCTAAAGCGTAATGATGAAAAAATAATCATTTATTTGAGAGAAAAAGTCGTATACATGTCCCTTAGCTTAGACTTCACACATACAGAGACCCAAGCCCGAACTGAAACAGATATATCCCCACATGAGTACATACTTCTTGTTAACAAAGGATAAGAAGACTTCATATGATACATTTCAAGTCATTTTCAGGAATTAATCCACCACGACTGTTTTAATTTAATTATAGCTATGTGCCTTAAGATTTTCGGAGAATTTTGTTTTCTTCTGGACAGTTATTGTTTAGATTTCCATTAATAATTTAGTTTTCGATCTCTCTATTTAGCCTTATAATTAAAAGGCATTCACATTGAAATGGACTAAAGAACAGAGGTAGTTGGCAAATAAGTTGGTAAAAAAAAGGAATAGACATAAGAACATAATTGAATGAAAAATGAATAAACGAACGAAATAACAAAAAATTAATGTAAGTAAAGATAGACAAATAGGAGAATTGCAAAATACATGAATTTACACGAGACTCTAAATAGGAGGATAACAACGGACCATAATATTTCGCAAAATGGACATTATAAGTTTACTGAGACCAGGAATAGAAATACAAGATACACATCACGACAATAAACGGAGGCTACAATCAAATTTTTGTTTATTTATTTGTTTTTATTAGACCGAACAATTAAACCATTATCTTCTTAACCCATAAATCATTATGACCCTAAATTAGAGGACTTATAACCTATAAAACCAGTCTTTACTTGTGTTATCTGCTAACACTGGTTAACATTTTTCTTTAATTTTTGCTGTGAACATATTGATATAAGTAGAACAAGATAGTGGAATTTCACATCTGCATTTACTAGCATAAAAATCAAAGTTTTTTTTTTGGTAAGAGTGTATAGACATGTCATCTATCGGCGTCTTGCCTTTTGGCAATTGTAACATCCTCGGTTTCTCCGTCAAGTGTAAAAAGAAATCTCAGATGTCGTTCGTCGCCATTGAAAACTATGTTCTGAACTGCTTTCGTTTTTATGGAACAATAGGATGGTGGAATGAGACAAAGACACAATCACCAAAAACATCAAACTGATGTGCATTCCTACAAATACGTTATGGGTTACTTCGCGTCTTGACGGAAATGGCCGAGCGATGTTCCCGTTAGCCTGCTGGCGCAGACTTGCAACGTATGACAGGCAAGTACTACCAGCATGTACTGTGAATGCCCTCTGAACCAGGTTTCCTTCCGCGAAACTATAACGGGCTGAACTTGCTAGAGACCCATGACTACAACTCTTGACCTGTGCATGGTGTTTACTTCTTGCTTGGGCACCTTTCGGTCCGAGCTGGTGAGAGTCGGTGGTGACTGGAGATGCCTCAGAGCGTTACCGTTTAGTCTCTATGCGAGAATTATATTTTTGATGAAAAATAATTAGTTCTTCCAACACGGCAGTCGCATGCTCTTTTTAAAACATAATTTATGGATCAATATTCATTCCTTTTCACGTGATCATATTACAATGGTGTCAGATGCGGAATAATTGGATTTTATTATTGTCATCTTGTATGCTAAGGCATGCAGACATTGTTCGTGCGTTATAGGTCGTGACCTTCCTGATAAGGCAAAGTAACATATCGCTAGGTATTTGTTTGTCCTTTATTTTTGGGGCGCTTATGGGTCCATTATATTATATTTGTGTGTGTGTATGTGTGTGTGTGTGTGTGGGGGGGGGGTTGTTTGCTTAGATAAGGAATATACGACTGACTGTAGGATATTTAACTCCGTTAGTGTGTATAGAAATAATGTGCTTGGATATGGTGACCTTTTTGGCTATCCGTCACGTCATCTTTTAAATACTTGCTTGATTTAGATAATATGAGGGAGTGAGTCAAAGAAAATTAGATCAGGTAGAACAATTCTGGGAGAGAAATAAAAGAGCAATTGAAAGGGAAGCTTAGAAAGAAAAGAGAGAATTATAAAAGGAAGCAGAAAGGGAATGAGGGAATTAAAAAGAGAACCAGAAAGGGGAAAATTGGAAATAGCAAATCAAATTTAAAGGGAAAAGGGGAAATTAAAAGTGGAATCAGAGGAAAGAAGGGAATAATTAGAAAAGTCGGCTAGGTTATAGATCATGGAAGTAGATAACTGAAATAAGCAGAGAGATAATGAAAGACAGGTAGAATTGTTAGCAGCTAGGAAAGGAGAAAGTGATTCTGTCTCTGGCAAATTAAGTGGCCCCATATCCCCCCCCCCAACTTTGACGATCGATATGAGGCCCTGCTGCCAAGCGATTGAACATATATATGCAGACTGTATAGATTTACATACATTTAATTATAAAGGGTTAGAAGTGAAATTCAATTTTAAAATCTATGATTATATCTTTAGTTTTTTTTTCATCAAGGTATTAATTATTTTGCGGCACAAGACAGAACCCAGTTACAAGATTATTTCCAAGGTGAGCTATATATATATATATATATATATATATATATATATATATATATATATATATATATATATATATATATATATATATATATATATATAGATATATAAGCTATATACATGAATTAAAAGGTTTATAAAGTATGCTTTGATTTTGTTTTTAAATTAAATGAAAATTATTTGTAAGTTAAAATTAATAAATTATAATAAAACAAACACCTGTAAGTGCCAACAAATCTGCGCACTTTCTCGATCACTAAGCTTACCTAACGAAAAACGGTGTCTAAAATTTTTCTTGGGAGGGGGGACGGGATTTGCTTCAGTTTTTTTTTCTTTCTAAATTTAGCTTTCCTAACGTTTTTATTCTGTTTTAGGTTTCTAAGGTCAAAATGAATTTTTTTTAATAAATTTTTTATGGTCCATTTCTAGCCCAGATTATATAACATGCTCATGAGATGTTCACTAATATTATGTTCTAGAAACTTGGCTAGTTGTATTATACACTTTGTAGTACATGTAGTAGCATTTAGTGTGAGAACCGATTGATCGTCATAGAAAGATTTCTGATTTTGTTTAGATATGGCTTGTAAATAGTTGCATGAGAATAAAATTTTCATCAAACATTTATATAAAAAAATGATGGAAAAACTTTTAAATTTTAACTGCATACTATCCCTAGAGTACATACTGGCTGTATCTGAATACTAACCACTGGAACACTGCCTTCAGCATATAGTGACCTCTCTTGTATTTGGGTTAAGGTCTCACTGGATACTTTCGTATTTCGACACCTCCCTAATTTTAAAGGTAAAAAGCATTAAGCTAATTATGATAAGCCTAGCATTTGAAAATTCACACAGAAGCTAAATCTATTATGTGGTTTATATTTACTTTGAGTTAGGCTTGAAAATGGGTTGACTTGTTTGGTGACTGCCTGTCACATGTTGACTGGCACTGGAGATCAAATGCGTAACTTGGGCTGCAAATGAATAGCCGATTTGGCTTACGTATTTGTTTATGTTCGCTACAGAAGTAAACATCTAAAAATCGAGATGGTTGAGGGGTGATGAAAAGTGTGCCAATTTCTTATAGTACTAGCGAACTTTATTCATGAATAAGGCACATACTGATTCTTTTGCAGCCTTGTCCCAGGCAAATATTCATAATAGTACTGTGCTGTCAACAATGAACGTAAAAAAGAGGGGTTGGTGTCAGTGTTGGTTTAGTATAAAAGCCACCAGTTATATAAGAAATTATCCTGATTGCCTCAGTCAAAATATCACATGCATGCTTTCTACAAAAATCATTAGTTTGTTTTAATTTGTATCTTCAATATAAAATTATTCTCATTTTTATGCAATAGGTCATTGTCGGATGAAAATGCACCAGATAAACTGTCTAGTGAGACCGTACCATTTTGAGCCTCATCTGCCCATCCTTGTTCACAGCGCTGTATTTTAGCATGCGGTTGGAGCTACGCATCTTTGTTTACTGCCTGGACTCTTCACTTCAGCGTGAAATTCGGACACGCTATGGCCATGCCAAACAACCCATAAAAAGTCTTGATACTAGCAGAAAGACTGCGCAAGTCATCAGAAGTTTTGGAAACAGGTGCTTGGCAGATACCTCTCCACTAAAAGCGTGTGCCCCCCCCCCCTCTCTCTCTCTCTCTCTCTCTCTCTCTCTCTCTCTCTCTCTCTCTCTCTCTCTCTCTCTCTCTCTATATATATATATATATATATATATATATATATATATATATATATATATAGTCTTGCACACCTATGATGACATACATGTTCCAGACTAATATCTCATTTCTACGTTTTTTAAAACGCGTTTTGATTTCATCTTGGTTTAAAAAATGCACATTTATTATCATCATAGCTTATACTCGTGACATTTAAATATCATTACGATTTTCTTTTTTTTTCTTCACATTATTACTTCACATCTGCACTAAAATCACTGTATCAGGATCGGCATTTGGTGTTTTGTACTTAAGCTTTTTCTATCTCTCTTCTCATAAGCACCATGAATCTTCACTGGTGACATAAGGGGTTTCTTTTCATATTCCAGTCTCTGTAAGGCTGGCACTGATGTCTTAAATAACGTCAGTTTCATTTGTACCCCATAGGATTTTATCATGAAAGGTGGGTGTGAAAATCAATTGTCCTCAAAATGCCTTGTACAAAAACAGGCCGCTGCTATTGGTACAAAGGGGATAATTTACCCATCGCTGACCCAAATTCGATCCACTGCTCCAATTCACTTTATACGGTAAAAGGGTTTTCCGGAATAAGAAGAACCGTTTGTTCTTCAGTCATCATGACTCTCTTGGTTGCATCCGCAACGTACCATATTTGCTCTAGAAAATTAAGACCCTTAGTACATATTACATTTACTCTGGGAAATTAAATGAATAGCTAGAATGAATGTAATATATATATATATATATATATATATATATATATATATATATATATATATATATATATATATATATATATATATATATACCATATTCGCTTTTTGGACGTGGAAACTGCCGATTGCTAACGGAGACTTCTGAACTACTTGCTCGTTAATAAAAAAAAAAGCGGACCTGTATAATGAATTAGACGGTGCTTGTAAATAACAAAATGTGTTTATTTTACGAGCTGGAATAACATCAAGCTTTTGATGAATATGTGTCCCATGTGACCTTTAAATGTAATTTATTAGCTGCAGCGACTCAACTTGACACACTAATCTCATCCAAAACTATTAAGCTCTGCTACTTGCACTGAGCATGTAAAATTATAAAACTTAGAGACTGTAATATAACTAATAAAGAATTAGTTTCAGTCTTATGAAATAATTTACTGAATTTCATAGTAGGCTTTTTTTCTCGAATAAAAAAAAATGCTTTCCTCATGAAGCTCGATATATTTGTGTTTATCTATTTTTATTTATTTTTGTTGGTGGGTAGGTCAAAAGTCTTATTCCACATTTGTTAATTAATACGAACAAGTGAGATATAGTAGGTAAGGTTCAGAAGGTGATTGAATACCTTCACAGTATCAGACCTAACGCAGTCGGAAAAACACATCGATTTTCCCAAAGCCATAAAATTTCATACTCTTTTAAAGCCCACTTTCCATCTTGTATGACTGCACGTTTAGTGCAAAACATTTTGTGTGAAGTTTGCGTTTTGTCAATTCGTTTATTGTTTGGATTTTTATGAAATGTTTTGTCTCGGTGGACGTATGTATTATTTCACATTAAATGTCGTCTGCTATTTTCTCCGACAAGTAAGCTGTTACATCAGTTGTTAAGCCATCACGAGGATAGATTCCCAAATAAAATTCAAGGAGGCGGGACAAATCGTTTAGTTATGTCAGGTCCGTACCGAAACTTATAAAAGGGATACGAACTAATATATTGACGTGATGTAAACACATAATTATAGAATATTTAATGCCAAATATACTTTCCATAATTTTGCCGCTGATTGACACTTTAAAAATTAAAATGTCTACCGTTTTGACTAAAAATGAGCTTAGATAAGTAAAGGGTATTAAAAACTCACGCGCGAGTCTTGCATTTAAAAGCCTTTAATAGCATTTCTTTTCCCACAACATCATACGACGATTTTAATGACGATTTTAATGTTTCTTTAAAAGAGATAACTTGAATTTTCAATGCACCTGTCATAAGAAGAAATATACATAATTCTTTCATTTTTAAATAACTAATGCATGTGATTAAACATTTCAGAAACGCTTGCTTTTATATTAGAGAGTTAAGCGAGTCCTTTGAGAATGTTTGACAGCATATGCCTTCAATAAAACCACAATAACTCGTAGTTAATATTTTTGTATTCACTTATAGATCTTCTGTTTCCTTTGATTACACACTTTAGATTCAGCAATTGTGTCTACAACGGAAGTGGCCTATATTTTGACAAAAAAGTACAAAGGCAGAGATGTTGTAGCAAAATGGGACAACAAATTAGATCTCGCTAAAAATCATACCGAGAGTATAGAATAACCTCTGTTCTACCGGAACATTATGCGACTGGAGATCAAGCTGTAGGCTTGTCGCAATGTAATGTGCGTAATAAAGTTGAAAATACTGCACTCAATGAACGAATCGGCAACAGCTTCACGGAAGGGATACAACAAGTCTTCTTCTTAAGGTGGCAGGGTACAGTTTCGTAAATTGGCCTCTGGCAAATTTCTTAACTTACGGCTATGGTGTGACTTTTTCAGCTATTATTGTCTACTATTTATAGATGTGGATATATTTGTGAACTAGGTGTTTCGGGCTTGTGTTGTTCTTGAAACTGATGTCAGGCATGTACACCTTCCATAGTTGCTCTGCAATATGTTGATAGTGAAATACCAATAGTCGACTAGGAAGAAGAGCTAGCCTCCCATAGCAGTAGACACGTGGGTTCAAGGCAAGTAGAATATCTCAAAAACGGCTTGGATGACAACTATTCTGAATTTCATCAAGCTATTTAGTAGACAATGTTTTTCAAAATTTTCATACAGGGAAAGGGATTGCCTTTGCACTGTTAGCACAACATGCTGTCAAAAATGGCATTCGGATGTGAAAAATACATGTATAAAATAGGGGTTGAGGTGCATAAACTTCTTCTGCTATGAACTGCCATTGACTTCTCTGGTCAAGTGGATAATATTCTTATGCTTTGTTTTAATATAGGTATCTAAAAATATGGACCTTTTTGATCTCACTTGCATATATGATTTTTTATTATTTTTTTATACTATGTCGCTGATTGCGGCATTAAATTTGTACATAAAAACTGGCCCCTGCCCCCCCCCCCCCCCCGGAGGGACTGTTTACGAATGAAAAATAAGTTATCAAATTTATGATAAAGAATCTTCGGGGAAGGGGATGCGGCATGTTTTTATTAAATGTTACATGTATTTAGAAAGAAATAAAACCATTAAACACTGTTTCAACGTTTACAAGTAGTACATAGGAGAGAGGAAATAACAACTGTAATTTTAGAAGGTGATTTGATACCTACTTAGTTCTAAACTGACACAATCGGACACTCACGTTGATTTTCCGAAGCCCTCTTTTTTATAACTCCTTCAAAGTCCATTTTCCATCATCTCTGACTGCAAGTTTACACTCTGTTAATGCTTATTTGTGTATTTTTATGGTCCTCCAAGCTCGTTGGACATATGTCTTATCTCACGTTAAATGTCCGCTATTTTCTCTTACAATTTATCAATAAAAATCAACCGTTAAGCCATAACAATGATGGGATGTCATGTCCTGACGTGACACAACACAGAACAATGTAATATTTGACGCATGTAATAATCTCCTGATTTGCGAATGTTTGCTACGGACTGATACAGTTACCGTTAACAGACAATCCATTTTGACTAAAATAATACAGTAGAGCTGAGATAAACAATGTCTATTAAATACCAAGTGCGTGTCTAGTGTTTACACACCTTTAAAATAGCACCTTTATCTCGTAGCAAAATATGAAGATCGTAATGACCAGTTGCTCTGCATACATGAGATTGTATTGCACGAAAAGGGCCCAATTATCTGTAAACAGCAAAGACGAAGGCAAATTCTCATGAGACTGTTGCCCATATTAGGTTTTATTTGAGATATATAATTCGTTCGCTGGAAATCAATTATGAGAAAAATCTTATTCAGCATAAACTAACTCTTGTATTAGTACGCCGTTGCCGTATATCGTCGCTTATCAATTGAATCTAACTGAAAACTGAAAATATCCAGACTTGGCGTCACATAATGTGCCGGCAGATATGGGTCTATGTTGTTTGCAGTCTATGTATATTGTTTTCAGTCTATGTATATTGTTTGCAGTCTATGTATGTTGTTTGCAGTCTATGTATGTTGTTTGCAGTCGGCTCGGGCTCAATAGTAGTAAAGCGGCAATACTACCTGTTGGGAACAGAGTAACGACCGAGTTTAAAGTCTTTTAGATGACAGTATTGCACATTATTTATATCAGTGTATTATGAACAACAGATGTAATATACTTATTTACCGAGCTGCCGTATGATTCTTATAATTCTTCCGGGGAACTCAAGAAATGTTACCATCTTCATAAATGGAAGATAAAACTGTTGTATTATGGAGGGGAAAAAAATAAAGCATCTCAAAGCTGGCTCATCCACAGACAAATTACATAGGATCAACGTTCAGGTAAACTCGTTAAACAAGACCGAAAATGAAGTGAAATTATTTCAGATAGTAATTACATGCCAGACTAAAGCCTTCCATGGCCATATGCACTGAAAATAGTATGGTGTGGATTAAGGCCTTCCATGGCCATATGCACTGAAAATAGTATGGCGCCCCCCATATACAATGCAAGCAGTGCTGGATTAAAGCTTTTCATGGCCCTATGCACCGAAAATAGTATGGTGTGGATTAAAACATTTCATGGCCTTTTGCACTGAAAAAGGTATGGTGTGGTTTAAAGCCTTCCATGTCCATCTGCACTGAAAATAGTATGGTGTGAATTAAGGCATATCATGGCCCTATGCACTGAAAATAATATGGTGTGAATTAAGGTCTTCCATGGCCTTACGGCCTTAAAATAGTATGGTCCCCCCTCCACAATGCAAGCAGTGTCAGATTAAAACCTTCCATGGCCCTATGCACAGAAAATAGTATTGTCCCCCCCCCCATGCAAGCAGTGCTGGATTAAGGCCTTCCATGACCCTATGCACTGAACATAGTTTGGTGCCCCCCACCTACAAACAAGCTGTGCCGGATTAAGGTCTTTCATGGACCTATGCAATGAAAATAGTATGGTGCCCCCCAACTACAATGCAAGCAGTGCTGGAATAAAGCCTTCCATGGCCATATGTACTGGAAAAAAAGTATGGTGTCCCCACCTACAAAATTTGAAACTAAAAGAAACCCCACAATATTAAGGCATTTTAACAATTAACAATGACATAGGGGTTTTAACAATTAACAATGACGTAGGGCTTTTAACAATTAATAATGGCATAGGGGCTTTTAACAAATAATGGCATAGGGCTTTTAACAATTAATAATGACAGGGCTTTTAACAATTAACACTGGCATAGGGCTTTTAACAATTCATAATGACATAGGGCCTTTAACAATTAGCAATGGCATAGGGCTTTTAACAATTAACAATGTCATAGGGCTTTAACAATATATAATGGCATATGGATTTTAACAATTAGCAATGGCATAGGGCTTTTAACAATTAACAATGGCCTAGGGCTTTTAACAATTAATAATGGCATAGGGCGTTTAACAATTAACAATGGCATAGGGCTTTTAACAATTACCAATGACAAAGAGCTTTTAACAATTAACACTGGCATATGATTTTTAACAATTAATAATGGCATAGGGGTTTTAACAATTAGCAATGGCATAGGGCTTTTAACAATTAACAGTGTCATAGGGCTTTTAACAATTAATAATGGCATATGGATTTTAACAATTAGCAATTTCATAGGGCTGTTAATAAATAATAATGGCATATGGCTTTTAACAATTAATAATGGCATAAGGATTTTAACAATTAACACTGGCATATGGCTTTTAACAATTAATAATGGCATAGGATTTTTAACAATTAACAGTGTCATAGGGCTTTTAGCAATTAATAATGTCATAGGGCTTTTAACAATTAATAACGGCATAAGGATTTTAACAATTAACAATGGCATAGGGCTTTTAACAATTAATAATGGCATAAGGATTTAAAAATTAACGTATTAACATCTACTGAGACTATTAGAAACATTTACAGCAGCTAACTCGTAATTATGAACAGCAACAAAAAAGAGTTGATACTCAAATCAAATAACACTGGATGATGACAGCATGAAAGATGTGTATGTATGTGTGTGAGTGTGTGTGTGTACGTGTGTGTATGGGGGCTGTTTGGGGAGGGGAAACACATTGGCAATAATTTATCAGCTAATACACAGAATTGCACTGAAAGAGCTAAAATATACCTGGCAGCTATAAACACAGATTGATGTTATTAAATGCACAGAAATTATTCAAACAGAGTTTCAGAACCGTATATACTGCAATACAAATAACATAAAATATAATGCTGATTATTATAGGCTTAAAAAACTGCCACATTCTCCAATAAACATGCAGATCACATATTCTGCGCTTGATTTGCATAGATTCATCAGAGAATTGTATCTTATTTTCATTGACAGACCGTACAATGTGACATATTTGCTTTCTTTATCTGTCTCATGTTTTTGATTTTGTTGGTTGATATCTGGATAGTACTGCATTCCACTTTCTGCTATTTTTCTTTCTATCACAGTAAATGGCTCCCGCATTTTCATGTTCTTATTCTGTAAATACTTTTTTTGTTGTTTAAAATATGCTCGTGGATGTATATGTGAAGGTTCTACCACATCAACACAACAATGTATGATATAAAATTCTTCCAGCACGTATAAGTAAGCTTTCAGACTTCCCAAAATAGCGGCTTTTTACTTAATGAGTTGTCTCTGTAATGTTGTTATCATGTGATATTCCCTCCTTCCATTTTGTTTGATAATTTGTCAGAACTACAATCATAGCATTTTGTAGTCTCCCTTATAGAAGCATAAGATTTCAATAGTACGATGGTAGGATCTACAGCAAGGCGTAAAGGTTAATATGAGAAAATTAATTTTTCCAAACGACACAATATTGGCAGGTGCTACAAGACTCCGTCATGACTTAATCCCATAAAACTATTCTTTGAAATCAGAGATACTTCTCCCCAGTGTTGGGTAAATATATTGTGGAATTGTATTGAAGTTATGATGAGAGAACTTTACGAAAATGAGTTTTTCTCTCTTGAGGTATCATGATGAATGGAATAGATGTTGAACAATAACTTCTTATATGGACTCTCTTAGCACAGTCACGTGTACTTCCGGTACGAGGATGATGAAAATGGATAATCGTGCTTGCCAACAAATAACTTTGCATTACTCCTGCAGCGGCAAAAGCCTGTTTGGAATAATCACGATGAGTTTCTTGCTAGCTTTGATAAAGAATGTTTAGAAACTGTACAATTCATCGACTGTCTTATTTTCTATCTGCATGATACCATCTTTTAAACCAAGCTTAAATCAATACCCCCATTAGTAACAGGACTGCGTTTAAATATTAATTTGGACAGAGGGCTGTAATTATACATCTAATTAACTTAATGCAATTTTCATGGATGAGTACTAGGATATGTATTACATCAAAGTATAACCAGTTATATAATGACATAATTAATGCTGTGAGCTAATCCAGCTGGATGATTCTGAGTTAATTCTTTCATTCATCAAAGTTTCGTTAGTTAGCCATTTTTGAAAAACAAATAGAAACAAACCATAAGCAGACAAAGAACCAAACATTCCGATTAGTTGTAAAATTCATGTATCCGTACCACAGAAAATATTGTAATTGATATACTATTTCTATAAAGATCGAATTCATTCAGTCCACTAGTGCAGGGGAATTTCCTTCCTATTAAGTGCTGAACAAAATCTTTGTCAGATGTATTATGATGATATGCATAAAGAAGAATATCAAAGTTATTGATAGTAGGACCCTCGTTCCTTGTACTTTTGGACATGAAATATGCATATGTACGGAAGCCTGTTAGTGCAATGTTGAAATATTTGTTTCTAAGCATTTCGTAATTACGACTTTCTATTTCATTTATTACGTTAGTATTAGATATAGTAAGTAGTAATTATGAGTTTAAAATTGATTACAACAAATTCTTGAATGTGCTTCACGTATTAATACTGAACTTTACCTAATATTTTTTTTGTCTTTTGATCCAATCTTTGATTACATCTTCGAACCATTAAAAAAATTATATAATTTTTAAAATAGACTTCCTCAGGTTAGTGGGTTAAATTTACATTCCATTTACCCAATTCTGATAAGGGAATATAGTTATTTTCTTCCTTTTGAACATGCATTTTCTATTTTGCTACGCAGCACATAACAATACCGATGTGATTTGACAGTTTGCGAAATTGGAATCAAGTTTGGAGTGATTTTCCACTTGAAACTGCAGTCGCTCTTCTTAATGTTCCGAATAAAGATGATAGTGTGACTGTTATTTTCATTATTTTCAAAATTCCATTTTACAGAATAAATGAGAGGGATATGAAACATCACTTCTAAATAAGCGGGAGCTTTTTTGTCATAAGGGTGCTATCATCAGCAAATGCAGGGTTTCCAGAAGAAATTGATCCTACAGTAATTTCTAACTTGAATTCTTCGAACAACTTTAGCATATCAGTGATCTATAGCAGGTGTAGAATCGTAGAAAGCACCCTTACTTGCCGAACACCTTGCCTGATTGGTATATGTTCATATTTAGTGACATTTCTAGTTATAATGATATAGATATTAGAGTGAGATTCCTTAATTACAAGGAAGAGTTTGCGAGTACTTCCCAAATACAGTAAGAATTAATTAACATCCCTCCTGCTATATGATGTCAAACGCCCTTTTTATGCCCCCCCCCCCCCCCATGTGGCGCAGACGTTTGATTCTGAAGACAGCTTCATTGAAGTTAAACGATGACGTTTTGCAGTTTACTCTCTGTGGAAGCGCAGTATTCGGAAAAAATGCATTTTCGTTTTGTACGATGTATTAAATCTTTTAAATACACATTTTCATACGATTTATAGAAAACAGATTGCAAAGACACAGCCTGTTGCTCTCAGGGTTAATTTTACTAATTCCTCCGCCTTTGTAGATTAGTAAAATTGTTGCGACTTTCCAGTCAAATGGTATGTAACAAATTTTAGTATAGCATTTAATAGATTTATGATAATTTCTATCAGTTTCTTACCACCATATCTTATAAGCTTTTTCTGTACGCCATCTATTCCAGGCGTTTTACGTAACTAAAGTTGTTTTATTGATTCCGCTATTACAGAAATGTAAATGTTCATTAAAGACGTGATCTTTAAGACTGATTTCATTATTCACCGTTGAGCTGGATAATAAATTATTCTCTGTGATGTATAGGTGTTTAAAGTACTTGGCAAATACGTTAGCTATCTCTTGTGAATTGCCTGCTGTTTCTCCATTAAGGTTTAGTTCAAAACTGCTTTTAGAGTTTCTGATTCTATAACCTTATTTCTATAGGAGTTCCATAAAAGTCTGATATCCAACTCTGATGCTTCCTCTATATTACTAACACTCTTTATTCCCATTCATTGATAGCGAACTCTATATTTTTCCTAAATTCTTTATTGGCATCCTTACATTGTTTGTAGGTGATATGCATTAGGTGCCTGGTTCTCCCATTTTTAATCCGTGTCCAAATTATCTAGCCCTTTCATATGCTTCATGGACAGCTGGTGATCACTATGATTTTGTATATGGATTATGTCTTTATGGGGTAATGTTTATTGCGGCCTCTTTTATATGAACCACGAGATTATTGTTTAATTCTTCATTGTTTTAGAGTTAACAGAAAGGAGTATAATAATTCGTTTAATCTTTTGTTAACATCTAGATGGTAAGAGATAAGCTTTGCTGTTTCAGTTATATATATATATATATATATATATATATATATATATATATATATATATATATATATATATATATATATATATATATATATATATATATTTATTTATTTATTTATTTATTTTGGCATACCTTGCAACTGGGGCACGGAGGTTTACTGTACAATACATTGTGATCTGACCCCAAACATGTATCCTGATTTGGAAACGCCTCGCAGTTATGTACGCATTGAAACAAGCGTTTGCCAACAAGAATAGAGTCAAGAAATATTTTAAGAGGCTCAAATGTGTAACTCAGTCCCTCGCTTGTCTTGTTTAGGGCCACGAAGTTGTTTTTGCTAATAACGTTTGTCAGTGATGGACTTTTGTCCCATGAACAGAATCTGGTATTAAAATCTTCCATGAGAATTACTTGAAACAGAGATTTTGGAATATCAGTACATTCTTGGTATCAATGATTGTCATCTGCAGGAAATTAGCGCCTAATAGAAAAAGTTGATTTTTGAAGTCACGTTTAATTCAATTCGTTACTAAATTATAGTTGTTTGACAGGATTTTATGCAAGATATTTCCTGTACAGTATTGCTGCACCAGATGTTACACTTTTACTATTAAATTCATACTCATTGTTATCTACTTTAGTGTAGCTTGTATATGTATCATATAAAGTATTCAAAAAGTTTTCTCTGAATGGCTTGCAAATTTGTGTTCACGTATGAATGCAATATCAGTATTTAATAGATGAAGTAAATTAAATGCATAGAGTGCGGAAGACCTTATGCCCGTTATGTTCCAGTAAATAAGTTGCGCCCGTTACCAGGCACTAATATAAGAACAAAGCAAAAATAGTCAAGGCCACAACCTTCTGGAATTTAAGTGAACAACACAGTAACAACACAGTAACAACATACTAACAAAACCAATACTACTCACACTTCGCATCCTAATATCTGATCTTGTGTGCCCAATATTTAGCGTCAAAAAGGTCATCATATTCATTCTCGTGGGTATCATCACCATGGTAATCATAGTTATTTATGTTGCCACTTTCACCATACAAATTTAGTTCCTGTCCTGATAGTTATTGTAACCATCTGAACTAGGCGACCCCTTTACTCTAAACACCATGTTTGTTGTCATATATTGAACGGAGTTGGTTTCCTGTCATCCACATCTCACAAGTTACACATCTGGATTTTCTACCATTCCTGACTCATCTGCAGGAATGTTCATCCATAAAATGAGGTTTCTAGACTCCCTCCTATGGAAAATTCTATTTGTTGTGGGATGTAGCCTTTTGTTTGCCAGGTACAATATTATTCTTCATTGCGATGATCTGTTATCAGTGGGGGCCCCGAGTGGCCGAGTGGTCTAAAGCGCTCTCCGTTACGGATCACTGCCATCTCATCTCTGTCTGCATGGGTTCGAGTCTCGGATTCGGCCAATCTGGATATGTGAGAAAGCTTGCCAGTTGCTTCTCGAGGGTCGGTGGTTCTTACCCGGGATTTCCCAGGTTCTTCCTCCACCATTAATACTGGCCGCCATGTATAGCCTATCGTGTGCTGAAAAATGGCGTTAAACCCTACAACAACAACAACTGTTATAAGTGTTTCCCAGAGAATATCTAACAGTACTGGAAAAACCGGAATTGCGAATCACAGGGTCACGTGACCGTGTTTACCCAGCGTGACCCTGATGAAAACCAATCATTTTTACTCTAAGAAATAAAAAGTATCAAAAATTGTTTATATCTTAAAGACTAGGTAGCACCATGACCTTGGAAACAACCAATCATTTTAAAATAAAAACGAACTTGTTTAAGACGGTTGCTACAAATTCTGAAACAAGGTCAGGATTTAGATCAACATATGGTGTTTATAAACTAACAGTCAAGGTCAAACTGAAAAGTATCATCTCTAGTGAAAAAATGTACATTCCAATATCATATTTTTTATACAGCTGACAAATAATTAAATTGAAATAAATATATATTAAATCAGATATAATTAAATCAAATATACATAATAGTGGAATCTCGTAATTCTAAACTGAATCTTTAAACGTCGTTTTAACGTAACATCTTGATTATTTCAATGAACGCTTTATGTTAGATATCTTTTTTACCAAATCATTTCCTTCCTTTTAGTTAGATTGAACGCATGGTGAAGTTAATGAGAAACAGCGAAATTGGGGCTTTAAATCACCCTAACAACGTGTGCATATGTAGGAGAGGTATGTAAGATTTGATTGATTTGGACAGGTGAGCTGTTATTCGCTTTAACAGTCCAGGGCGCCTGAGTGCAATGCAATCAGCAGTGGTCATATTATAATTTGGTGAGTTTGCAATTTCGTTAATCTTGGCCTCTTTTGGAGCATGGTTTGTCTTTTTGATGACATCTTAGACACCTTGCCTGAGAGTTTTAATGTAGTTGTTTCCGTTCCTTCCAACCGTTTTAAATGCGTATTTTTGCTAGTTTCTTATACTTCACCGAGATCACGATGTGTTTTATGCAAATTCCTCGAAGTATCGAAGCGTCTATTGCTGATCAGTAAGATGCAAAGTAAGACTTCTTTTTGATATTTCATAAAACGGCCTGTGTGAAATAAAGATTTTATCATTTGCCGTTACAGATTGTGATAAACTGAAGACGTATGATGCATATATATGAAATGTGTTACGTAGCGCTTTTAGCTCTCATCACACTCACAGTCATGTTTGTTTGAAAATAGATCGGGGATAACTGAGCAGAGGCGTAGCTATGATATTTTGCGCCCGGGGACGAACTATAAAATTGGCGCCCCAGCCCCCTCCCCGTTTAATCACATTTTTGAATATTACCCTTGTTTACTTATTATAATGTAACGTTGTATGCCTCATTTTGGCGCCCCTGTACCTTGGCGCCCGGGGACATATGTACCCCCCTGACCCCCCCCCCCCCAGCTACGCCTCTGTAACTGAGTGTTGATTGCAAACCGAAATCAAATAACATCTAAATATGGACGAATTTATTACCGAAGTCAATTGCAAGCTGCAAAGGCCAACATAATTCACGTTTGAATTAAGAAATAAACAAAAGATGGCACATGGTTTGGTGGTCAGGAATAGTTAAATATATATCGAATACATATAAGCTTTATGTACCTGACATTTGTGGTTCAAAAGATAATTTGTTTTACAGATATTGGTTAAGATAATTTGTTTTACAGATATTGGTTAAGATAATTTGTTTTACAGATATTGGTTAATTTGTTTTACAGATATTGGTTAAGATGTCAAATTGATTCAGGAGATTAAAGATGAGACTACATCAAAAGTTCCTAACGGGAAATGCATGTACACTGACTACATATTTGGTAACAAGGGTTTTGATATATGCACTTTACGGTTTCGTGATCCATGTCGTGCGCTGACAAAATCCATATACCAACGGATAAATGAGTTATGGCTTTTGGAATCGCATTGTTTCTAATGGCCAGGTTTTGCTTTTGTTTGTAATGATACAGTTGTGAGAGAGTTCACTGTGCGTACGACACCAACGTTGTTTTGTGCCTATATCGGGCATTTGGTCGTGATGACAGAGTTTGACGGGTATTGGCTGTTATTGAAGTTGCTTGATAGTTTGCGCGTGCGAAGGATATGATGCATGCTGTCATTGGTTTGGTACAGAACTGAAATGTCCCATTTATCCCGTACACTCTGTCTCTATGAGAACGAATTGATATCATTTATCCTAAAATGAATAGTAATCATGGCTGCATTTTACATCTAAATTCTTCTCAGAGATCTCGTAGAACCCTATGAAAGAGAACAGTAACAACGATCCATCCAGTGAATCTAGAAGAAAATAAAATATAAAACGCTCAACAAAACAGACTGGCGTTCAAATCTGAGAGTACACAATGTCCAGATATTTATGTCACGTCATGCTCATCAGTGTTCACAAGGGAAGTAACTCTTCTACGTTGCATACATGTTAGCAACGACAATGTTGTCAATCCAACAACCGATACTATTCTGGAACCGGAAAAAGGACAAGGAAAATAAATGGTCAGTTTCAAATAGTTTACACTTATTGAAACATTTTTACAATAAACAGCGTCATTTCTCATAATATTCCAAAGCTTTCTATTTTAATTATGTGTTGAATATTTCTTCAAGTATTTTGAACTACCTTAATGAGCAAATAAACACGTGACCTCTAATTAACTACAATTTAGGCTTTCTGGGGACTTGAATAACGATATTCATCGCCTATATTGTTCAAAAATCACACATAAGTGATGTTCATTCGCTTCTGTGAATAGTCTTATTTATGGTCAGGCATCCACACGTCAGTATAATTACCTTTACTTGTTTGTCTGGCATTATGTGTGATATTTAAGGTAAGAAGAGTGGCATTTTTTGTCGTGTTGGATTTTTGGATATCTATCTTCCTGTTTCAACGCTCTTTGTTCTTGCCGTAGAAGAGATAAAAAATGCCGTTAAAATAATGGTCCTGGAAGAATTGCGAGAAAGACAGAGAACAATTTTGATCTGTATGACATTTGTTTCTTACTAATAACTTAAAATTTAAGGACAAACTCGGCAGTTTTGTTAAATAATAATCAGCATTTTGTGTTAATAAAAAACAAGCAAGCAGTTTGCTTGCAACATTTCTTGAAAAACATTGCTAAAAGACACATTGCACATCGTAAAGGCTCTACTCTTGCAACAACAAAAAAAAAAAAAAAAAAAAAAATCACAAAAGATAAAAAAAGCAACAGAAAGCTCATTGCAAGAATATAGTTCATCGAAACAAATATGCTCACGGATGATTACACTAAGAGTATCAAACAAAATAGAACATAAAGTAATTAAGAAAAGAAGATAAAACATACGTTTGATTTGCTTTCTCATACAATTATCAGCGAAAAGAGAATTTTGACCTTGTACGTGTTCTTTTCATGGCAATTTCAATTGTGCCCTCTTTGCATGCATATAGTGAAATAATGAGTGAGCAATCAATAGCAGTGCGTTCTCAATTAAAGGTCATTAAATTAAAACGGCCTGAAAACGACACGTGGATAAACTGCAGGCTATCTCAATTAATTCATAATTCTCCAGGGCAATCAATTTAACGCCATTTATCACGAACTGATCATTGTGGAAGTCATAAAGAGAAAGACTTGCTCTATTTTCAATAAGAGGCCTGACAGTTCATGTGGCGCTTTGAATTTAGATTCCTCTCATCATGTACTAGATCATGTGAATATTTAAAAAAAATCATCAAATATAACAATTACTGGATGTTGCATTGAGGCTGGCTGATAAAAAACAGATAACACAGAGTGAGGGTAACCAGTTTAGGTTTAGTTAGTCTTTTCATGCTAAAAAAGACACATTCTTCGAGATGTTCACTTTATAATGAAAACAGTGAAATAACTTACTGGTATTATATTGTTACCGGAAATAGTTTCAAAGAAAACCGTACAATTTTCGACAAAATAAGTACGTTCTGGCCATGTTCGGTTCAAAAATATAGAGTTTAAGAAAAAAAAACAAAAAACAGTTGCCTTGTCAAAATAGAGTGCTCAAAGACATGACTTAGAAAGTAATGCATTCATGGTTGGATTTTGGTCCAAGTGTCAAGGTCATTGGACTATACTACAATTGGTACTACTAAACTGTTACTACTAAAACTTCGAACGGTTTCTATCCTTTGCGGCTACAAGCAACTACTTTACGCCCTGTCATTTGTAAATAACCGGTTGAGCCTCCTACATGTTTTACGATAGAAATTCCAGGTCTATCAATGATCAAAGGATGGAGCAGTTTGCGCTTTCAAACAACACAAAACGATATTAACAGCGAAATCCTTTTCGAAGGGAAAAGCTATTGGATGATGTAGTTCTGAATCTAAAAGGTTTTGAGTTTTGAGTTTTATAAGCCCGATCTATTTTAGCGTGTCAAAGACGTACAAGGACAACACCATTATCTTTAGGTACCATATTATGATGATCAATACTTACATATTAGTGAGTCTAATATGAGGGGGAGGGCATCAGCTTTATCGTTAGGTACCATTCAAAGTATTCCACAATGTTGTCGTTCGGAACGTAGACAATGACCTAATTTTTCCTGGTCAAAGACATACGCTTTGTTTGGTCTCGAGAAAATCACTGCGTTTAAAATCATGCTACTGGTGATGAATATCAGTCTGTCTCTGTATGAGCAATACATACTTGATAAGATTCGCTTCGTTAGCGATTTTCACCAACCAAATTAACTGGAATAAATTACGCAACTGAAAGTGTCTTAGATTTGATGCTAGGAGATGATACATATAGCACCATGCAGAGGCCATGTGCGAATCTATACACTGCTACACATCATTACCACCACCACCACAAGAACACATCGCACCACGCAGAACCATGTGTGAATCTTTACAATGCTACCCATCACTACCATCATCACAAAACACATCGCACCACGCCGAGGCCATGTGCGAATCTTTGCACTGATACCCATCATCACCAGCGCCACAAGAACACATGCTTATCGTACTAGTTTAAAAGAAATAAAATCAAATTATCTTTTTGAAACTCGTTGCTGCTGGCATTGCATTAATGTGTATTTCAGAAAAATTAAATCTCGCTCGTATTCTGTATATACCGTCTTGTGTGATCTGTTCACTCTCAGAAATTCAATAATTTAATATCAAGACTGTATTCTCTGTTCTCAGTGTGATTGGCAAAGCCATATTGTCAACGTTGGGACGCACTGTACCATCCCATAATCATAATGATTGTTTGAGATTGCGATTCAGACAGAACCGGATTTGTCAAACATTTGATAGAACGAAATCAAATTTTGTTCTTTAGTCCTCCACAACGTATCGTGTGGTGTTCGATAGGTGACAATCGGCTTATTATAAACTCCAAGAAAGTCAAGGGGAACACATTTTGCTTTTATTGGTATTCTTCACAAAGGAGACAGGATCGTGTTTGGCTCAAGTCAGACTGGTAGCGTTATTTAAGATGATACGTTTGATGAAGGTGAAGATGAGATCAAACTTGGTTTACAGACTCAAGGTTACAGAGGGCACGCAACAATATACCTGAACTGTACTAACTGAGGTTTATCTGTTGCGTGCAACAGGCGCTTTGTATCGGTCTGTCCTTTAAACAATTCGCCGCGAGAATCTAAAGGTTTCGAGTCTTCGACTTCATTATCTTCGACGACACGTTGAAATTCAGAGTCTGTTGAAACGCTTATCGTATTCGAGCTACCAAGTTTCCATCACGCGGTGTCCTGGGCTTCTAGGTTCTCGCGTTCATTGGTAGAGACCTTCGTACGTATGCTTCATGGCATGTCCTCTGTATGGAATGTTTAGTTCCCGGACTGTGTAACGCGTATTATGTCCACAAGGTCAGCCACGAAATTCGTACACGATATTGGGATTTCAAAATAATTGTCATCGATAGAGAATGGACTAATAGTCTTTTTTCGACTGTTTCTAACATGTTGTACTGAGTAACAGCGTAACCAACACAAAGCCTCTGCTAATATTAACGGCTCACGGATTGATACTTGTGAGGTTGTACAATAGTTATTATGTTCTTGGGTATGAAATTCTTTCGACACACCAGGTCACGATATTTGACAAAGGTATATGTTTCCGTAAAAGGATTATGACTATTCTCGATAAACAACTACCTCAGTTCTTTCTCAACTTCGTCCTGCAATATCGACATCAGACTGACAGTAGGAGGAATCTCGTGTTGACAGTCAAAACGGTCTATTTATCTAATACCATGTGTTGAAATCTCACACTGCCCCACTCACTCAATGTCTGGGTTCTAGTATAGTGCTTTGGGCAATAGGTTAGAATAAAATGCTAATTTTTCTAGGGGTTGGATAAGTAAAGAAAATATTTTAAAACCACTTCAGACATTCCAATCATTTAGGCATCTTATTCAGTCTCATTGTCAGAATATTTCACGGAATATTTGAATTATACCATTCCTAAGTAAATGATCTAATCTACATTTATGGTCACTTATTGATGTTTGCTTCCCTTTCTTGCTAAATGCTTTAAAATAAACTATAAATCAGCTACAAACAAAATTAGGGATTATTGTGCCTTTTGCGTTGAGAACTGTTTGTGTCAGATAAAAAATCCATGTGACGGTATCTTTCCTTTACTTATGGTTCTGGTTATCCATTAATTCATCTTGGTCTTTGACGAACCGCAGAATGTGACGCTAATTAACGAAATCGAGGAGGTGATGTAGTGAACAAATATCCGAGCATGTCAAATTGGTACGAGCATCCTATCCACATTCTGACACACTTCCACTAATTCTCATGCACCTTTTTATATTGGAACTTTTTCATTTGATGCTGTTTGTAACAAGCAGATCGACAACCACATAATTGTTGCTTTTTATCTAGAAGACTCCGTGTGGCTGAGTGATCTGTCCTCGTGCATTCGAGTCGAAGGCTTGGCCAATGTGAGTATATGAAAACGCTTGCCAGTAGCTTCTCGTGCTAGGTTCTTCCCTGGGTTTTCCAGGATTCTTCTTCCACTAGATATACTGGCCGCCATATACAGCCTATCATGTACTGCAAACCACAAGTCCTCCTTTCCCTCTAGAACACAAGGGTTCGACGATAAATAGCCACCTGCCTCTCAGCACAGTGTGGAAGGTTTGCTCCCAGTTGTGAAAAGCTATTTTACCGGTTTCTCAGAAGTAAATGAATCTGAGAAATTCGTTAATAGTGTTAATAGCGTCGAAATCTTTTTAGTGATGATTTACCCGGAATTTCTTTTATATCTGGAAACAATTGGTTCTCTATACAGTATATTTCCACATATGACATGGGGACAACATTCAAAGTATAGCGAGGGTATACTATTTCTTTAATTCTGTACACCTCATGGAGTTTACAGAAGGTCTCTTTCGATTCTCTTCATTTTCTGCATGTGGTATATTCTAGTGCAACCCATGTTCTTTTATCATGGCGTATGTCGAATTCCTTTGCACGAGCTATAGCCACCGTCATAACGTGCACTAGGAATATATTGTTGGAGTCTTGTCGATCTTGACGAAACTTCGTTTGCTGGTCGGAAGTTGATCTGCAGATAAGACTTTGCCACGTTCCTTGTCCGATAGAGTTGAGACACGAGTGAGTGAAATGCGTGGTTGCTCTTCCACTGATGATGTTGAACTCATCCTTAGAATGCTGCATGTGTTGAATGTCTTTGTGATTTTGGAAGATGTTAATCCTGGAGGTTCGATAAGAGCAGTCACAAATAGGAGACTTCAAATTGTCGTCGGAGATAAATGCGATAGTGTATGGAAATGAGTGTGGAAAATAAACTAAGCAAAATGACGAACCAGTAAAAAAGTAATTCAAATAATGTAATGTATTTACACTTGATTTCGGCCATCATTCTGCTTTAACGTTACTACGGACCATACAATTGTTTCTGTCCTACATCTCTCTCTTTCCACCTTCCGATGGTCGGTTTGTCTAATTTGTACCATCATTCAATGGTTCAGAGACGTTGATACATGCATGATGCAGTCGAAATAGTATCTTGTGATGAGCATGAGACAAAGAGGCAGAGTGTGAGGGCGAGATAATGTGGCAAAACTGATATCTTGACAGACCAACAAGCAGAGAGAGAGAGAGAGAGAGAGAGAGAGAGAGAGAGAGAGAGATTAAGGGAGAATTTCAATAAGGACATTTTTGTTCTTGTCAACTGGAATTATGAATATATTTTTATCGTTATTTTCTTACGTCACTAATGATTAATCATTGGAAATTCATCAATGAACTATATAATCGATAGCATACAGATGAATTAATGTTTATACATACGTTTTAATGTGCCATGGGCGGATCATAATTCGATGTACCAATACTCTTGGTATATCTATTCTTTTATAACAATACTCTAAAAGCCATGATATATATATATATATATATATATATATATATATATATATATATATATATATATATATATATATATATATATATATATATATATATATATTCTTTTACATGAGTTCGTATCCTTAATATTTAAGATAAGACGTTTCGTAATAAATTATAAATTTCAAGTAAAAGCGAACCTGCTTTCTATTAGTCTCACTATCTGCCGTCAGTATAAGCTATGACTCTAGTTTGTAGTGCACCTGGCCATCCTACTGGCATGGTTCATCAGCTTGTATTTCTATGAAATGGCAGGGTATAGCAAGAGTATGCAAAGCAAAACAGTCTTGATGTATCGGTGAGCTTTGCATATATGACCAAAATATCCTAGCTACGCCAGTGATTGCCGCCAATTTTTCCCCGTCACATCAGCGATGAAGTTGAATCACTTCGATTACATGATTGAATATAAGTTACACTGACCCCCATAGGGTGAAACGAAAGGTTATGCGCTACAAAAGTAATTAAACATGTAGGCAGAGCGAAAACGTCTCTATAGGTTTAAGGTGCATCACAGTTTGAAATGTCATGTAATCTCAAATTCGGTGAACCCAATTCCTTTCACTTTGATTTGACTCAAGCCATTCAGTCCAACTACACCGTCCCTACAAGACGAGAGGAATCAGATGTGCTCATTTTATATTGGAGACAACACCGAACCGAACTGAGGATCTTCGGATCGGTATCATGTTATTTGTAAATCCCATATTGTTTAGTAAGATTTCAAATTGCACGATCGTAGGGCTGTATTAGTGAATATCATTTTTTTTTAAGGAAAGCATAATCGTACTGCATTAGTGAATATAGACTTTTGTGACTAGTTACTAGAAATACTGCCCAGTGAATAAAATTGTTTGTTACGAACCTATGCTCTTAAAATAGGTACAATAAAAGAGTTGAAAGTAACAAGCTTTGTAAAATTCAACGAATAATTTATTTATTAAGAACACAAAGTGAAAATAAAAGAGAAAGAATTTACGGTATTGCGAATTAGATGCCAAAAAAATCCCAGTGTTATAAACCTGTAAGTACTAATAATAAAATTTATGAATACATTTTAATGGAAATCCCAATTAAGTCCAACGCTGAAGGTGTTGATGTGCATCTAATGAGTCGTAAAGTGTTGATGTGCCTCTGGTGGCTTCTTGTCGTGGTGATGTGTCAACAGTCATTTGTTGGATCATAATAATATTATCCAAGATGAAATCCTTATTCGAAATTTCAGTATAAATTCAAATCTCTATTTTCAAGAATGTTATCATAGCGCTTTTGAATTTCCAAAGAATAAATAATTTGAATCATTCCAAGTAAAATATTGTACGCAACAATAACTTGATTCTGCTCTAATGTTAAAGCACTAATGAATAATATTTCCAGTGAAAGACTAAATATTCCTCATACTTGGCCTCAGGTCACAATTAGCATTTTCTAAAAAATACTTTTACCTAATGGAAAATCACCCTCTAGAAACTTCTTAAAGTTTAAACAATAAAATGGTTATCATAATAAGAAAGTCGGTTACTAAAATTACAAGGGGGGGGGGGGGGGGCAAAACGCCCCATTTAACAACTTTTGGTAATTTATGGCATGATTTACATGATTGTGTTCGCAACTGGACAATTTATTTACAGTATGCTTTACGTCGAACATAATGGAATGATGTTTGGTTACAACGAAGAAACTATTTACGAGAAAAATGAAAAATGGTAAAACTTTATAAAGGGGCATTTTGCCCATATGGTGGGGCAACAAGCCCCCTCCAGGGTATTTTTCCCCACAATGCATTCGACATCTGTATAAGTCTGTAAAACTACAGGGATACTACTGAACTGTAAAATCAAGTATTATTCTTATATGGACATTTTATATATGGCAAAGATGCTAAAACTACAAACTGCTGCATCATTCAAATTAGCACAACAATGCAGATAGGCAAGCAGTTACAACAATGCTTAGGTCTAAATAGCCCCTAATTTCCATAATTAATGAAGAAAAAGACAAAGCCCAAAAGTCGTGAATGCTCCTGGAAAATTCTTTATTACTCACACTTAACACAGAAAAATTGCATATTGAGGGTGGTGCCACATGATTCATGGCACCACCTGGAACTTTTCTTGCACTTCAACCAGGAATCTTCTATTAAGGGATCATCACTTCCTCCATACTCAAATTCGCAGTTTCCACAAATGTTGTCTTTATTATATGTTGTGTTTGCTGACAAGGCAAGATCATGTTTAGCAACTGACTTTGGACCCGAATCATTTTTCCTTTTTCATGGTCTTAGATGGTTTTCTACCCATCTTTTTGTCCTCCCTACATGTCTGCTTCTTTTTTGTCTGCATTTCTTTCTGTTTTGAAACTTTGGTTTCATTCCGTTTGCTCCCACTTGCCTGTACAGTCCTATAACATTTGCCGTTTGTATTTGTTATCGTCTTACTTTGCTTTTCAATAAGCATATATTTATATGGTGATGATGTTAAGTTCATGGCTGATTCTGCCTTTTGCTTTCTTGTGCGCTGACCGTATATTCTAGGCTTTGGCGAAAGTTTAAGCAATATGTTCATAAACGCTGAATCCTCTGCACTTTTGCATTCGTTATCAGATACCCCCAAGGTAACACATTCCGTTCTTCCAGCAAGAATAGCTTCGTCAAACATTTTCTATTGCTTGTCTCCTCGACGGTGATGGCAAAGTGATGTGTTTGTTGATTATCATGTGACTGAGTATAAATTGTTTGGTTTGTCTCTGGATTACCCGACCCATCCACAGTGGCTGTAGAACTACCAGTTAACAGAAATTCAACCGTCTTGCTTGTTTTCGTATTGTCAGAAATGATCATAACCTTACTAATCCTTCGTGGATTTCACAAAAGAAGTGAAATGTTCTAGCCATTGCAAGAAAATATGACTGACTGTCCACCCACTTGGGCTACACAAGCCTAGTGATCCGGCTGGTGCGCCATTCATCAGTGACGGAACCATTCGTTTACGTGGGTAGATAAATGCTGGCGGTGCAAAGGTACCGGCCTCGTTCATGGCACATATTACAGTAATAGTTTGACCACGTTCACCGCTTGTAACTTTACCAACTGATCTAACACCTTTTGATGCAATGATGTTTACTGGCCTGTGGACAGTACTAATGCCCGTTTCATCCATGTTCCATATTCTGAGACCATCAGCAAGTGTTGCGTCAAGAGATTCCTTATATACTTGGTAAAAATTAAGTACCTGTGGCCGGTTAAAGCCCATGGCTCTGCTGACACTGGTTGCCTCTGGAGCTCTGATGGCTAGATTTGGATGTCTTTTCATAAAGCCCTTCAGCCAACCAATACCTACTGCATTGCCTTGAAATTTATGGTTTTTAATATTCAGATGAACCGCTAAGTTGTATGCTAAACGCCGTACGTCAATTGTGGTAAGTCCAAATAATGCCGTTTCCATGGACTGGATGTGCTCAACTAGAAGTAACTCATAAACAGGCTTGAAAACAGTACTTAATTTCCAGTTTTGACTCTCCATATTGAGAAACCTTCAAATCTCTATGTCTAAGCAAAATTTTAGTCGGAATTCCATAATTCCTGGCAGCAGCTTTCAGTTTTCCTTCTGTAAGTTCACGCCATCTGCAAAAAAGTATAGAATAATTTTAGGCATATGAACGGCTAGTTAAAAAGTGTACAACGTTTAAACAGTTATGGGGCAACGCGTCCCCTGTAGGGGGCGTTTTGCCTCTATCGTACAGCATTGACAATTTAACGACAGGCGGAATTAACAATTGCTGAGAATCATAAAATATTATACATAATGCATCTCTATACTATGTTGTTTAAAAACATACATACCCTGTTTTCTTTAGGTAGTTTCAGTCAGAAATACTGCAAAGAAATGGATTGAACATTTTTACAGGAAGATGCCAAAAAAGTAATATTCTTGTATAAAAACCATGCGTGCGGCTGCATCCAACAATGGCCGTCATTCACAAGGCCTGTGTAATCTGAGCAATCTTGCTGAATAAAGACCAGGTCATATTCTAGCACAGGGGCGTCAGGATGGTTTGGGGGCGTTTTACCCCACGGAGGCGTTTTACCCACCTCTACCCTAAATACGCCAGGTAAATTGCAGGGGAATTCCAATAACCCAAATAAACATGTTTACTTCTATTAATAATGATAATAATATTAAACAAATTAATTGTTTGCAGAATTAAAAAGAGTCTAAAACTCAGGTCAAGTAGAAAACAGACATGTTTAAGGTTAAGTTCAACGTATAATGTTGCATTACAATAGAATAAAATGAAATAAAAAGAGACAAATAACAAACAAACAATGCAAATTAAATATGCATAACATATTTTATAAAATTGGACCATCGAGTCTTATTCAGCCAGTCGATATTGACCTTTTCTTAAGTGTTTTTGTATCACGATTTTTTTATATGTTCCTATAGTGCGCTACGAATTTAGGATATTATACTTTAATGTTGTCGGAACGAGTGAGTGAACGTTTATTTTTAATACGGCTCCAGAACAGGCGTGTGTTTACGACTACATATGGGTGAATGGAACTTTATGTGCTTGATCTGCACTTTAATTACTCCTAAAATGACAATGTGACTAATCAGGCCACAGTATACAACACATTTTCAACATGTTGTATGCAAAGTGTGTTTTATTTTAGGCTTGAGGTAATAAAGGATTGTCTAATAGAGAGGTTGTGAAAAGGGATCAGAGAAGATATTGTTGGACGTTTCATTATACTTCATGTGTCTTAGTATGAATGCTAGTTCTTGATTAAAAATGGAGGCTTTACCCGTTTCAAAATGGTACCATAGGCTATTGCAATGGCGGTTGCAGATGTATGTAACAGCACGTTGTAAGTCGAAAAAGCCAAGAGAACAACATAAAATGGACGATTTAGTATGAAATCTTGTACGAAGATGAAACTGTCGCAGGCAATGGAGTCTGAAAAAAGTGAAATTGCGTCGAATGTCAACTGCACAAAGCAAAAGCGCTAGTGGCAGCTATTATTTGATATGACTACAATGACACATTCAGGAAGTTGACAACTGACCAGTCTACTTGCAACAAATACTTCTGTGTTGCCTTCCATTGTTTACAATACATAGACCAACAAAGGCCACAGCGGTCTGTGTAATGTATTCTGGGCCTTGTTGTAATAATGAATGCTAAGTATGGATTATAATGACCACATATGACCCAGGTAGTGCGATGGATAGCAAACAATGGTGGTATTGCTTCATAGATCTTAAATGTCTGGAACATAATAGAATATTTGGAAAATACAAACTGACCATATCATCATATATAGCATTATTTGCACTTGATCTAATGTGGAAACCAGGGATGGATGTGCTTATGTGATTCATAAACTGCAGAAGGCCTTATGTAATTTAATTAAAAAATAATTAATGTACCAACAAAATAATTTAATTATTACAGATGGAAGACTGTTACGTGATCTTCAGCAGCCATACCTTGAAGTCTGATTGTCAGACAACATGAAGACATTGCCCTTATTTGTGACATGACGTGTAGGAAGAAGATCCATTTTGAAATTATTTACATGGTCTTTAGGAATTTTAGTCAGATTGAACAATATCACGCCCGCGTATGCCTCTCAGAATGGACTGTAATAAAATATAATTGACGACATTTTTCTGCATGCAAGCTGGTGTCAGGTTTGACTTTGTAGGATAGTTTAGGAATACATAGATGTCTGCAAATGCATTTACATTGGTGGTGGGAACTGTCTGCCGATACACGTTGCAAACGTTATATGAAACGGATCTGAAAGTTAATTTTGAGACATCGGTTTTTATTTCACATTTGGAAAGAGAATATTCATGGAATTAGGCTCTCGTGGGAACAACAAAGCTAAGGCCAGTTAACTGGTAGTCTGAATCACCCACAGGATTTCTTACCAACGTCAGTAATGGAGTCATGCAAGGATAAGTTAATCATTTTCGTATTACCTGAATACATTTCAGCCATTCCATCCCACTGTATATGTGCAATACATAAACATCGGGCTGCGTCCACCTCCACGAAGAACACAAACTAGTTTACATTTTAAGTAGATTTGAAGAAGGATTTGTGCAACATAAATTTAACATTAAGAAAATTACTTGGCGATTCTGAAGTATTTTTACATGATGGGGCCGCTTTTAGCTTGTTGGAAGAGTTGGATTTGCAAAACGACAACTATGACATGGGTGCTGCAGGGGTTTCCTTGGTTTTTAAAACTCCTTTACTCGGCATTTGGTACTTTTTACGAATCTACCGTCTTAAACTTAGTAACAGAAAAAGTAGAAGCAACATGTCTAGTAAAATTTAACAAACACTTTATTTGCCTTGATTACAAAGTGAAACTTTACCAGGAACTTAAGTCATTGTGAATTTAGATCCCAAATAATCCTAAAAGTTCTATCACAAGTCCAAAATTATAGAGCATTCAAAGCAAATTCCAAGTCTTGAATGTGCAACTGTACCAATAGTCTTGAATGTGATGATGTACCAACAGTGTTGATGTATCACGATGACAAAATAAAGAATGTCTTTAAATGAATTCACAATAATCCCAAAGTAGTGTTTTTGTCAAAAATGTCCCCAAGCAGTTTGGAATTCCATGAATAATTTAAATAAATGATTCCTCACACACGATATCAAAACACAACTAAAACTTTCATCATAGAATATGATTCTTGCCCACCATATTTACGATGTTTCTCAGTGACTCAGTTTAAGTTTTGAAAACTATTATCTCCCGCCTACCACCCCAATTCGCTATCCTCAAAAAGCCAAAACACCGCAACTAAACCAGACAAACAAAACAATCCGCGATAGCTTTAATTCCTTTAAAAAATGAATGCAATTACGAATGAACATACTTACTATAAAGAAGATCGAATACAATATTTCGTTACAGACAATATTTCAGTATTTTAGTGCTCATTTATATTAAGGACCTTAAAGAATACACTATCGAAATGTGCATCTTCATCGTACGATGTTTCCATACGAGTTTCACTGATATCGTCTATCATCGCTTATAAAATGAGCCCAACAGAAAACGGGTGAAACACAGAAACGCCATGGCATACCATGTCAGTATACCCTTGTCTATGCAGTTGCTCTTTTAGGAGTAATCAATAGAATAAAAATAAAATAGACCCTGATTAGCCGTCGCATAATAGCCGTTGCATAATGCAACGATATATCATGGTCTATGTTGTTTATAGGTTGGCTCTACTTATAAGAAAGTGTATACGGTTGTTACGAAACTGACTATGAATTAAACTTGAACTGCAAAATAAAACTAAATAAAAGAATCAATCTAAAGAGATTATTAGAGTTTTTCTTCATTATTTAAATGTGAGGTATATTATGAGACACAAACAAAACAATAATGTTACAAATGTTGGTGACTTTAAGGGGAGTCACATCGACGTTACAGTGTATGGGAAGTTTTTGAAACTGGAGTAAGAGTTACATGTACACTTTCGTGATTAAGTACCCTGACTTAAAAAAGGCACACACCCCCATCCCCTTTATACAATGTAGAAAAACCAAGGAGTTAGGTATTTTGATAAGATGAAGGTATCTTATCTTGATATGATTGGTTAGTCCACTCAGCCATTAACTTCACAACTACGTGTAAATATAACAGCTTTCGTTCAATATAATTAATAATCTGTTGTACTGATGATAAGAAAATCAGTTTATCGTGTAATGTCGGTTTTTTACGTGGAACACAACTCGTGACATGCCTCTGATACCCAAGATAAAACTCCTCACATGAGACACTCAGTGTCATGGACCAGAGGCTGTATTATGTTTATAGTCGATATGATTTAAGCTAGCCTCCCGAGTAATTCGTATCATATTTTCATCACAGGAGGATAGGCGCATTTACCTAAATTAATGCAGTTTGTAGACTACATTCTTTGTTGCTCAGAGGATGTCTTTGGTTTCGTGCAAATATTGATTGGCCTTACCATTGTAACATGCGATGATCTGAAAGAAGCAACTTCATTTCCTCTCGTACAACAAGATATATGTATGTTTTTGGTATGACTCGGCCGGGGATCGAACACACGACCTCCCGCATTCGAGGCGGACGCCCTAACCACTAGGCTACCGGAGTGGTCATAGCGCCATGAACCCACACACACACACACACACACACACACACACACACACACACACACACACATATATATATATATATATATATATATATATATATATATATATATATATATATATATATATATATATATATATATATATATATATATATATATATATATATATATATATATATGACAGAACGTAAACCATTTACATTCAGATAAAGTAATTTAAAGTATTTTAATACGCGAATAACCTCAAAAGCAATCTCTAATCTCATAATCTCTACATAGAAAATTACTGATCATTTTGATTTTATGCTTTCTGCACAATTTGATAAACAATTGAACACAGGTACGTTTCCTGACTGCTGCGTGAATGCTTCGTATAATTTTAATGGCCTATCGAAAAATGATCTTAACTTTTGTTATGTTTATTCAAAATATTTTTAACATGGAGATTTTGCTGAAAGAAAATAATGATCCATCTATTTGTATTAACTTTATTAACTTTAATCTCGTATGTCTGCATATAGCAATGATATTCATTAGCTTTAAGTAACGACCTCCATTAAGCTGTACTCAGGTTCACGGCAGTTACATTACTGAGTCCTGTACGATGAAGAGGCATCTATTATGTCTAAAGACCCAAGCACTTGTCGAATTGCATGCAATTATCCCTATGTTTCATACACCTGTTGAGTTGTTGCTGTTGCTGTTGTTCAGTTATGTTTCCGCCTTCTCTTAAATATGTTTAATTTGCTAAATTATGCTACAAGTTCTCACAACATTAGATCATCCCTTTCACTTACAACTATAGTAGTACAAATTAAAAATGTCAAGCGACAGAAGAAAAAAAGACACAAGAAAAATAACATAGTGGGTGCGCTGATAATTCAAGGATGAAGGTTTACAAAAAGGAGAAAAGAATAGAGATATTCAAGGCAAGTAAACAAGGATGTTACCAAACCTGTGAAGGAATATCATTTAGTATGTAATGCACATATCCATTGGTCATTATACAGGCCGAGGAAGAGCAATATTAATAATTACAAGACTCCCTTTATATTTAGAATCTAACGTATAAGCCTGTGTTAAAACGCCTCGTATCCTTCATGTGCTTTTGAAAAACAACTCATTTACATTTAAAAATTTGCTCAGTTACAAGTTCAGGTTCGCCAAATAGAAGAGTGTTTGTAGAAATTGGAACTTGCATGTTGTTAATACTAGTTATTTGATTTTGCCGTTCAACTGTGTATTGAGAACAAATGAAAATATATGTACTCCCCACCCCCGTTCCATAAGTTATTGTCTGTCAGGTGCTTGTCGTACTGGTTTGTTTCGAGGTCGCTTCTTTTAATCATAGTTGGAATAATAGAAAGATGATAAGAAGTAACGCTATATTTTAGCCGGGTGATATAACTCTTAACGTTATGGCAATTTCACGTAGGATAATCAATATGAGAACAGAAAAGTTAGAGAAAGATGTTTAATTATTTTCCAGTCTGGCATTTAATATAAAATAGCTTTGCTGGATTGTTTCTTATGATCACATTCTTTCACGACCGATCTCTGTTGTAACTGTTTCTTCGTTGAACGCAACCATACCAAGATTTAAAAGGTAGAAAAATTGCTAGCCTTGAATGACTCACGGTGCTAACTCAACTCCCATTGTAAACCTATGCAAACAAAATGATATTTAAAATTCATTAACTTTAAATTTCACAATGTTCATTATGAAACCCATATTTTTCAGTATAGACTTACCTTTCTTCCCAGCTTCTGTGTAGATAAAACTATATGAGATACTGCAGGTTCTGGATCTGCATGTGTTTGAATCACGTGTCTTCAATTCCGTACGAAATAGTCGGATGCCAGTTTCAGTAGTGATCGTTCCAAACTCATGACTGAGAAGGGACTGAAATTCACTCAATAGAATTCTTTCCCATTTTCAGTCTAAGATAAACTCTCAAAACGATTCTTTTCACATTATCAACCAATACTGGACAGCAAAACCCATATAAACTCTATTTTGTGTTTACCCATTTCTAGACTGGTTCTCATACTTCCACATCATTAGTACCGTGAGTCTCGTTGCATCCGTCCGCCATATTTCATAAAATGGATCTAGATAAATTTGTTGCGTCGTTAGTATATGCTCAGTGAGTGAATGTGAATAATCCAGCCAAAGATTATTATTTAAGTATTAAGGGTATGAAAGTCTGCATAATTATAAAGCCGTCGAAAACATGAATTTGATTTGTATTATATTTGTTTATTAAATAAGTCGCTTATTGACCCAGCAGTAGAATTAACTCCTTAATTAACAATTTCTGTGTGAGGTGATACAATAACAGGGCCAAGCAAGGACGCAGAATGAGTGGTTACAATGGTAGGTTCGTTTATCAAAGTTTTAACATTGTTTAGTAGCATAATTTACCTGAGGTGTACCAGAACTGGAATTTAGCAAGTGCTCATTTAGGTCAACATGAATGATTATGTTTTAGAAGGACTCGTTCTATACATGTATTGAAGAAATTCCAGAAAGAATCGAGTTAAACCTGAGAGCGATGCACAACTACCAGTTTGTAGCATATATTCTTTGGGTAAATTTGAATCTAAAGTATTTCATTATGTTTGTACGGGTATCTCTGTTACTTGTTTGAAAACTAGATTTGCTGACATATAAACCATAACTCCACCCCCATGATTAGTTCTGTGATCTCTAATGGGTTTATTGTATGCAACCAATTTGATTACTGTCAGCAAAGTTATAAAAGATGAGTTTAGGGAAATTTTATCAAAGTCGTCGAAATTTTCAGTAATAAATTCAAGGCTACGTCGGATAGATATAATGGGTAAGTTTAGAAAGGAAAGCGCGTCGTCCGTTCTTTTTGCGAAAAATGAGTTTACGCTGTGTGTTTTCTGATGTATTGGAATGGAACGCCATGGATTCAGTTCGACATCAGCTGTTGATAATAAAACGAAAGAAAGCTAAAAGAGAAAAATGTTGTCACATATCAAGATTGTACAGGGTAGCTCTGAAACCTGTGAAGTTATTTTAAACAATGATGACTTTGCAGAGAGCATATTACTTAAGTCGGATAAAGTAAATAAAACTAAATGACAAGTAATTTGTAGAGTGTAATTTCGCAAGAACATTTACCTTTAAGCTGCATCTAACAGACACCGCAATAATGAAAAATATTTCTTCCCTATACATTACAAGACGTTTCTCAATATATGTACAGTCACAATAATTGATAAATTTATTTAAAAATATGAATAATAGAAAAAAAAGCATTGATTCAGTAAATTTCAGTTTAAAATCCAAAGATAACAATAATATATAGTTACAATTGTTACTTCACATAAGTTGCTCATTGTCACTACAAATGTTTTGTGCCCAAGTCATTGCGTGTTTAAGCGAGAATTCTGACTGTGGAAGTGACTAAGGGATGGTATTGTGGATACCTTGAAATGCAGTGGGGATACTTAAAATAAGCGAACTATTGCTGCTTATGTTACGGCATAAATGTGATGTGATAGATATTATGGTTATATCATTTTAAATTATGTAGCCTGATACATGGTATTTCAATACTAAATAGTAGTTTATAATAAATTCCATTATTAAACATTAAGAAAGATGGCTATTTAAAATTCCATTATCACATATTTAGCTTCTTTCGCAATTTAGATTTAAATATGAATTGTTTAATTATTTTGAAGCTTTATTCAATAAAGCAAATATATGTCTTGTTTTATAATTGACGCCGACTGAAATATTTATAAGTATTTGTTTTTAGATATTGTATTGTCAATACAATTTTCCATCTTACTGATTTATTGTTTTTCATCTATCGTTACACATCAATTTAAATCAATGTTTTTAGTTAGATTTTCAATCAACAAACTAATGTGCTATTTTTCTGTGGTAAACATTAGTATAAACCAGTTTTAATCCAGTAATTTATATTATTCATCTGCTTGAATGTTAGTGAAATGTGTATCTAATGGAATATGAAGCTAATAAAATGTTATGTATCTAGTTCGATGCTTGACTTTCTAATCGCAAAGATGAACATTTTCTTTTATCACGGTTAAATGCACATCCTTTCAATATTCGACCGTCATGGGCGTATCTAGATAATGTTATGTATATTTGTTTTGAGTGATTGACCTTTGTCCGTAAGTTAGGGTAGACGTTGGGGACTACATGCCGAATGTCATGTAGCGTAAGCATGTTTACATGGTTTTGAATTCTATATACAGTCTTTATTCTGACCCTTGAGGTTTCCATAAACGAATTTTGTTTACAGTTTCATGGAAATTTCATGGAAATTTTCATTAAGCTGACCCTCGTCCTGGTACTCTTATTAACTTAGGTTTTTATATTAGGGTTGTTTATATTATTATTACTCATTCCTACTTCACCGTATGACTGATTAGTTGTATTCAGTTTTAGTGTAAGAGCATTTATTTATTTAAAATAATCTTTGGAATTACAAAGTGCTCTTTCATTATTTGAGGACTATTTCACTATTTTTGTGTTACTGCGAATGCATTCAATGATATTTTTTGGATTATATCATTGTGATACATCAAGACTGTTAGCCTGTCAACAATATTCCAGGATACTGGTGCATCAGTACATTCAGGATCGGAATTCATTCGAATCATACCGGAATTCATTCGGAATACTCTATAATTTTTGACTTGCGATGTACTTATTAGGACTATTTGGGATTTAATTTACGATACTCTATGTTCTTTGTAAGTTTGCTAGTGAAACAAATTATTTGTTTAATTTCACTTCACTTATTGGTTTTCAATCTTTTCTGTTTATTATTTTAAAACCATATAATTGTAATAATAGCTCTTCAAATTAGGGGATACCTGTAGAATAATTTCACAGTTGCTCGTGTAAATGAATCTTATAAGTGACGATTTTATAATGTATGTGAGTCTCAAATAAACCATATAAAATAAATACATATACCACCTCACACCTACCTATATACGTAAGTAAATCTGACAAACACATAATAATGTTATCCATATGCTAACACAGTATCAACTGTTTTGTAACCAAATTGGAAATTGTAACCGCCAATGGCACTGCGTTACTCAGCTAGTCATGAAGCCACAATGATGTCAGTGATTTAGAGTGCATATGATAGGTTTTATTGTTCGAAATGTTTGGGCGTTATATAATCGGAAAAAAACGTGACATCTGCAGATATTTTGAATGCGTGACAATTATTAATTTATTCTGGTAAACAAATGCCAACTGATAGATTCTTTTAAAGATAGACACGTTTTTTATTGCGGTGACGTAAATCCATTACGAGCTCTTAAATGTCCAAGATTTGTGATATTGCAGTGCATCCGTGTTATGTTTTATTTGAATACCACTACAACAAAATGCATTGTTCGGATATTAAATATATATCAAGCTTTGATTAACTGATATTGTAGAATCGAATTAGAGAAATGTGTGGAATTGAGGTTTTGATAAAAAAATATCTATATGTTTTGTAAAGTAGTAGATGTGTGACTGACAAATACATTTTATAAATCCGCCTAACTAAACTCAACATATCGCAAAAGCCTTTTAGGAGAACAAAATGTTTCAAACTAGGACATTCACATGGTAAATGCAACCTGAATCAACAGTTGATGCGTTAAGCTCAAATATTTGCCGCTTCTAATATGTTCAAATACAAATACGCATTGTTCAGTTATTTTGCTTGTCTACAATCAGGATGTTAAAATAAAACCATTTCAGTTGTATATGTCTGACGTTATTTCAAAACGGCTATGATCAGATTTTAGTTAGGGATACAAATCAAGTGCGCCGAAATCCGTTTCAAATAAATGTGGACGGTCTTTTTCTTTAAGAAAAAGGATTTCATTTGGTTCAGAATGGTACAGATAACGCGTAGAGCCAGCTAAAATGTATTGGATCGATTTAGGCCAAATTACATCTCCTAAGAGACATACATCCAAGACTTCTGAACCAATCTATTCAATGCGAATTAGTTTAGTTACAAGTTACGAACCTTTAATAAGTATAGATTTTATATGTATAATGGAACGTTTCGAACGGTTTTATTGATAATCGAATTCTTCGGACAAAGAAAGTAAAAAAAAAACTACCAGAACGAAACCTCTTGAGGTGGAATGAGTGAAAAATTGAGCGCGTTTAGTAAGTAAATTCACTTTACATACATTCAAACTCCATCATATTGTAGAAATTTGGATCTAATGTCTGTTCTTTCTCTGAAATTACAGGCTGGTGCCAAAGGCATGTCGACTAACCAGACGTCATAATACTGGCTCGCGACAAAACGTCTTGAAAATGATAGAAAACCCCCTTGGCTTATTCCTTAATGCCAATTATTCGTTTGTGATTCAGACATATCTTTTGAGTGTCGGCAAAAATTTATTTTGAATTTCTCGTATTTTCTTTAGAAAGGTTAAAAGACAAAATAACGTAGTAACATGTAACTTTGAAATATTCCACAAATACATTTTGTTATATTCACTCAGTTGCTTTGGTGCATAGTATATAGCGTTTTTTTTTTTAAAAAGAAAACAATCTGGTTATTTTTTGTTTCTTTTTTATTCTGGTTTACATTTATATTATATTAAAATAGCTTTTATGCAGAAGAATGTCTTGGCATAAAGTAAATAACAAAGAAACATTTATAAATAATTTACAATTTAGGTCACTCTCTTAATCCATAAAGAGAGTGATGCTGTAGTAATGAAAAATGAATACAATCAGTTGACACAGCTTGAGCGATTACATGCACGAGGAACAGTTTCATGTCTGACATATTGGTAAAATATTGTTCTTATTTATAACTACGAAACGTTAGTCTTACTCTTTTCTTTCAGTAAGTGCCTTTTCATTTTATACTTGTCAGTGAATTAATGTTTCTTCCAATAGAACTCATTTTAATAATTCACTGGATTTAATTATGAAATATATTTTTCGTTACTGCGGCCATAAATGGTAAGTATGACCACATGTCACAGGGGAGAACCAAGATAGATTCTCACAATGTGCTGTTTTATCTTTACATTTTTACATTTAATTAAGAAAGAGAATTATGTTACTACATATATTTTCTGTGCGGAAATCAACACAGTGCAGCAGAACACAAACAGTCAACAGCTGACATTATGGCGCTGAATATTTTAAGAAACCTGTTACTGCAAATTTGCTATAACTAATGCTCGCCCAAATTACTGATCATAAAATAAAAAGAAAAAGAAAATGACGGATATATTTTACTCACTCGATGAAATATATCCGTTATTCCGTGGATACAAGCAAATATCCTGTGTATGTCATATCTCACAAAGAGGAAAGACATTTGCTTGCAGTATCTTTACAGATGTAGTAATTTTGAATTAAAACCAGCACGTTAAAATAAATAAGAAAATCACAGGCTGATCCTGATAAGATTTTATCTTTACATAATGTCAGAAATTTCATACAAATATATCCTTTGTACATTATTCCAATCATGAAAACGTACATTAAAAGTATTTTTGTACATACTGTTTTAGGAGTAGACGGAGACTTCGAGATTCATAAAATTTATTTTGTACTCCTTTAGAAAATATGATTTGCGTCACAAACAAGTTTTTGGTCAAATAGAGCCAGTAAATGTCTAAACAAATAATTTTGGTATCATATTTGGTATATACATCATCTACTGGATCATTTCAAAGAAGTATTGGTATCAATCATATATGAAACTTGGAATTAAATCATACAAATCTTTTGTTGTCAGTGGAATAAACAAATTAGAATGCTCTTAATTCAGTAATTATTTCTGAAAGTATAAACTAGAGATAATTTTTCTATTGACATTTATTAATTGCACATCGGTGAGAAAAGGTTTCATGGATATTCACTCTATGGGCCGCACAGTGATGAAAATCGACAAATCTTTGGAGCCATTTTGGACGACAGCTGGTGTGTATCATTACCATTGCAATATCTCAGAACATCATGTAGCGTTGTCGACGTTATTATTAAAGAAGATAATATTTATATGCCGCCTTTTCTACAACGGACAGAGCACGAAAAGTCTTCAAACGTTTGAGAACATTCAGCGCTGCTTTTGGAAGTATCCGATCAAGATGAGTCAAATGATGAGTCGATTAGGATCTATGAGTCAAAAGATGAGTAAAGTCCATTAGGTTCTATTATTAAGGACCTTTTCCCAATGCGTTTTTGTAGCATATTACACATATTGCAACAAATGCTATTAGTATACCTGCTCATGAAACAGCAATTACAAACACTTTTGCCCTGTCGAATGTAGGTTGAACCTATTGCTCTCTTAGCTTCTTTGTATAAAGGGATTCCGTCCAGAGTTGAGATACACTCAACGCAAGCATTTTGGTCTCCCAGTTCAACACAGTACCTGCAGCTTGTCTCCGGGTCAACAAAGCCATCAATTCCACGGGATGCTACTATTGCCAAAAGCATGAAGGTCACAGTACCGACGAAGTAAGCCACAGTATATAGCCTGTCCATTCTGAAAAATAAAAGACACATCTATGTTGCTAATTGGCTGTTGTTCTCTTTCTCTATGTCAATATATTTTATAAGATGTAGCCTAATTTGAAATTACAAGGGTACAAAGTTTTGAACATGTTCATACTGAGCAACTCAACAACTTCGAAACATAAAAACCATTGTAACGCCATGCAATAATTTTAAGACTAGTAACGATTTGTTCTTGTACATGGACAATATACATTCTAGGAACTTCTTCCATGATATATCTCGAAAAAAAGACAAAAAAGCACAGGTATTAGATTCAGTTGCCATATACCATGTGTAGACGGCTGTAAGTCCGATCCAGCGAAACTTAAATTTACTGCATTTATCCAAAATATCAGTCATTGGGTAAATGAAAGGAGCAGATTAAATTATTATATGTAATCAGTACTTGCATGATATCATTAACATACATAGTGTCAGCAATTGTATACATAGATGACAATGTATACCAGTGATATATATATGGATGACAATGTATACCAGTGGTATATATACATGGATGACAGTGTATATCAGTGGTATATATATGGATGACAATGCATACCAGTTGTATATACATGGATGACAATGTATACCAGTGGTATATATATGGACGACAATGTATACCAGTGGTATATACATGGATGACAATGCATACCAGTGGTATATATATACATAGATGACAATGTATACCAATGGTATATACACATGGATGACAATGAATACCAGTGGTATATATATGGATGACAATGAATACCAGTGGTATATATACATGGATGACAATGTATACCAGTGGTATATATACATGGATGACAATGAATACCAGTGGTATATACATGGATGACAGTGTATACCAGTGGTATATATATGGATGACAATGTATACCAGTGGTATATACATGGATGACAATGCATACCAGTGGTATATGTATACATGGATGACAATGTATAAAAATGGTATATACACATTGATGACAATGTATACCAATGGTATATACATGGATGACAATGTATACCAGTGGTATATATATGGATGACAATGTATACCAGTGGTATATATACATGGATGACAATGTATACCAGTGGTATATACATGGATGACAATGTATCAGATGGATTAAACTGATCATCGAAAGCACAGAAACAAATTCAGATTTCCTTAAGTGTAACCATAATTGGTGGAACACCCAAAGATTAATACAAATTAAGATGGCTGGTTCACGAAAAGACAGATTAATTGTAATGGACTTAGTACATGGATATTTTGTCAAAATATGAAATGAATTAACAGTTTATAACAGAATTATTCCTCTCGGTAAAAATCGCAATACTTTCGTTTGAAACAGCTGTTGTAAAGAAATAAGATCTAATTAAAATCGAGATTACCTTCATAACGGATATCTGACAGGCACCATAAAATTTAATGTTCCCCCAGTCATCTTAGTTTTAGAACCTTTTATATAATGAAGCATTTCATGGTTGGTTAGAGAGACTGAGTTATCATTAACTTTCCAAATGAGGAATGAAAGCTGAACCTTGAGTAGCAAATCAAAACGGTGAACAAAACATGACCTTATATCGATGTCCATCATTTACACTTATTATAAGTAGACCTTTGTTTAAATAATATTCCAAAGAAATACTTGCTGTATACTCAGTATCCAATAATAAGAAAATTAAATTCATTACACATCGACCATTCAAGGCAGATTACATTGGTCTACAATTTTTTAAAAGTCGTCTGCTTCAGAGATAAAATGTGCTATTTATTATGGATTTTGATGTCCTAATTCAAATATGACAATTAAAACAACTAATTGGCTACTGTTTCCAAGATATTAAAGTTTTACATTTTACGTCTGTGCATATTGTGGAGTTTTAGAGTTTTAATCATAAATTTAAATCCGTGGTCATTTCATGCATTTATAGTTGCGTTACATGATAATATTTTGCCTGTCCTGTTTATGTAACACTTAAAAAAAAACAGCAAAAGGGTGTTATAAAAAACATTTAGTATGAAAAAGGCAAATAACTGGAGCATCCTGGCTTGACTCTCGCATTCATTAAATGGAACATCTCTTGTCACTGTTTAGCAATAGTCTGGAAACACTGATAGCGTTTCTCTATTGTTGCAATGTCCTGGTGAAATTGCTCACCGTGCTCGTTGCTCACTGCTCCACAGTTCGATGATCCAGAATTAGTAAAGTTTGACATTTATTTCGGAACCATTCTGGCTATATACCAGTGAATTATCAGTGGAAACATATCATTATCAGCAGAATACAATAATCTGAAATAATTTTAAAAGAAACTATTCATTGGCAAATGTGTATCTGAAAGAATACACGAAAGAAACGGAGATGTTTAGAAAACAACCATAGCAAATCTGACATGGATATTATGGGTACAGCCTGATAAATTGACATTTTTGATATAACGTCATTACTGGCATTTACCAATCAAACACCACTATTTGACTCATTCGAGTAGGTGATTGACTCTGTTTTTCTCACTTAGACCTTTGTCTTTGATAGCAAAGAAAATCCTTCTAACCAACTATTCTTTTAAAAACAAAACTAAATATTTTTAACCAATAACATGTTGAAACGTATTCCCAAGATTTTCCCAGATTCATTTTGAGAAATTCTGTGATCACGAAATAAGACTCTTGTAATTCAAGATGAAGGATAAGACCTGAGTAAACCAAATGTTATCAGCTATCGGATGCGGGCGTCAAGCCTGCTGTAGCCCGTATGTAAGAAGTTATCAATTTTTTGTAAGCAAAACAGTTTCTTTGATGGACATAGCTAAGTTAAATCATTATATTAACTTTCACAATATAATTAAAAGCAGTTGTTAAATAGTCGAAAATGAAAATCATCAAAATAATTAAAAAATTATTGTTGTTGTTGTTGTTGTTGTTGTGGGTTTAACATAATTTGTTCAGCACACTAAATGCTATATATTGCGGCCGGTGTAATTCGTGGAGGACGAACCCTGTCAAGAACCAAGGACACACAGAAAGAAACTGTCGAGCTTACTAATATACCCACACTGGCCGAGACCGAGACTCAAACCCACGTAGACATAGGTAGATGACAGTTCTGGTAAAGGAGAGCGCTTTATATCACTTGGCCACAAGAGGTCCATCATTTACGCGTGTACTCTAACCAATAGTAAGTAAAATCATGAGAAAGATTGCATAGATATAAAATACTTATCATGGAAATTAGCAAATACCATAACAAGTTTATAACTATTGCGGTGTTTAGCGGCTTCAACGAATCGCCTTTTATAATCGAATGGTTGTTACAGAGCAATGACGTACATGAGAAATTTCATTAAGGAACAACAGTTTCGTTTAAACGTTAACTCTTTCACAATGACATCAAATTTAATCACAATTTCAATCGATTCAGTTACATGGCTCATTGGACTGTTTCTGCTCTTACACTTCATGTTCATAATTCGACATTATTTGCATTCACTTGTGGAAAGTGTAAAGAAAAATCTTGCAAAAATGACTTCCGGAATTTAACGCATTCAGACAGTATCGAATTTTCTAAATGTTATATTCTCCACATTTACAGGTCGTAAATCTCTTGGCATTAATTTGCTCTCCTGCATACATTTAATTGTCATACTTGCTCTACATTTGGCTAAACGGGTTTTGGAATGAAATAAGAAAAAAAAAACACCCCAGAAAACAAATAAAAACAGAATTAGAAAGTTCTCATTATAACACCTCGACCCTTTCTATGACTCTTTGAAACCTCTGACTATTTATGTTTAATTTCATCTTTATTCTCACGTGTTTCCTGTTTTCTATTACACTCAAATGATCGACAACAAACATATACGGCAATTTAACAATAGTACAGGAACAACGCATCAAGAGAAAATTACCAATAAATGAGAAACACTTAATTTGATATTTATGACAAATGGTTTTATTAATCTGATTAATGTCCTATTAAACATAATTGCTTTTGGCTTTTGATAATGTTTTATAGGTTACAGATAAAAAGATCTGCCGTGGAAAATTACTGACTCATTAGAATAACGTATTAAAAACCGCATATGGCTATATGCCACCACTGTGTACAGCTTTCTGAGAACTGATGTATGATAGATTCATTTATTTGTCAAACAACTGTCATGTTTGAGGGATGTATGTACGTATGCATGTATGTACGTACGTACGTACGTACGTACGTATGTATGTATGTATGTATGTATGTATGTATGTATGTATGTATGTATGTTTGTATGGCGTTGTCTGGTTCCGAAGATGAGTCAATGGAAATGCTTTTTACTCCGGGGTTGCCTTATGGAAAGATAATGTCGGTATTGTAAATACATTGAAGATTACTGTCTTATTTTGTCTATACAATTAACAATCAAACGATGTCCTTTACTTGTTGACGCCAATACTTAATTGTTGCAAAACAGTCTGGTCAGAATATAGTTCAGTTTGCAGAGTCTTCTTTGATCACCAAATTCCAAACTACTGTATGTACTCGTTTATAAGACGAGTACGACTGCACACTGCACCTACACAGATCTGCCGTCGCATAATGGAGTTTGTTAAGAGCAAACAATAGAAAAATCAAAATAAACCCTGATCTGCATGCGCAGTATGCTACGGCAGATCGTGATTTTTCTTGTTTGCAGTTTGGCTAGACTTATAAGAGGGTGTATACAGTGGATGTTGTCGACGGTTTTACTTCATGTCTGAATTGGCGAATACATCTGTAGACACTGGCCACCAGCATGTATTACTGAACAATGGATAAGTTCATCCCGACAGAGCTACATTTTCACTATACATTGAGAACATTAAGAATATCCATAGCACCTTTCGAAGTATTAACACCAGTCTGCCTTATAAACGACCTTCAGGTGCGTGTCATTGTCTTTCGCATTGAATGGATTATTTTATTTCTTTTCGATAAATACAAAATAAATAAAAGAATGGAAACATTTTGGTGCAAACTATTACAAATATTAAATTACTACTGGATTTCTCGTTGGAAAATAGAGTAGGTAGGGTAATCTATGCACTGAATACGTTCTAAGTTAGTGGACATCTGGACTCGAAGATATAACCTTATTTTTGGACAGGTAACTTTGCCTCTTGTGACCAAATGTCTCGTCTCCAAAGCATCTGAATTCACTAAATGTTCTTCAGATGGGAAACAAACGTAAAGGAACAAATGAAAAATGATACTGAAAAATTGCACACAAAGAAACTAGGATTTTAAACAATCCTGACTCCATATCTCTCCTTACACAAGTGAACTTTTTCAAGGTGTTAGTTTGTGCCCTTTGCAGGCAACGTTTGTATTAAAACGCTGTTTCTGTTCTGTCATATTTGTTTTATTAGATTTATTCGTATAATGTCTTCTGATTGAAGCGTGAACCTGAAGCACGCGGAGACAAATGTCTTGGTTCAATTTCCTTCCAATTATTGTGATCATCAAAAAATTGAATTATCTCAGAGAAATACCAATAATTACCCTGTTAATAAAGGATTACATTTTTACCGATTTTATATATAATAGTATAACGCCAACAAAGAGGCGAACTTCTTTTCAGTATATTTAATACCACACCACATGTAGACCGCTCCGGTGGCCTAGTGGTTAGAGTATCCACCTCGGATGCTGGAGGTCGTGGGTTCGATCCCCGGCCGAGTCATACCAAAGATTTACAAAAATGGTACTAACAGCTACATCGCTTGGCGCTCAGCATTAAGAAGTATGTGTTAGGACTGGTCGGCCTGGTGTCAGGATAACGTGACTGGGTAGAACATCATGCTACATGCCTGCGACATGACGCCCAAGTTCTAGGTATCACTATAAACTGCATTCATAGCGATATGACTGAGAAATTGTTAAAGCTACGTTAAAAATCCAAATCACACACTCACACACACCACCACACGTCATTGTGAAATGGCGTTTTAACTCGAACAAACAAGACAACTGTTTGTACCTTTGTTCGATACCCCATAATTAAATTGAATTATATAACGATGGGCAGAAATTCACCACAACTTTGTGGAACATATATTTTTCTGGGACATCCTTCCTGGGATCCATGGAAGACTCAAAGGTGATACAAAACCATAAGTAATTCCCTGGACATTTATTGAGCATTTATTTTTTGACCAAACGTATAGTAGTCATAGCACAATGACATACAATACATGTAACAGATATTGGATTAAGATCACTGGGTCAAGGTCGGTAAGGTCAGTTTTGTTGGGGACATTTTATATGCGTATTTGCCATTGCGAAATATTGGTAATATTTAGTTTTTAAATATAATCCCTTAACGACTTTTGTCAAACAAATTACCGAAAAAGTAAAATAACATAGAATATTAAACTGAAAATCGTCAATTTTAAGAAAATAGAAAAAAATAAATCTTGGAATTCCTTTTTGTGTTGTTGCTGTTGTTTTGTTTTTTATTACATTATTACCATAGTGAGAGTTCAAATCCATTCCAAAGTATAAAATAAATTGATGATATTTTCTTTTCTTACATTAATGCTAGATATATTTTATCGTCTGGTACCGAAATCTTGATATTTTAACGTTATATACCAAAGATGCTCCAGAATCGAAGTTTACAAGATTAAACTAACTGTTCATTAAAATACCCTTTCCCAACCCCCTTTCCGTAAATTCAACTCTTTCATGACCGTATCATATAAATATATGTGACATAAGAAAGCGATAGGATTTGGTTGATCTGATCTGTCTCAGTAAATTACATGTTTTTGTCATTTTGTAAAATATTTGACCCAGTCGGAAAACAATTCTAATCAGATCCATCTGTGTATCACAGAGAGTTTTTCGTTGACATCGAAGAATGGGTAAATAGCTTTAGAACGACGTCTGGTCAACATTCATTACGAAAGATTAATTTCCAAGTCTAAAATGTAAGGCTGTTTCTATTTATTTGTTCTAGGTCACAAAGTACTCGTTTTTGTTGCTGCAGATACAATTTTTGGTGACACACAGAGGACAACATCGCATGGCATGATATGAAATCTTAGATTTTCACATGTGAACATATTGGAATGGAAATTTTTTTTTTTTTTTTTTGGGGGGGGAGGGCAATAAGTGTCTATTTTTACACTCAGGCATATAATAATATGCATTTCATTAGAAAGTACGTCCACAGATGTACCGAACAGAATCCTTAGACATTCAGTAAACCAGCAATAAATGTGAGCTTACATCTTGCAAATAACGATTTGGAGTTCATGTTTTTGGGATTCTTGACACTGCTAAAGAATGTCAGTTCAGTCTCGTGAGGTAGCTATATCTTGTTGTTGTTGTAGGGTTTAACGCCATTTTTCAGCACACGATAGGCTATACATGGCGGCCAGTATTAATGGTGGAGGAAGAACCCTGGAAATCCCCAGAAAGAACCACCGACCCTCGAGAAGCTACTGGTAAGCTTTCTCACATACCCACATTGGCCGAATCCGAGACTCGAACCTACGCAGACAGAAGTGAGATGGCAGTCATCCGTAACGGAGAGCGCTTTAGAGGTAGCTATATGTATCTCTGTCACAGAAGAGGATAGTATCTTCTGCGAATTGACCCATCAGACAGTCAGTGAACGCTTGACGTACTCATTAGCCTATATATATTATTTGAAACCATCGCCATTTCTTTTGAATATGAAATGAAAATTATTCGAACCTGATTCATAAATCTATTGGTGAAATTTTACGAAAACTGCATCAAGCATATAACTTTTTTTTAAAAAAAGGAGTTGAATTTGTATATTTTATACAGTAAATTCTTTCTATTTGCAGAAGTCGATTATTCAAGATTATGTCCTGCTACACGATTAAAACAATTCTCACATAGCTGACGATTCAGTTAGGTAGTAGTCCATGGAAATCTGTGTTATGCACTAATAGATAAACTCCACTCTTGACCAAGGGGTAAATTAACGAGGGAAATTATCTGTAGTGAGCAATTTCAATGGACTATTCAATGACAAGCAACCTTTGGGACCCTCGTGTTAATGGAGAAGGAATTAAATGAGTTTAATGTATTATGCAGGCAGAGTAACGTAGTGGCGTGTCATTCGTGACTAAAACGAAAAATTGGAATAAATTAATGGGTACATAAAGAATTGTTCTGAAATACTGAAACACAGAATGTGGGGTTTCTTCTTTCCTTTATGAGCATTCGGTAATTTTCGATAATTTTAATGCAGACACGCATCCCTTTTCCTTACGTTTATTCACTAAGTGACACAATTAATCGCTTTTGAACAAATTCATGACGATTTAGCAAATAATCAATCAAAATAATTAGGCTCATTTACAAATCCAAATTGCTTGCTATTAAATTCTTGTGTTAAAAAAATGACTACACCGCTTTTCTTAGAAAGACGAAATTGAAGATTATAATTAGCATCGGAAAAAAAACAAAAACAGTTTCGTTGTTTAAATTGCACATGTCGGCATAGATAAAGGTCTTACAATGTTGTCCTAGTTTGTACTAAAATTGCAAAGAACGTGACTAGAATAGAAAAAGAAAGTGATCAAAGAGGCTTTTATCTATCGCATTTGCTGAATCATGTCAAAATGGTTTGCAAAGTCTGAAAGAAATACCGCCCGAAGGTTAACGATATTTCTACTGCAACTAAGAGCTGAAGCTCAACTATGGCCATTAACAGACGCGTCATACTTCGCTTTCATTGCCGAAAATGTCAACATAAATTGACTAAATTCAGATCTGTATCAGAAATAAACATTGATGCCAAAGTCGAAATTAAGATTTTTTCAATGCCCTAGAAACACAGCATGATTTGAGTTTAAGCCACCAGGAACATAAGCGTTGCCATATCACCAACGGTTGAATTAGATTTGAAAAGAATGAGACCAAAAAATATACTGAGCGTGACTGTGCTAGTCTAATCAGAAATATCTGCTCATTTTTCATAACGATGTACTTGGAAAAGAAGATTATTCGAAAATAAGTTAATAATGTGGAAATACTGGCATCATTGTTTGTATGAGTAGGCTTATTGTGGAGATTAAGGTTTCTTATTTGTTCTGGCAGAAAGTAGAAAAATAAAATAGCATCGCTTTGTGTCTGGGCTATACATTAATTTAACGATCCTTGCTTTAAAAACAGTGTTAATCCTACGTGTCAAATTTACAATTTTATCCATGGTTTAGATTGATATCATTCTGTATAAATTGTGTACATTTAAATTTGTCAAAATTCGAACATTTGTGATTTTAGCTTTTCCGCTGTAACTTAATATAAATATATTCATTGTTTAGAGTGACAGACAATCCCAAACGTCCAAACGTTTAAAACGTATATTGCTCTTAACATTTTGTTTACACATATCACTATAATAAAATATGTTACCTTCGTATCTTGTAAAATGATATATTTTACAGTTTTTAAACAATCTAGATGTGTTTTGCTTACATATGGTTAGTAGCTGATTCAACAAAAGCAATTTTGTAAATTTTCTTTAGTCACACTCAAAAACAAGATCAACAGCATTACAAAAGGACATGTCGACGTATCATACTGATGTTGTAACAAAGAAAATGTGTCAATATTGATACAAGTGCCACAGAAACACGCAAAGCAGTTAACATAGCTTAGAATGACCAAAGACGTTTTTTTATTCAGCCCCAAAATATCACCGTCAGGATAACAAACGACTAATAAGAAAATAAAGATGAACCAGTGTTTCGTTAGCAAATTAGCATTTAAATCCATTTACAAATTGTTCAGTAATAATTTTCTTGACTACACAAAGACGTTAATAAATGTAGCTTATTTACGCATAATTGTTAGTGATAACATAAATATATTGCATTAGGTTATGTTAGACTTTGGAAACATAATATCTTACAGTTAACAAGGCCATGGCGTCTTCTCTTATATATACTTACTCAGGACGGAAAGCTGAAATTCTCTGGCACAGTTTGGTTCTTCGTATGGAAAGTAAATGTATGTATGTATGTATGTATGTATGTATGTATGTATGTATGTATGTATGTATGTATGTATGTATAATTATAGTCTACCAGTATAAAACTTGAATAAAGAATAATATAAAATGTCCATCATTAATTTCTTGTCAGTACATCATCACATCACATGAGTAATTCTCAAGTTCAGATTGATTAACAACAGGTATTGGTATTAGGACGGTGTAGATATTATACAGTCCTAAATGCGAGTAATTATGCATGTTATAGGACGGTGTAGATATTATACAGTCCTAAATGCGAGTAATTATGCATGTTATAGGACGGTGTAGATATTATACAGTCCTAAATGCGAGTAATTATGCATGTTATAGGACGGTGTAGATATTATACAGTCCTAAATGCGAGTAATTATGCATGTTATAGGACGGTGTAGATATTATATAGTCCTAAATGCGAGTAATTATGCATGTTATAGGACGGTGTAGATATTATACAGTCCTAAATGCGAGTAATTATGCATGTTATGCATTTGACAACTTTCCATTGAATGAAGAACAATGACTCAATTTAATTTAGTGTGAACGAGTCGCATTTATCGTATGATAATACATGCACTGGCGTATTGTGGGGATAAAGTTGTCCTGTCGGAGTAAACTATAATAAATACCAATGGTAAGATGGATCGAAGCAGCCTCTCTTGGAATATATCAAACTACACTTTCCCCTCAGCCTCTCTTGGAATATACCAAACTATGCTTTCCCCACAGCCTCTCTTAGAATATACCAAACTACGCTTTCCCCACAGCCTTTCTTGGAATATACCAAACTACGCTTTCCCCTCAGCACCGAATAAATAAATTAATACGCCTACCGATTTTGTCTGTAATTAAATGCTTACTAAAAGGAATCGCCATCAGGATGACGCTACAGGTAGACATTAGTTATACGGCATAACAAAAACAAGTCTTAAAGAGAATAGAACTTACTTTAGGCAGGTATAAGTTCTAAGGCATAACAATAACAGGTCTTAAGGAGAATTGTACTTACTTCAGGCAGATATAAATTGTACACCATAACAATAATATATCTTAACGAGAATGAAATGTAACCCCAAATAGAAGAGCCTGCATTCTGAAATCTGCATAGATACAAACAATGCAGATTTAGGATGTAAATAAATTAAGCAAAGAAACTCACTATATGACTAACGAACAAAAATCAATTAATAAATCAAACAATAAAAAGTAAACAATAAAGGAACCAATAAAAAAAATGAGTAAATAAGAGTTTCCGGATGATAGATGAGATGGTATTAACTTCGTATCTTCATCATGATACATTGTTTGTGTTTCTTTATGTGGTACTGTTAAACAATTGGTCCTTCACGGTTAATTGGTCCTGCACGCAGTTACCTGGTACTGCTAAACAATTGGTCCTGCACGCAGTTACTTGGTACTATTAAACAGTTGGCCCTGCACGCAGTTACTTGGTACTGTTAAACAATTGGTTCCTACACGCAGTTACTTGGTACTGTTAAACAATTGGTTAACAAACGCAGTTACTTGGTACTGTTATACAGTTGGTCCTGCACGGTTATTTGGTACTTTTAAAAAAAATTATCCTACAAGCAAAGTTCATATTGAAGCAGACGAAGACGCATGGACAATACATGTGGATAAATAAATCATAAATATCAAAACATGTGATGAGGTAGAAACTCAGCCATGCCATTGAACATATATTACAAAGATGTCTGACTGAAAAATCATATAATGATGGAAAATCTGCAAAATCAAAACAACAACTGGGCTCCCAGCAGATCTCTAAGAATTTATGAGAACTTAGGAATGTAGCCACATTAAAACGCTGATAGTTGTCTTTACGGCAACCAGGGAATGTCGCCAAATTACAACGTCTATGCAAATGAAGATAGTTGTCTTAACGGCAACATGCTTTTTGATCTAAACGTTGACATATTTATTCTAAAATGTACTACAGTTAAATACATAAAAAGTTAAAAAATAATAAACTAAAAAACCCAGCAACAACAAAAGAATAAAACTCTGGCAGACAGTGTTACATTATTAATGCTGATATTCTCTCGAACATTATTAAGGTATTGTGAAAATATTAAGAATTTAAGATGCATACTGCCTTGTAAGATTCAAAATTAGATTTCATACTAAGAGGTTGTAACTTACAACAATTCATACTATACATTTTAGCCATGTTTTAATGATTTTACATGTTTCATCTTTATCAGTTATTTTATTTATATTTTACAGAAGTTTAACATCATTGCGTTTTTATTTTATCTTGTTTTACTTGGTTGGTTGTTTATCTGGAAGGCTTCATCTTCATAACTGTTCGTGCAATTCAATTAACTTAACCTTTTGATGGCACTACATAGCCACCTTTGTGCTGAAGTGCCGTAAAACACCACATACAATGATATACATACATACATACATACATACATACATACATACATACATACATACATACATAATTTAGTAACTGAAAAATAGAACAAGTAAAATGTAGTGACACACCTGGAAAAGTAGACAATCCATTCTATAAAAAGTGTATTTGCTTTGAATACACAATAAAACAATGAGGGTTTCACACTATTTTAACTTTACCAATGTCTAAACAACATGTCTCTGGTTACATCTTATAGGAAGTCTACTGGAATACGAAAAATTCGAAATAGATCATAAAATCTTACCTAACATAGGTCATCAAAGTACTTTGGAAGCAAACAAGTGTTCCGTGCTCTCTTTATCACAGTCTGATCGTAAATTCAAAGAATTGACTCAACACGTTCATAAAATTGCCAATATTGAATTCCCCGGTGAAAATATGTCATAACCACATGATCACAAGGTCTGCGACGGATGCATTCATCATGAATATTGACAATCCACGATTCTCTGATTATAGGAGTGTCGTAGCGATCATCTTCAGGGACTCTTCTCGTGCCATAGCGAATCAAGGCATCAGAAACAAATCCAGCAAGGGTTTGACAAAACAAAGCCTAACTACATGAAGTCGATTGTTATGAAAATATTGGTTCATCTGGGACGAGTACGCTTTGAAAATACCAGATTAATTTAACTGCCCACAAAACCTGTATTAAAGAGTGACGTATTCTATACGTAATGAACATATGCTGCTAAAGCTCTGGGCATGATTACGCCCACTTTATGATCGAATTATTTCTCCCATATGGTTTGGATATTTTTCTACGTTTATGGTCACTACCTACATTTAGGATTGTCCAGGCATGGGGATTATTCAACTCTTCAGTATGAGTTTGAGTTTGAGATTTAGTTTCAACCAATAAGAAATGATGTTGACTTAAAAGTTTCATTTTCATTGGATGGCGATGAAAACTCAAAGATTCAACCTCAGAATATAATACCAGCATATATCCAATAAAAATATAGTGTATGATTCACCTATGTCTGTCTGTGTCTGTCTGTCTGTCTGTCCGTCTGTATGTCTGTCTGTCTGTCTGTCTGTATATATATATATATATATATATATATATATATATATATATATATATATATATATATATATATATATATATATATATATATATATATATATATATATGTATATATATATATATCCAGTAAATACTAATTTCCCCAAATTGAATCGAATACAGAATCAGATTAACGTTTGAATCGATTTCTTTTACATACAACTGATTTATAATGATAGGAAAATGTTTGTTTGGCCGCTTAGCAGTGCTACAGAGGTATCGAAAATCAAAGCTTGTAACACGAGCTGCCCATTTCATGAGAATATTTAAGGTCTCTTTCGATAGTAAACCGTTATCTTGCACACCGATTTTGTAGTAAGCAAAAGCAAATTTGTGAAGAGACAGTTATTGACTGGAAACACAAATTAACATAACAGCATGTTGTATATGGTCAAACATATAAATGTCCCAAAGTACACAAGGGAACTATTTGAGTAGTTAATTATTTGTTTTTTTTTAAATATAAACATTAAGTGAAAATTTATTCTAGACATTAAATAATGTAGTTTTGTCTCTATTAGGAAACCAAAACAATGGAAACTAGTTTATATAATAACCATCCGTGAACTGTCAAACCTCTGTAACCATGACAACCTGGAGAATGTCATGTATTTTGATCCCATTATTGCTGTTCTAATGTGACTGTAACCTATGTATATAATATTAACCACCGTAAAGGGGCCTACAAGTTTGGTCGCGACAGTGCCTGGATTAAATAAGCTGTCCTGTGCATTGTCAGACATAATTTGGATAGCTATACTTGTCCTGGAAGTGCGATTATATCAGGCTAGGAACAGTAAACATCTTTGTCGATCCTAGCGCAACGACTGAAGGACGTTTTTGATTTCGTTCTTATTGTTTTGTCTTTGTTTAGAAAAATCGACTGTATTAGAATTTCTTATAGTCATTAAGAATGAATTTAAACATGAAAAATATCTGAAGTTAAAGATCATGGAACGTCAGTAATTCGTTTAGGAATTATCTCATTCTCTTGGAATTAAATAGGTAGATGTAGTACGAGTAAATATGACATAATATATATTACAAATTGCAACCTTTCAACTACACACACACACACACACACATAAATATATATATATATATATATATATATATATATATATATATATATATATATATATATATATATATATATATATATATATATATATATATATATATATATATATATATATATATATATATATATATATATATATATATATATATATATTGTGTGTGTGTGTGTATTTTTATGTACGTGTGTGTGTGTGTGTGAAAGATTAGGTTTCTAGATGTTATTATTTTTTAATGATTTAATATTTAATATTTTAGATATCGCCAAATTGTATCCTTCTTATTCTTTTTGGTAAATAATTTTACAAGCATCTGCATAGCGTAAAAACCTTCCATTAATATAGTATATAATTGCAGTAGCATCAGGTGGTAAATGTAGGGAAGAATTCCATTGGTTAGAACATAATCATGCAATCAGGCCCAGTTGCATTTATTTCTATATAAACTGTACGGAGAACTACTTTATACTTCTGTAAATAGAGTTACGTGCCAAGAAACTTATTTATACAATATAGCGGACGACAGACACGCCATGCCTTTTAAACTAAAATAATGGTGGTTTGTTTTAAAATTAGAAGATTTAATAACTTGATTTGACAGAATCAATTAACAAATCTTTGTAATGTTTCTCAAGATAACTATTTCTTTCTTGATTAAATTTGAAAAAAACTGGGAAACTCAAACCCTGCCAAGATGAACTTGGCCCAGTGATGGTGGCTATGATGTAAAGTGCTTCACTCCGGCTCGTTACAGACGTATTTAAGGACTCAAAGTACTAATTCAGTTCCCATAGTAAACCTATGCAAACACCATGATATTTAAAATTCAATAATACAAATTTTTTTTTTGAGTTCTCATGATCAAACCTATATTTATCATTATAGGTGAAACCTGGATGCCAGCTTCTGTGTAGAGGAAAAAGATATGAACCGCGGCATTTCCTGGACCTGCGTGTGTTTGAAACATGTGCTTTCAATTCCCCATCAAAGAGTCAGGTGCTAATTTTAGTAATGAGTGTTCCAAATTCAAGACTGTTAAAGGACTGAAATTCCAACAATAAAACAATGTCTCTACTCCCCCCCCCCCTTCTACTAAGATAAGCTCTCAAGAGATTCTTTTTCCTAAAATATAACTTACATTATTAACCAACCGCCGTCAGCCTAACCCATATATACTCTATTTTATGTTCTCACATTTCCAGGCTGGTTCACATTTTTCCGTACCATTAGTACCGTTTGTCCTTAAAAGTATAGGTAATTGGATATACGGAATTGGGGGGGGGGGAGGGGGTTCAAATATTAATATTATAACAATTGGGGGTGGGTGGGTAAATATCCCGCAACTCCCCCATCGTAACTATCATGGTCTATGTCTTGTACTGTTTGACTATTGGACCACAATCACTATAACCATTTACAGATAGTCTTAATTTCATTTTTAAGTAGCCCCTTTAGGTCGCCTTTAATGTTAATGAACGCGAAAACAGATTTAAAGAAACAAAAATTGGTAACACACGTGTCAGGATAATAACGGCCATGTCACAATGTACTCATCAGAGCATACAATCCAAGTGTCATTTATTTGTCAAACAAAAATAACACATCCTTCGCTTTGAATACTAAACTTATATCAGGTCACATATGCTAATTTAGAGAAAGGATTAGGACCATGCTATGGAATGTTCGAAACCTTCTATTGCCTTCCAATTGCAGAATTATTTGTTTGATATATTAACGTAACTGTTACGCTGCAGATGGAGAATCCCATTTTCTATAAATAGCTACGTAGCAGCCGCCCATAGCCATAATTCATACGCTTAAACTAGGCTCTGAAACTGATAGGAAATATTTTTAAAAGAAAGAAAGAATTTTTTAAAAAAAAGAATTGCAATTATAAGAGTTTTATGGTTTTTTTTCTGAGTTTATCGTGGTATAAACTGTCAGTTGCCGACTCACACAGCTTACATAACGCCATTCGGGCGTCATTTGTTCTCGATGACCATGCTATGCTTTTTCTTGACAAATAATCCTGAAACTTCGTTCGTATAATACATAGAGATGGATAAATCCATATGGCCTGTGTAAAATTGCTACGAATGAGCAAGTGTTTGAAATTATAATAAATTTTTATATCCTGAAAGGGATGTGGTACACCATCCTAAGCCAAACAATTTAATATATATGTGTATGTCCCACCTTTCAGTTATTGCATAGTCATTAATTTCCTGAAGTTGCGTGCAATTAGTTAATCAATCGGTCAAATGGTGTACTCTAATTTAAAAATGTCGAGAAGATTAGACATTTTCTATCTTCACTTAAACAACTGACATTTCATAATCCGAATGTTTTTAATCGGAAACTGACTTAAATTTCCAATAAAACAATTATTTTAATGTGAATATTTAGTCTGTGATATTAGGAAAGGGTATTTCCAGTTATACAGACATTTTACATTCTATTGTTTGTGCAAAACAATTTTCTTTGTTTTGGTTAGTTTTAGCTAGACTTTTAGCACATTGTTTTCCATAACATCGGAAGGAAAATGGAGCTAAGCACCCTCCTAAGGATATGGGGGTTTCTGATATATTAAAATTCCTTCAAATGTGTATTATTTTAATTACCCAACGCGAACTGTCAAATTCGAGATTTTCTCAATCTGTGAGCGACAAAATGAACAGCCTCAGCTGTTTTTAAAATGCAATTTACGTATCACGTCCACACAACTTGCATGCCACTAAAGTCTCTTAAAATTTGTGTCGCACGCAGTTTATGTGTGCAACAAGTCATTTGCAAATTTATATCAGGCGTTCAGTCTGTGGTCACGAAACCGCTTCTGAGTAAGATAATCACGAAAATTATAATGCCAGTATATGACATTATAATGTCAAGTAGACAAGCAATACAATTGAATCTCCCGACAGCTCTTAAAGAAAAGAGAATTATAATTTGATCACGTATTCTTGTGAAATTGAAGCTAAAGTATGGAGGATCATCCGGATGTTTGATGACATATTCTACAAAATGAATCAAATTAAAGTATCGCAATGAAAGACATCAATTTGAAAACCATCCGTTTTAAAGAGACTAGTCAGACTTGATGGAGCGTCATGTTTCCCCGAAATATGTCTCTGTACAGTGTTCAGTAAATTATCTGATGGTTGTAACAGTATTCAAATAGAAAAGCATAGGAAACAGAAATCGGGGGTTAGCTTTCAGACAAATAGGGGAATGGAGCATTCTTTTATTCATACGAGCTATCAAATCGAACTTTGCAACTCAAGCTTAGTTTCTCTGTCGTTAAATATTGTATATTGAATTACCGAGAACACACAAGATGGAAGGAGCTAATTTTCGGTGAAATAATTCCACTGGTAAATCGAAACACGATTAAAACATGCCGATACGGACTATGTAATAGACCTATCCTGTACAGAAAACAAGGATACTTAGAGAGTGAAATTGGGGATGATGTAATACTGATGCTTACAGAGCCGGTCTTAGGACGATTGGACACATTTGACCCAATCGGGCCCAGCGCTCACAGGGTCCCAGTGCGTATGTAATTTTAAAAATTATATCTACAGAGAGAAAGTCATTTTAAAGGGATGGAGAAACATTTTAAGTTCAGTATCATATTAAACTTGTTTAAAATTTTTTTTTCTCCAAGTGCCGTGCTCACAGGGTCCCCAAGCTTATATCCAGGGGCCCCGCCAAAATGACCAAAATCAGGCCCCACATTTGCTAGGGCCGTTCCTGGAATCTTAGAGATTGGAACTGAGGATCATGCAGTCCTTGTTCACCCAAGGTTAACAAACATATTGTTTACATATAGAATCAGAGTTTCTCATTCACGTGTATTAGAGGATGAGGTGCGTACACACACACACACACACACACACACACACACTCACACACACACACACACACACACACACACACACACACACGTACGTGGAAAATGCATGCATATTTTTTTAAACAGTCAATCATTACCTGTTTCATAAACAAGCATACTACTTTATTCAAATGTAGATTGAATGACAACCCATCCTCCAAATCCATGTATTCCTTTGACCATACTATTTATTGATTTCTTGCATTAATAAAACATATCTGCCATCCTAATCTATCTATCTATCTATCTATCTATCTATCTATCTATCTATCTATCTATCTATCTATCTATCTGTCTGTCTGTCTGTCTGTCTGTCTATCTATCTATCTGTCTGTCTGTCTGTCTATCTTTCTATCTATCTATCTATCTATCTACCTACCTATCTATCTATATATCTGTCTGTCTATCTATCTATCTATCTATCTATCTATCTATCTATCTATCTATCTATCTATCCATCTATCTGTCTGTCTATCTATCTATATATCTATCTATCTATCTATATATCTATCTGTCTATCTAGCTATATATCTATCTATCTATCTATCTATCTGTCTGTCTGTCTGTCTATCTATCTATCTATCTATCTGTCTGTCTGTCTATCTATCTATTTATCTATCTATCTACCTATCTATCTATCTATCTGTCTCTCTATCTATCTATCTATCTATCTATCTATCTATCTATCTATCCATCTATCTATCTATCTATCTATGGCAATAAAAGAGGTGTCTTAATTTTACATAATTTTATCGGAAACAATCACTACACAAAATAAAGCTATCTGGGAGTGGACAAACACATTCGTACAAGTTAAAGTGGAAGGTCAAAACCTCGAAAAGGAAAGAAAAGCACCAATAAATACTTATCAATCAATCTATATAGCCTCTGAAAAACCTTTAGCTCAAATGTTAACTTTAATCTGTCCACATGTAAGAAAGTATTTGTTGTACTACTAGCATACTTGAAAGTATTTCTACCTGGCTGCAATATAAAATTAAGTGCATGATAATCTTTAATATACATTGCTTATTATCATTTATTATTATTATTATTATACATTGCTTATTATCATTTATTATTATTATTATCATTATTATTATTATTATTATTATTATTATTATTATTATTATTATTATTGTCATCATTATTATTATTATTATTATTATTATTATTATTATTATTATTATTATTATTATTGTTATTATTATTATTATTATTATTATTATTATTATTATTATTAGTAGTAGTAGTAGTAGTAGTAGTAGTAAAAATCACACTAATCAGCACTTTGAGAAGAGTAACCGGTCCGATAGCACTAGTACTAAACGTTTATACTCATGATCGTTTCATTTAATCTTCGGAATTTTCTGCAGAAGATCTTCCTTTCCCTAGAAGTTTAGTTTTCCTTGCTGAAAATGATAAATACTTTCTTAAACATTTAATCACCGGCTTCCCCTCCCAAATCCCGCTCATAAAGAATTTACTTTCTGAATATATTAAATCAATAGATACCACTGGAGATAACTCTACGTTTAATATTATAATACAAAAATCTTGGAGATTGATAGAATAGCGATTCCCATAACGATCCTTAATTATATTTGAATTAATACCTTTCTTAATATATCTGACACACCTGCATTTTTTCCAAGCTGGGCCGTATGTTTAGAAGTTTACACTGGAAGACTGGTAGTTGTCAATGCCTGTGTTCTTTATTCTTTTTTTTATCTGTTATAAATATCTTCAGCAGATGCAGCCTAAAAGGTAAATTTTTTTATTACAGCTTGCTCCTAACATGGAGAACATTGGAGACATTTTGGAATTATTTCAGCTTGATTTTCCCTAATTTCGTTGCAAACATTCAACAATAGACTTTGAATGAGACTTATAGAAGACATCAACATTAGACTTTGAGGCACGCTTAAAGACATCAGCCACAGACTCTGAGGCAACACTTTATAGAAGACATCAACCACACGACATCAATCACAGACTTTGAGTGCAACCTTATAGTAGACATAGCCAGAGACTTAGAGTGAGCCTTACATAAAATAATCAATTATAGATTTTGAGGCCCGCGTTACAGAAGACACGAATCATAGACTTTGAGGCACTTTATAGAAGGCATCATCCACAGACTTCCAGTACGACTTTATAGAAAACACCAACCATAGACTTCAAGTCCGACTTTATAGAAGACACCAACCATAGATTTCCAGTCCGACTTTATAGAAGACATCAACCATAGACTTCCAGTCCGACTTTATAGAAGATACCAACCATAGATTTCCAGTCCGACTTTATACAAGACACCAACCATAGACTTCCAGTCCGACTTTTTAGAAGACACCAACCATAGACTTCCAGTCCGACTTTATAGAAGACACCAGCAACAGACTTTGACGCATACTTTATAGAAGACACCAACAATAGACTTCCAGTCCGACTTTATATAAGACATCAACCATAGACTTCCAGTCCGACTTTATAGAAGACACCAACCATAGACTTCTAGTCCGACTTTATAGAAGACACCAACCATAGACTTCCAGTCCGACTTTATAGAAGACACCAACCATATACTTCCAGTCCGACTTTATAAAAGACACCAACCATAGACTTCCACTCCGACTTTAAAGAAGACATCAACCATAGACTTCCAGTCCTACTTTATCAAGACACCAACAATAGACTTTGAAGCATACTTTATAGAAGACACCAATCAAAGACTTCCAGTCCGACTTTATAGAAGACATCAGCCATAGACTTCCAGTCCGACTTTATAGAAGACACCAACAATTGACTTTGAAGCATACTTTATAGAAGACACCAACAATAGACTTCAAGTCCGACTTTATAGAAAACACCAACCATAGACTTCCGGTCCGACTTTATCGAAGACACCAATCATAGACTTTGAAGCATACTTTATAGAAGGTATGAAAGATAGACTTTGAGTCAGACTTTATCGAACACATCAACTGTAAATGTTGCATAACCCTTTATTTAAATTATCAATCACAGACTTGGACTGATATTGACCTAAATCATCCACATACGTTGTGTCAGACATTTAAGAGTTTAACGTTGTTTTTTTCTGAGTTTATCGTGGTATAAACTGTCAGTTGCCGACTCACACAGCAAATAACGTCCGAAGAATACCAAAGAATTATAAAAGTGGTACTAACAGCTTCCTCGCTTGGCGCTCAGCATTACGAGATTAGTGTTAGGTCTGGTCGGCCTGGTGTCAGGATAATGTGACTGGGTGGGACATCACGCTACATGTTTGCGACATGATGCCCCAGTGCTAGACATCACTCGAAACTGCAACACTGCAGACATCGTAGCGATATGACTGACAAATTGTTAAAGCTAAGTTAAAAATCCAAATCACACACACACACACACACACACACACACACACACTGTGAGGCACACTTTGTAGAAGATATCAGTCATAGACTTTGATTCACACTTTATAATAGATATCAACCATCGACTTTGAGGCACACTTTATAGAAGATATCGGCTTTAGACTTTGAGGCACACTTTGTAGAAGATATCAGTCAAAGACTTTGAGGCACACTTTATAGAAGATATTGGCCATAGACTTTGAGGCACACTTTATACAAAATATCGGTCATAGACTTTGAGGAACACTTTATAGAAGATATCGGCCATACACTAAGAGGCACATTTTATAGAAGATATCAGCCATCGACTTTGAGGCACACTTTATAGAAGATATCGGCCATAGACTTTGAAGCACACTTTATAGAAGATATCAGTCAAAGACTTTGAGGCACACTTTATAGAAGATACCAGCCATCAACTTTGGGGCACACTTTATAGAAGATATTGGCCATAGACTTTGAGGCACACTTTATACAAAATATCGGTCATAGACTTTGAGGAACACTTTATAGAAGATATCGGCCATATACTTTGAGGCACACTTTATAGAAGATATCGGCCATAGACTTTGAGGAACACTTTATAGAAGATATCAGCCATAGACTTTGAGACACACTTTATAGAAGATACCAGCCATCAACTTTGAGGCACACGTTATAGAAAACATCGGCCATATACTTTGAGGCACACGTTATAGAAGACATCGGCCATAGACTTTGAGGCACACTTTATAGAAGATATCAGCCATCGACTTTGAGGCACACTTTATAGAAGATATCGGCCATCGACTTTGAGGCACACTTTATAGAAGATATTGGCCATAGACCTTGAGGCACACTTTATAGAAAATATCGACCATAGACTTTGAAGCACACTTTATAGAAGATACCAGTCATAGACTTTCAGTCAGACTTATCGAATACGTCAACTGTTGACATCGGGTCAAACTCTATATTTTGATTCCAGGTTTTGTTATGAATTAAAACCACTTCATAATCAGATACATCCTGCCCAAAAAATGACAGATTTTGTATCAACCCTCCAAATTAGGTCTTCCAACGCCATCAAAGAGCAGGGGAAGCAAACATATACCATACGGCGCGTACGTTAAAAGTAACATCGATCAATGCGTTCCTATACCCATTTTAGTACGTCGAAAACGCCTTGAGAAATGTACCCGAGTGAGATGTATGCATGTAATGTTTTACTTTATTATGAAGTGCTATGTTAATGCTTATCAGTCAGGTATCTTCGTTCAGACAATGCTTCGCATGTACCCATCCAAGATATTTGACTCTTTATTTCTGAAATTTTTCGGAAGCGACCCCCCCTCTTAACATGAAGAACAAAAACTGAAACTTATTAAAATACAAATTTGATTTTGAAATACCCGTTTCAAAACTGAACAATTGGTCATTAAAATCGTTTACTAAAGATATCTCAGTGTTTCAATAAAAAACTGTGAATCAAGTTTAATGGAATTACAGTATTGTGAATTATTCCAAGCTAAGAAGATCTATGATGTGTTTTATGGCAGGAAAGTGAATTGCTTTTAAAAACCTGTCATTATAACATCTATTCTTCGTGTTTGCTCATCTTATTACCCGTTTTTATCGAGCTTGTTGTATCTTGTATTAAACTCACATTTCCAATGACCGCATTTAGGGTAAACTTCTGCGTATAAAGCTTTATGAATTTGAAACGTAGGAGTCCTAAAAGGTGAATCTGAGTGATGCCCTGTAACTGAGATATATAGAGAACAATTTTTACGAAGCTGGGACTAAGCCTATCGAATTAGAGCTGACAGTCTTTAGCAAAAACGGGTTGGACGAAATTAGTTTATGAACACTAAGCGATCAACATTTTCTAAAAATGTTCGTAAAAGAGATTTTTACCACGGGATGGTTGCGTACAATACTGATGAGGAGAAATGTCCATTGAATAAAGTTTGAAGATAAATGAAAACTACAAAATATTACCTATTTTATTTAAAGATGTTAACTTAAAACTTCATACAGTTCAAGCAGAGTAAACATATTCATGTTGGGACTTGGAATATTAACGCGGCAGTTTAATAGATACTACGTGATATATTTCACATGGGGTTTATTTTTATTCACCCATGAAGAGGATTCCGTGATAAGTTACTAGAAAAGAATTATGACGTTACTAAATGCTTTTAGAGGATGAAAAGAAACCAGCTGGAATAATAGCATCGAAACAGAGAAAACAATTTCATGTAAAGAAATTGCTGCTTAAAATGGCACATTTTGCATAATGGAGCCATGGGAAAATTTCCCTATAAATAAGCAAATGACCACATTTCATCTTCCAGGAAAAAAATAAAATAAATTATAATAATAAAATAATCAAAACTCTCATACCGTAATGAATTCTACAGAACCTAAGTATTAGAAAACACGTAGATTCCGTGTCACTTAATCATTTCTACTCAAACGTCCAAATTCTATGAGGAAAACATTGGCCACAACGAATAGTTCAGCTTGGTAAATATCTTCTAATACGTTTGCAAGAACTTAAAAAGCAAAAGTACGAAAGTTAAAAAGAATTCAGATGTATGACTGATAGTTGTTGCAGTATGCATTTATTCATTTTCATTTCATTCTCCTTTAACCTGGCAAGCTGTAGAGGCTCCACATATGACTTTGCTGCAATCTCTACCCATAGTCCATGCCTGAACGCTCTATGATGTTATCTTCCCATCGCTTCTTCTGCCTGCTTTGTGTTCTCTTTCCTCTCACTGTGTACAGTAATATTGTCATAGGTGGTATATATTCCAAAGCGAGGCATGTTTAGAAAAACAACAACACCTTAATAAGATTCGGTAACGGTGGATCCTACTAACATATGCTCTAAAAACTCAAATGAAGTAAACATTTCCAGAAATGCATGAATGAATATATATAATAAAATGTATATGAATAGATGGACAACAAAACGGACTGCATAATTAACACTGTTCAGATTGTAGCATTAAGCTCAACTGTTACTGTAAGTTTCACTATTCTTTTCAAGAGGGTTCTAATTTTAAATAGATTCTCAACTTACAAGATTATACAAGAAGCAATAAATTTGTTTCTTTCCTCTTCGATTCAGTTTACGATTGACGATCTAATAGCATCATTTTTGCTACCAGACAAAATAATGAAATAGATTCAAACTTGACTATGGTAGATAAAATACCTATCGACAACGGAATTAAACCTGTGCTGAGCAGGATTGGAGAAATTAAGAATGATTACAAAAATGTAATGATAAAGTACAAAAAAGCACGTAAGTATTGCTTTTGTAAAAACGTTATAGATCTTGGTATGGCAAGTGTATCTAGTAAAAAGCGTGCTGCATCTGCAGTTTATGCCGTTAGCTATTGTAGAGTGTTTTCAGAGGGTTTGGTGCACCTTCAAAGTTTTTGTTGCACTTTGACAGGGTTTGGTACACCTTTACCAAGGATGTGTACAAAAGCTTTAAAAGACATACTCAGTTTAAGTTTCATAAACCAACGAAATTATAATCTCTATTTCAAGTAAATTTAATACTATTGATTAAATGTTGAGTACAACAATATAAGTTAGTTAGTGACTGCTACATATAGTTGCTTAAACTGAAAGAACTTTTCCTAATACGTAGAATCAACGAGTCGTGGAGGACTGACTAGAGCGTTATAAAATCAGGCTTATTTTCCGTACAGCTCTGTTATGAGTATTTAAAAATGGGTCCATAAACACAGATATCGCTTCTTATCAAGATAGTGGATTTTGAAGCACAAAATTCTATTTATTTTCCTTTGAGTGACTAATAATATTAGATATAACAACATAAGTATCCAAAATGGAAAACAAACACGAAACAGATGAAATATGAAAACAAATTCATAATATCGTAGATAAAAAGACTTTAGCCGTAAGTGGAAGTTTTGATACAGTTAAATCAATACCTAAATCAAATCTAGATGTGGTAACATAGTAATTAATACAAGTTCGGATGATGTTAGCATAATGTTGGATGATGATAATGCCAGATTAGAAAATTTGATGATGAACTAACAGCAAATATCACGTTCTGACGTTCGTTATGCACTGAAAGAAGGTCATATTTTGATAAATACAGACAGAAACCAAATGTACAATCTATATTTTACAAAAGAAGTTTATATAAACGGACTTGGGGTATGTTCTAAAATACGATTAGATTTCGTTTACGATTATATTATTCAGTAAATAAATATATCAGAACTGCATTTAATTATTAAAAACTTAACCCGAACCGAGAGATGATTTACAACTTTAATATTGTATTAATTGTGAATAATAAAAGTATTTGTTTTTTTTATAGCAAATGTGAATAAAGAGAAAGAAGAAATTGAAACAAATGTTTAGCAGAAAGCAATATCTTATCTTTTTAGTTAGATTAGTTGAATGGCATGTTACAATTTAATACTGTTGACAGAATGCAATTTGATTATCATTAAATATTAACATTAAAGAATGACAGGTATAACACTTTCAGATATAGTTAGAATAACTGGGACAGATTAATGAAAATAATGTGTCCGTCTTATGTTAAATAGAATATACAAATATAAATAATCCCTCAGCCAATATATTCAAGATGGCATAGTGATTTGAGTTTTCAATAATCAGAGAGAGAGAGAGAGAGAGAGAGAGAGAGAGATGGCAAGGAAAACTAACTAAATACTTCAATAACTAGATAACTAAGTGTTAACAACAAACGCATTTACAAAGAGAATAGGTAGCATCAATTGATGCATATTTTAGTCGCTTAGTACCAAAACATGTTCATGGGCAAATACGAAAGACTTTGGAGAATGATAACCAATGATGGAGAGAACAAGATGATAATAGGTTTGCAGGCATTAATCAAATTTTTGTCAAAATGGAGTAGTTGAAAGTGCGATTTATGAATGCAAGACTGATATATCATCTGTTAAAGATCTAGTTAACAAAACTAATAATTTCTGTATTAGATGCTAATCAAAAACCATGAAGGACATTGTCAAGAAATTGTGTGTTCATAATGCCAGTGCATTGAGATGTGAACGAAATTCGGGGTAAGTAAGTTATCCGAAAGTGGTTTACTTTTTTGACTATTAGAAAATATTGAGTTAATTAATCCAATGCTGTACGAGCAAATTGCCCTTAGCTAGAAACATGATTACTTTAAACTCACTGGCGCTTTGATTTCACCATAACTAGGGTACTTCTATACTAAAGTCTGCCTGTATTATCATAACAACACGAGTTTTGTCAGGAAAAAGTACGGATGGCTTCCTGAACAAATAAAGTCTGTTAGGTAAAATATTTAAATGCGGGCTCTGTCCAACCAAACTAACTATTGATTGTGTGTCTCTGACACACATCAACAACCTTTATCGATAGCTTTAGAAACAAACCAACACGCATGCAAGACAAGATATGTTACAACGGACTCTTGCGAACCAGACCAGGTATTGACTGTATGTTGAAAAAGAAATACAACAATGATCTTTACGAAAGAAACCTTATACTTTAGAGGCATGCGAAATATAAACTTGCATTCATTTTTTGCTATTCTTGTTATGTGATAGAATTGTTTCATATAATGGATGTTCTGGTATCTATCCTAAAATTTACAGATAATGAGACCTATGCCATAAAATGCATGTTAGATAGGCAATAGTCTGTTTCACGTACAACTACTCTACGGTCTTAAATTAACTAACAGAAAAGAACTAATTTCAACAAGTTTTGTATAATTCAAGAAATAAATTATTTCCTTAGAATATAAAGTAAAAAGTTAAAAAGAGTTTACAGTATTGCGAATTAAGTCCCAGTTGAATTCCAGTTGCGTTCCAAATAAATTCTAATGTGCCAATGGTCTGGAATGTAGCGATCTTTTAACAGTCTTTGATGTATTACAATACCATAACCCAAAATGTCCCTTGCTGAATTAACGATAATTCCAAACTAATGTTTTAGTTCAAAAATATTAGTGGGCAGTTTGTAATTCCAGTGAATAATAATTTGAATAAATAAATTCAGCCAAAATAAAAACTGAAGACCACATATTAGCACATGCGTAAAGTCTATCATTGCATTTGTACATGACCGTGTCTTGTTTACTGCACGGTTCTAGTCATTATATGTTTGCTGATTTTGGATGGAGAGTGGTAGAACTGTGTGACTTCGTATAACATATACGCTCCCGTCGATGGTGATGATGATGTCGGCTCAGAGGACGGTATTAGCTTTCTATCAGAGATGGACAAAAGCTTCGGGACCATTGGGTTTAAAATGAATATGGAGGCTCACGAAGAATCCTTCAACAGATTGGTAGTGTGGACCATACGTGGTGGCTTCTTGACAATTCGTCGAGATGTCTGGAACCGGAAATACTACGTGATCGTCAACTTGAAGCCAGGAGTTGCGTGTGTTCAGTTGCAAAATCAATATTTAATATCACTATACTAATGAAATCAATAGTTAAGTATCACTTAACCAATTAAAATAAATACCACACATATATATATCGTACATGTGAATGAACAATTATTGTATACAAATCCAATACAGTGATAATTCTTGGGTACAGAATCAAACCTTATTTATTGTTGTGCAAATCATAGACTTCCAAAATGTTGGTGATAGATGAAAAATCGTTCATGTTTATGTTTACATTCTAAACATCCCTGGTTATATATGTCATATTTTGCATACATTCCAGGTTCTTGTTTGATTACTAGTTTAAGTTAGACATTCTGATTAGCTCTAGTTAGGAACTATATAATTTGCTTATAACTGTGTTTAACTCGGTGCCTTCATTCTGTTAAATCCATTGTTGGACTTTATGCGCATGAATTAGGTGTCTGATTTAGTCATGATTCAATTACATTATTAATAAACCTCTCCTTCACGATATTGCCTTCAGTGTCTTCGCGAAATCGAACCTTAACTCGGATTCATCACGTCACCGTTAGAATAGATTAAACTATGGTAAGTGCTGAAATACTATGTGTGTATTCGCAAGAGAAATGTGTTAAAGAGCATTACTACTTTAGAAAAATTAATAAGCTAGTAAATGATTGAAACTGAATTAAAAGATATTAAAAATCCAAATGGATCATGAATTTGACGAGAAACAACATGATAGTATATTATTTTTTGAAGTAAAAGCATCAAGGAAGGTTCAATTAATACAAGTTTCTTGAATACCGAAACTCCACTGCAGGATCCTATTACACTTAAAATTTTCTAGATTTAGGTTTCTACACTGGACTGAAAGTCATTAAGAATTGTGTCTTCTACATAGATACAACGATATCTATTCCCTAGATCAAATTATGTAGAACCTAATTTATGTAGAATCAAATAAAAGGGTACAGATTAGTATGAGCAAAATTATTGTTCATTTACCATATATATAGATGAAATGATCATCTCAGTTGCAGGCTGTTCATTCAAAAGTGGGATTACACCAATTTACTATCATTATATGGCGGAAGCAGCAGTAATAATCGGGAAGCAACTGCAAACGGGCTTGCATTTACAGTATCTGTAATTGTCTGCTTAAGTTATTTGATCCTAATGGGTCTGACGATGAAGGAATAAAGACACGACACAACCTTGAGCAAATGCGAACGAGAAGAAAGAGAACAACAGACCAAAGTCACTTGATTACCTATATCAAACATTTAAAGAGCAAGGTTTGGTTGTTGTTGTTGTAGGGCTTAACGCCATTTTTCAGCACAAGATAGGCTATACATGGCGGCCAGTATTAATGGTGGAGGAAGAACCCGGAAACCCTCGTAAAGAACCACCGACCCACGAGAAGCTACTGGCAAGCTTTCTCACATAACCACATTAGCCGAATCCGAGACTCGAACCGACGCAGACAGAGGTGAGATGGCAGTGATTCGTAACGGTGAGCGCTTTAGACCACTCGGCCACTCGGGGCCCCGCAAGGTTTGGTTAATCACAAGTTAAATAATTTGGATGATGGTTTCTCACTGATTTATCCTCTTGTTTTTCCATAAGACTTGGAAAAAAGAATAAACAATGAAAACATCTGAAGCTATAGAAGGTAATTAAGGTGCAAACCAAGATTATGAATTGGGAAATATTTGTCTCCAGTGCAATACGATCACATCTAATGTAATTGCTAATACTGTAAGTACAGAAATATACTTTCTTTCTTTACGATGATATTACAGGAGGAAGACAGAGAAAATCAGAGAAAATCTTATGATATTTGGACGTCAGATATGGTGAGTATATGTGGCTTTAAAATTTGCGAAAAGGTAGTATTTGAACTGGAATGATTAGAAACAGAATCTAAACAAATTTATTTTATTGTCATTATCTCTTCAACGCTTAGTTATAATAGCACTTACATCAGAAAATAGCTTGTCGAGGTGACAGCATAATTATAATCCTGGTGATATCTTTGATAAATAACTTCTAAGTATATGCCTGGAAAGAAATACTATATTTCGTATAGATGACGGTGCTAATCTAAATAATATCAACAAGGATGCAACTAACATAATACTAGCATTTAATGAGGATAGAATATCCATTTAATTACAAGGTAGAATGATATTCGACTGATTCTTAGTTAATCTCATTGCCACAAAGTAAAGTATCCATCTTCTTACCAAAATAACGTTGCCATCATAAGGTGAAATGGTAATTGTCTTTATCGTGACATTTTGCATCTTGTTGAGGCATAACCTAACTGAATTCGTTTGTTGATCATTTAGTTTGGTTAAGTAAACAATCTTTAGCAATAATTTGATATTATTTTCATGAACATACTTCTAAATACCCTTGTATATTGCTGCTCCTTTTATTGGTTCTAAATTACTACAGCTTAGTTCTAAGGCAACGAATTTCTAGTTCTAAGGCAATGAATTTCTAGTTCTAAGGCAACGAATTTCTTGTAGTGCAACAACATTCATCTTATCTTCGAATAAACCAACGACATTCTTGTTAGGTTAAGGCATATATGCTATCACATTTATTATTCATTGTGTCGTAACAATTATTTTTTGTTTCCTATTACTATTAAATTTGTTTGTACCCTCATTAATTCACAGATAATTTATATCAGTCATTAAATGTTTTATTCTGTCACCATATTGTTTATTTAGCTTTTTATATTACAAGTGATACATAAGCAACTAACTTACTTCTAGCGCTGTAGGACTCACGGTACTAATTCATAGTAAACCTATGCAAACACCATGATATCAAAAATTGAATAACACAACAGTTTTGAGTGTTCATGATCAAACCTATATTTATCAGTATAGATGAAACCTGGATGTCAGCTTCTGTGTAGAGGAAAGGATACGAGCCACGGCATTTTCTGGACCTGCATGCGTTTGAAACATGTGCTTTCAATTCCGCACCAAAGAGTCAGGTGCTAATTTTAGTAATGAGTGTTCAAAATACAAGACTGTTAAAGGACTGAAATTCCATCAATAAAACAATGTCTCTGTTTTTTCACTTACAACTAGGATAAGCTCTCAAAAGATTCTTTTTCCTAAAACATAACTTACATTATTAACCAATCCTGGTGAGCCAGACCCATATATACTCTATTTTAGGTTCACCCATTTCCAAGCTGGTTCCCATGTTTCCATGCCCTTTGTACCGTCTGTCCTGTAAGGCCAACATATGTTTTGTCAACTTTTCATTCTTGTTGTTTAATCTAATGCACTGTATTCATCTATTAGTGTTTTCTCTGTCAGAGAATCAAATCTAGTTTTGAAGTTTAATATATTTCCTTACATCTGTACAGATTAGTTCTCTTTCTGGAATGTTCCATCCACTTTCCAAATAAACAGCAGTCCTTCAGTAACTTAAAAACAGAAAATAATACACAATAAAACAAAGAAACTGAAGGAAAACCATCTTTTTCAAACTCATATGTTGCCTTTAATGTTAAAGATGTCTAAAATTCAACGCAAAATTTTAACGACTGTTCTGGACTGAATACAACTGCTCTTTGAATCGTTTCAGTGTCTTCCTAACTGAATATAAAAATTCAAACTTTGATAGCGAAGAACATAGTTTTCTTTGACTGGTAACATAAATACTAATTTAGGTAATGAAAACAAATTTTATAATTATCGCTCCAAGATATTACATTTTCTTTATTTCTTCATTTCGTCTTCAGTGAAGGTTTCTAAGGGGATGGGTTGGCACATGACCATTTCGTACAATTTATTTTTCAGCATATAATATATTGCTTTGGACTTATTGTTTAAAGGAGCAATTTCCATTATTTATTGTTTTGTTACCGTTATTTGTGTTAAAATATTCATTATTTGCTGTAGCATATCGATTAGGCATCATATTTATTCCACATCTGATTCAAAATTAAATCATTAAACAATACATCATAAGGTTGTAGCGAATTTAATTCATACTAACATATTTTCAATCTAGCACCGTGCTCTAGTAATGATGAAATATAATAACACACTGTATCTGGTTTATAATTTTTCATACAAACGGATATAAATTTTAAAAATAACATAAATAACACCTAACATTAAAGCATCTTTCTTAACATAGTAGCCATGAAGACCAGTAAAAGCAGTTAGTTTGAAATGATTCTTAAACTCAGTTACAAATAATGCGTTCCACTAATGTCTAATCAGATACTTTTTAATACAATGTCTCGATTGGTGGTAATTAAATTTCATTCAACATGCCAAACGAATTAATATATTTGCGTGGATAAATATCTTAGCTAAAAATGTCGTCTTCATTTCGATCTTTATAAAATTGTTCCACTGATTGGCTGAGAAACCGATAACTATCTCGAAATGTTCTTGTTCAGTTTACAAAACACTTCTTTGTGACTTTCGCTCCTTTTAAAAATAAGTCAACGACAAAATTCTTACTAAAATATACCTATTTTTGATAATTATTTCTTTTCAAAGATATTTCCTAATCGGAATCGGTTTTTCAGTTTTCATACTCACGTGAAACTCGTATCCCGACAAATCTGTAATAAATAGTAGAATATATTTTGGCTTCTTATAATTTGAATTACATACATAAATTACATTTAAATGTATGTATGAGACCTCTGTATTTTACAGTTATGTGGTCACAATCACTTACACTGAACGTTACCCACGTCCGAACATTGTTCCTCAACTTCATCACCATCGTATATAACTGTCGAGGACTTTAGATTAACAGTATTTGCGTTTCTCTGTCTTCAAAGCCTCTTCACATAACTGACATATATGTCTGGAAGTATTGTGCTTTTGATATGTATTAATGACGATCATTTGAGCAGTTTTTCCTTGGCGTATGTGCCTCATAAACAGTTCTGCCACTGATTGTAAATATTCGTAAACTATGTTTATACATCCTGTTAATCTGTAAACTTTGCGATCAAGTACCGTATGGGTTGATTTAAGGTAAAGACAAAAACCTGAAAGGATGTATTTCACCGTTTTATTGTGTATGATGTGTTTGAGTCCTAATAGCTTCCAGCCTCAGTACGTATTGGCTCATTATTTCGTTCAAAATCACAACATTTAACGACAAAACTATATTATGGAATTAGATCTGTTGACTTTGTTTTGTATATATGGGACGAAACCATGTTTAGTAAATCCTTTATTCAACAATAATGAAACAGTCTACAGTTATCATTTGCCTCTTTTAAATACGATTAGAAGATCAACATTTCTGTATCTTTCCCCTTTTGTTATTCTCACGTGTTTTATAAGTTTGTCCAGTGGTTCATAGATATTAACTGAAATATAAATTCGTTTTCAACTGTTTTATATCTTTTATATTTATTGGAAATTTACTAAGATAATGGTTATCGTGGTAATATTAAGTTTCTTGTATATATGATACATAAGCTATAAGTGAGTTTGAGATTACATCGCATCCCCCCCCCCAAAAAAAAAAAAAACCGCATTCTTTGTCAGTAGTTTGTAGGTTTATGCAGGCTTTAAATGTATTTATCCAGGTCCATACATTTATATATGGTTTATTCTCGCATTGATCAAATTTTTTAAGAATGTAAGATTAAATAATTCATCGTATTAAAGCACCAGTATATACTTAAATTTTTCCCGATACAATCTTGTATTAGTATCACAAATAATTCTACAACTTCACTATTTCATTTTCGCCTATAATAGATTTTGCTGTTGTTAGTGAAACCAATCTTCATCGATGATGACGTACTCCGTCATTATTTGTTCCATTATTCTTAGCTTTGTCGCTAAATTTACAGAAATTGAATTGGTCGTATGTGGCTGTCGCATAGAGTGAACTACCCACTCGTACGCAGTTACCTCAGTATCCCATCCCTTTACGTCTTGTAATTAATCAACTACACGGTGTCCTAAAATTACTTTTCTGATTAGAAACTACTTTCCGTGAAATAATGCAGATATACTTTAGCAAAACAAAACCGGAAATAAAATAATCACGAATAGCACGAGATCCTGGCTTTTTCACCAAAATCTATAGCTCGTCGTTCCATCGACACATCTAAGATAATAAAACAAGTTAATCTGTGCTTTTGACCTATTGCTAGGCTTGAATTTGCGACATGTCTATGGATCTGTTATACGGTATATTGTACCCATCAATAAAGTTTTGTAATATATATGCCAATTTTCGAATTATATTTTCAGTAATATTCTTCCACATTTAGTCATAAGGATTCAGTTAATAGTTTCCAGTGTAAGCACCTTTCTGCCCGAGTCAGTGGAAAATTATTCGATATTTTCTTATACAATGATTCCCTGACCTGTACGTTTTATAAATCCTGTCCTTCCTATAACTGTATTTATTCCTGTTCTTTGTCTTCCAATATTTCTATAAAAGAGTTAAAATATCTTCTTTGGTTGTTTTATTTGACTTTCTTAGCATAGGCGTGTTATTAGAATACTTCTGTCAAGGCCAAAATGCAGTTGTATTTGATTAAATGTTTCGTCATCGTGTCTGTGTGGAAATTATCATTAGTGTAATTCACATAAACCATTATATATTTAAATCTGGTTTCTGGTATGTTTGTGTAATGTGTAAGTGGACCATTTTATCAACCAATTTTAACGGGCAGGATATTTTATCGGTCTTAGAGGTTTATTTCGCCGTTTTCTTCTAATTATCCATCATACTTAAATATCATCGTGAAAACAACCAAACGTTAGGAATCATTTTACAGATATCTTAAACACTGATTTGTATTTGTTTCTGATTCGTCATTTAGTTATTATTGATTATATAACATTTCATAATTTAATAGAAAAATAATGGACGCAGTTGCTTATTTCTTTACTCAAAGTTGAAGGTACTTCTAGGCTGTTTATAATACTCTCGTGTAAAAATTGGGCAAAACAACATTTTCCAAGAAGGTGAATATTTGAACAAAATATTCATACATGATATGCTAAATTAACAATTTTTGTATTGAAAATTCTTCATTCAATAACTGTTACTAACAGTTCGTATAATATGCATTTAAAGTAGAGGCCCAAACATTTTGACGTGACTGGAATATAAACAACAAAGATTATGTAACGTCTCCATGCATACTGATAAATGCAAGTGCACTGGATAAGAAATAAGAAAATAATTTGAAAAATAGTTAGGTTTGTCTCACTATTATCTGAGCAAATGTCAGAACGTGCGCAGAGTCATTTCATGTTAATAATATTTGCATATGCATTTCATTTTAATACTATATACTATATGCATTATACTTTAATCTCATACTAGAACGCTACTACAGGCTTTTGTGGATCGAAAGGCCTAAACAATAAAGCAAGTGACTTTAATCGATCGGCCTGTCTGTGCAAAACATCTACGCCTGTCCGTGAAACTTGAATTGTTTATCGGACGTTTAGAAGTAAGTGAATTTGAGTCACCAAAGTATAGTAAACACATGTAAAAATAGTCCGCCTTCATTCATTTAGTAAATGCATTTATGGAAAGCTGGGTGATAATTACATTTTATAAATTTACGCAGATATATAATCTCTTCTTTGCCTGAGTCTATCATCTATGTAGCATGTGTCAATCATGCAGTCTACGTGATAAATCAGATGGTTTTTATTGATCGGTCTGTCTGCGTGAAAATTGTAGAGGATTATTCTATTAACTAATAAATTATATTAAGTCATTGTCATAGTATGTAGTAGGTTTATGACATTAATAAAAAAAAGTTATTTATCTCAGCTAGTCAGCAAGGTAGAAGTGAAATTCAGTCTTTGTCAAGATTAGAACTTACAGTATTAGCAAATTAGATGGCACAGACGCTGTACGCGTCCGAGTAGTAAACCAAAGTTTGCGATATAGAAATTATAGCCTATTCTAACATAATTTGCATATATAGTTGAGTACTAAAGAAGCATTGCATATACAAGCAGACAAAGCATTTAAACAGGAATACATAAGCTCAAAAAACCCCACAAAAAACCACTATGCTAAACTATGACGAAGAATGATACAAAATCTCTGTATGTGCAAGGATAAAATAATACGACCAACATATTAAGAAGCAAGATACGGTATCTCGAAGAGTACGAAAAAGTGTGGCTGGTCACCTGTGGTTACGGTTTTTGTTTCCAACCTTTCCACAGGGGAAGGGTTTAATGTACTAAGTTTGCCAACGACTTTTAGAGAAAGATACATTAGCTAGTTAGTTAATAAGCTTTATGTGAAATCGTATCACCATAACGGTAGATTAGTGGCATAGAGAATAATTTATTCACTGCATAGGTATGTATTAGTTGTAAGCTCTAGTTAGTCAATAAGCTGTATATGAAATGGTATAACCATACTAGTCGATTCACTGAATATAGAATTATAAAAAAAATATTACATAGTTTTATCGTATTTTTCAAGTCTAGGTGGCCGTTGGCTTTTCATACATTTTGGAAGTCCTCTGGTGTGGAGATGGAGGTGGTGTTACAATTTGAAGATCAAAATTTAAAGACAAGTTTCCCTAGATTTTACATAAACGTTTGATAATAAGTGGCCCAGGCTTTTTTCCATATACATTTGAACAACAAACTAACTGTCTTGGTTTTTAATAACATTTCAACGACTAGTGACTCAGGGTACTTTTCGTAAACTTTTGACGACCATTGACCCAAGATTGTTTTTTCTTCTTCATACAATTATAAACACATGACCCAGACTTTAATATATATTGATGACGACCATTGGCTCCAGGTTTTTTCAGGCTAACTGTAAGAAGTCAACCAGGCTGTTTAACAAAGATTGTTCAGTCCAGTTAAACCGCTAATCAGTTTAGATACACATTAAACCGGTTTTGATCCTTACCATCCCATTGATATCGTCCATATTTTTATGGAAATCCCTATCCCACTGATTGAACAATTTTTTGCTATACAGCCTGAGTGTTACTTCACTTAAATTAAATAGTAGCTTGTGACTTAGATGTCTCATTTTCTTTCCACTATACTAGCTTACGGATTTAATTCAGCATCTGTTTCAATTTTTCGAGGGAGGGTGTAACTGCTGAAGGTTGTTAATCTGTGTAAATCACAAGTCTGCACAAGTAAATCAAATTAATATAATGTTACGTATATCGGATTTAATTTATATTTAATGTAATTAATTGTTTGTAAGTTTAAAAAAAAAATTAAATTTTTTTCTTTACATGTCAAAGTAATGTAATGTTGTGTTTGCCAGAAATATAATATTTTCCAGAAAATTCAGTTTGACCTGATTCTTTTCGTGGACGCCTAGTAATAGAAACACTTTTTCTATTTTTTACCTAGTTCCTGGCCTTGATTGAGGGTCAAGTAAACAACTTCTTTTTTTTCTTCTCCATTTTGGTGTGTGAATGGTGGTGGTGAAATCGAGGCTGTACTGTGCTACGTGGCACTAGAATTGAAGATATTTTCTAAATCTTTCTAGAATGTGATCACGTGACCCTCGTCCGGGAATCTGTTTTGCGTCTCGAGTTACTGCATAATCATTGTTTATAGAGATTTTTCTCAGTTTGGGCTTAACATACCTGATATCAAGGTGTACGTTTGTTTGTGATCAGTTTGGGGAATTACATTTTAATTTTTATTCAGATAGAAATTTGAGTGGTCATACCGAATTCTTGGACAAACACATGTCTCTACATTTTATTCGAAATTCGAAAACCGGATTATTGTTTGTGAATAACAGAGAACTGTAGACCTTACAATCCACAAAGACTACAGTATACGTCATCGCCTTCCATCTTTGATTTTTCGTCGGGACTCGAACTTGAATTCATTAGAACATTTCATTCTTAGGACTTCTAAAATTGAAATCGTGGATTATTCTTGGATTATTTTTGGATTTGATTCTTAAATCCGTATGTTCTTATTTTTTATCATTTGTACAGCGTTTTTGCAAATAAAGAAATTATTTGTTCATTTTGTTTCAAATCTTGATGTTTTCACTCTTTTTTGCTACTGTTTATTCGAGACTAACCACGTAAAGTCAGAATTGGGCGCCTCGTCCGGACTTTTTTAATTTTTCTAGAATATTTCAGAAAACTTGGGTTATTTGAAATTTGAACTTCCCTAGGTTTTGAAATCTTTCGTGAAATCGGCACGCTTTTTCTAAAATGTCATAAAAATTGGAAACCTTTTCTCAAGTCCTACCCAGGACCAATTAGACCTTTTCAAAAAAATTTGAAGTAATTCAGCTTGCCAGAAATTATGATCTTTCTGAGGTAAAGGGTTATTTAACGAAGCAAGAAACAACAAATAATGTGGTCCAGTACTTGGTAGAAAAGAATGTTTTGGATAAAAGTGATTTCATTTCGATCAGTAAATCTGTATTAGATTGTGACATAAAATGAAAAGAATTAGAATTAAAATACGAGCTGGAACTTCAGAAAGATAAAGTAGAAAAAAAATGCAGTTGCTTTTGGAAAAAGAAAAAAAATGACATTGGAAAAAGAAAGAGCAAATGCATTTGCAATCGGAGGAAAGAGAGAATGAAAGACAAATGCAGTTACACAAAGAACAAATACGGTTTCAGAAAGAGCAAATGCATTTTTGCAGTCGGAGACGGAGAAAGAAAAACTACAAAAGGAAGAACGAGAGAAAGAGAGAGAGAAGCAAATGAAAATGCAAAGAAAGAAGGAAGAGAGGGAAAACCAATGAAGAATTTTAAAAAAAATGGAGCTGGCAAGTGAAAAGCATATTCCCACTTCAAATACAAAGTTACGTTTCGATGTTGCAAAGAGTACTAGGTTAGTGCCCCCTCTTAGAGAAAGAGAAGTAGACAAATATTTTACTCGTTTTAAAAAGTTGCTGAAAAATTTTAAATGGCGAAGGCAGCATTGGACTTAATTATTACAATGTATACTCACTGGTAAGGCTAGTGATATTTACAGTTCACTGTCAGTTCAACAAAATGGTGACTATGATACGGTTAAATAATGCATCTTAAAGGGTCATGAGTTATTCACTGAGGCTTATCGGCAAAAATTTAGAAACTATAAAAAAGAAGCTTGACAAATTCATGTAGAATTTGCTTGTGAAATAGAGCAGTTATTTGATAGTTGGTGATTAGCCAAGAAAGTTGATCAAGATTATGAAAGTCTCAAACAAATTTTATTACTTGAAGTCCTCAAGAACTGTGTCCATAGTAACATTAAGACTTATCCTGACGAGCATCAGATCGAAGCCTTGAAAAATGATGCTTGTGCTGCTGATGAGTATTCTTTTATCTAATACAGTTCCTTTTGTACATAAGACTTCCACTCAACAGTCTTCTGGAAGAAAAGTATTTTAGTCTAATACAGGCCCTTCTAAATCTTAAACTGGTACAACCTCTAAAAATCAAAGTTCAGATATGCTTGACTCAAGATCCTTGTCTTTTCGTACGCGTAACTATTGTAATAAGAAAGGAAATATTATTTCTGATCGCAACAAATCGAAAAATAGGCATCAGAATCAAGACAGATCTATTCCGAATGCTCTTATTTCTAAGAGGTCAAAGCCACGGTCATGTATTTAAAGTAATACATTTGTTTGGTCTAATAAACCCCAGTCTGATTTTATTGCGGAGAATTATGAACCATTCATATCAAAAGGTTATATATCACTCTTGGGTGATTCGGCCAATCCTATCCTTATTAAAATTGTAAGGGACACATGAGATTCTCAGTCTTTTATTGTCAGGTATTTTGCCTTTTACTGAGAAGTCTTCTTCTAGTGAGAGTGCTCTTATTCAGGGAGTAGAGTGCGAATGTTTTAATGTTCCTCTCCTTTGTATACATTTGTCATCAGACTTTGTATCAGGATCATTGACTGTTGGTACTGTGTTTATTTATACACGTTGAGGGCATTCATTTATTACAAGGCAACGACCTAGCGGGAGACAAGGTTGTGGTTAATCCACTTGTAACTGACAAGCCTTGCTTGGATCAGAAAGTCGATCCAATTGAAAAAGAATTCCCTGATTTATTCCCAGCTTGTGCATTTACCAGAGCAATGGCAAAGAAAGCTCTTGAGAATTATTTTGATAAGGAAAGTATTCCTTTAGCTGACACATGTATTGGTTTTTGATGAGGTCACTTTCACTCCTTGTTTGGATCAATCAGAAGGTATTGATCACAGTGATCATCGTTTATCGACTCATTCTCTTTATTCTAATCATGGCGATAAACGACAATCACTTGTCGTCGAACCTATTCCTGCCTTTGACGAACCATTCAGTAGAAATATGGTAGATTGTGTTGGTCCGTTACCTAAGAACAAGTCAGATAACCAATACCTGTTGGCCGTTATCTGTGCATCAACAAGGTTTCCAGAGGCTATTCCCTTGAGGAATATAAAATCTAAAATAATAGTAAAAGCTGTGATAAAACCTTTTGCTAAATTTGGACTATCTAACTCTATTTAATCGGGTCAAGGTTCAAATTGTAGGTCTGGAACTTTCCAGCCTATTATACTTGAATTTGGCATTCAGCAATTCAAGTCAAGTTATGATTTGACAGAACTTTAATGGAGAGAAGATACTATGCTATGCTATGGTCAAGGCTATCTCTGAATTCCCTGCGCCTGTAAATAAAATGCAATTGATGAGATTTTTAGGTATGGCTGGATGCTATCGGAAATTGTGTTCAAATGTTTCTATAATTGCTGAACCCCTGACAAATGTATGGAGATAGAAAAACAAGTTCCTTTGGACTGAAAATTGTCAGGAGGCTTTTGACAAGTTAAAGGCCATACATAAAAGCGCGCAAATTCTTACAGCTCCAAATTTCAGCATATCATATAAACTGTCTGTTGATGCAAGTGATGTTGGGGTAGAAGTACTTTTGATTCAAGAAGACGAAAATAGTATTGACCATCCACTGTGCTATTTTTCTAAGAAATTAAATAAGCACAAAGAAATTTTTCAGCAATAGCGAAGGAATGTTTGGCTTTGATATTGGTATTGCAACATTTTGAAGTTTAGATTAGTTCAGCTCCTTCTTCGATTACTTTGCATAGTGACCACAACCCCCTTACGTTCATCAGAAAGATGAAAAATAAAAATCAGTGACTACTAAGGTTGAGTTTGTTGTGACAGGAATATATTGACGGCAGGCACATCAAAAGAAAATATGATTTAATAGCAGACACACTTTCCTGTGTATAACAATGTATTATTTCTTGTACACTGTGTGTAATTTAGAAGAGTTCTCTTTAGCCTCATGTGTAATTAATCAATGGTAAAAAAAAATCTTTATCATATAAATCTTTATTCTTCGTTAATGTGGGAAGTGTTATGTATATTGGATTTAATTTATATTTGATTTAATTTGTTTGTAAGTTTTAATTTTTTTAATTTTTTTCTTTTCATGTCAATTTAATGTAATTTTGTTTACTATGAATTTGATATTTTCCAGAAAATTCATTTTGACCTGATTCTTTTCGTGGATGCATAATAATAGAAACACTGTTAATATTTTTGATTGAGGTTAAAATAAACAACTTCTTTTTTAAATTCATTTTGGTGTGTGAATAGTGGTGGTGAAATCGAGACTGTACTGTGCTGTGCTAGATTTGTAGATATTTTCTAAATCTTTCTAGAATGTGATCACGTGACCCTTATCCGGAAATCTGTTATACATCTCGAGTTACTTTATAATCATTGTTTATATAGATTTTTCTCAATTTGGGCTTAAAACACTTGATGTCAGCGTGTTCGTTTGTTTGTGACCAGTTTCGGAATTACATTTTAACTTTTATTCAGATTATTTGGATTCTTAAGGTTAATTCTTTCTCTTATATAAATTCGAGTGCTCATACAGAATTTTTGGACAAAGACATTTCTTTACATTTTATTCGAAATTCAAACACCGGATTATTGTTTGTGAATAACACAGAACTGTAGACCTTAGAACACCACAAAGGCTACAAAATACGTCACCGCCTTCCATCATGGATTCTTCGTCAAGACTCTAACTTGAATTCATTATTAGGACTTCTTAAATTTATTATTTATTCTTGGATTATTTTTGGATTTGATTCTTAAAACCGTAAGCTCTTATAGTTTCATTTTTACAGCGTTTTCCCATTGAAATAAATTATTTGTTAAATTTTTCAAACCTTGTTGTTTTCACTCTTTTTTGTTACTGTTTATTCGAGCCTAAACACATAACATAAGAATAATATAATATAATATAATATAATATAATATAATATAATATAATATAATATAATATAATATAATATAATATAATATAATATAATATAATATGATATGATATGATATAATATAATATAATATAATATAATATAATATAATATAATATAATACATAACTTTCTTTTCTGTTTAAAAATTATTCTTATTTGTCTCTTCGCATGGAATAAATGTTTACAGAATTTGAAAAGATAAAAGATTGATGTCAGGAAAAGGCGCACTGCTTCTTGGATGAATGGATTTATACACGTTTACTTACTTGCATGATCGCACTCACTCTCTCTGTCTATGTTTGTCCGTCTGAATGTCTGTTTATCTTTGTCTGATCCTGTCACTGTCTCTGTCTCAGTTTGTCTGTCTGTCTGTATCTATCTATCTATCTATCTATCTCTCTCTCTCTCTCTCTCTCTCTCTCTCTCTCTATATATATATATATATATATATATATATATATATAGAGAGAGAGAGAGAGAGAGAGAGAGAGAGAGAGAGAGAGATAGAGAGAGAGAGAGAGAGATTGAGTGAAAGACAGAGACATAATTAGAGAGAGACACAGACAGACATGCATACATAATTAGAAAGACAGAGTGCATGCAATCATCTGGAAAGTGTGATTTGAATAAGAATCATGCAGGTAAGTAATAGTAAATAAATGTATTCATCCAACAAGCAGTCTGCCTTTTTCTGACACTAATCGTCCATCTTTTCATACTCAGTAAACATTTATTCCATGCGGAGAGATAAATAAGAATAATATGTCATTCAGATAAATCAATGAATCAATAAATTTTCTTACTCTGTGAATGTGAGTTTAAGAAATCCATACATAGTCATTGCGTGTTTTTACAACGTTAGTCTATTTGTTTTATACAAAAGTGAAGTAGTATAATTATGTATTCAGTGCGGTACACTTATCAGACAAAATTAACTTCATCACGCTAGTCACATTAAATCGCATATTCTCCATCTTTTCAAGTATGGACATTTGAAATGACATGGTTAAATTGTTTAAACTCCTTCCTAATTGTTGTTTGTCTTCTGAAATACGTTAATGTTATTTGTTTTGTTTTTTTCGTCTTTACTTCATGGAACAGCGTCTGAATGACGTTCCAATTTCAAACAATGAAATGATTTTTAATCAAACGGTGGTTCCATGATCCTTGAAGTTGATGTTGTTGTTGTTGTTGTTGTTGTTGTTGTTATTATTATTATTATTATTATTATTATTATTATTATTATTATTATTATTTTGTTTTCGTTGCTGTTGTTAATCAATAACTGCAGCATTGACAAAAACATATTTGCTATTTTCTTTTTTGATTCCTTAACGTTTTCTGGTTGACTAATGTTAAGCTTTTCACCTTTTTCTTGCTAAGTTTTCATTGTATTTATGCATTTTGAATATCTAACCTTTTAGAATGTAAACCTTCTCCTAAGTTTGGCAGGTGCAGTGCCGTTATACAGAAATTTTTTAAAATACTGTAAATAAAAAAGCTACTGTCAGATAAAATATTTTGCAATGTCGATAACAAGTAATTTTAGAGAGATGAAAACATTATTGATGAAATGGAGGTAACTATTGGAAGCTTTTCTTATACTAATTGTAGTGACAGTTGTGTCCCTTTACTATTCGCACTAAACATAGTCGTTGTCATCGGAAAGAAAAAGGTGATCCGTAAAGGCAGACTTCCCGGGTCCTCCATTATATGTAAGTACTTCTATTCTGTAATATAATACGTCATGCTAAATGTCAAAGTCAATATAAGGCAATAATATGCTACTGAAAACAGAATCAAATTGAATGAATGAGAATGGATGAATTATCTAGTTTGTAAAACGGAACGAATCCCTTATCAATGAAATTGTGCAATTTTATATGATTATTCTGAAGAATTTAATTAAATAAATTTTTAAAAAAGGTTAAAATCCATTTCTTCCCATTCTTTCATCAAATATGGAAGAACAATCAGCTGTATTCAAGCTGATCATGAATGATCCAATGTTAGTGAGTTCGAAAGTAGCGTTATCATAGTAACACTGTAACACTAGACGGAACAATAGGCTAATTCAGTACTGGTTGATTAAATCGGACTTTTCACCTCAATATAATGCCTGCATATTTTAGATAATATTTCTGACGTTGCAGGGTGAAATTTAGCATGAACTTTAAAACATATTCAATACAAATAGTATAATTTTTAGGTACGTGACTGGACTTAGAAATGGAGAATGGGCGGAAAAAAAGAAAAGTAAAAAGAAACAAGAGAAGGAACAAATGAAAACAGACGAAGACAGACGGACAGAATGATTATGTACATTAATTAATGAAAAAAGATGTTTCATGACTGAAAATAAGTATAAACATATTTTAGCTCATTATCTACCATTTATAAAGTAGTTTATCAGATATACACTATGGTCTTGCTCATATAAGCATGCTTATGGGACAAAAATATGCAAATAATAAGAAATAATTTTAATAAACTTAAAAGAAAGAAAAAAGTAACACTATTACTGATGCTGGAGACGTGACACATTCAGTGAAATACCAGGTTAAGATACAATATAGATCAACTGATCTTCACACTAACTTATGACAACATCCCACTGCATTAGCCAATGAAATGATGTTTCCATTTTCTGGGATTGACTCGTTATAGCCTTACAGGAAAAGGTCAGTTTTTACCTATCACTCGTATGGCCAAGATCTTTCAGTGCAGTGTGTGGTTTCTCTGAAAGACATTAAGCTATTTTCAGAAGTAATCACAACATTTCAGATCAAAATACGATCTTGATACATTCATTTTATTATTTAACAGGTAAGCGTGTTTAAGATAAAAATCACCCAAGAGTTATGTTTTATTATCTTACGGTGTTTGGTTACTTTATTCCTTCCACACAATTTCTTCTTCAATGTGGCTAATATGGGAAACACACTACATACTTGCTGGATCTGACTTAGGTTTAAAAAATGCAGAGAGAGAAAGAGAGATAAAATATATTAACATTAGATGCAATCTCATTATTGCAGTTTCTCTTCATCTTTTCGTCATTTTATGTCATCAGGTATATTTTATTAGTCGCCGGTGCTATGTATTGATATCACTGGACAACAAATTTTTACAAAAGTCATGTTACTGAAATAAAATTAGTCAATTCTTATCAATTTTTATGTGCTGAACACGAATATGACAGTCAAATTGCAAAACTGGCTCTAGTTTTTTTGTAATCTGCAAGAAATTAATGTTTACATAACGAAATGCATTCCAATAGTAAAAGGTCAACTGTAATAGCCTACCTATAAAAAATCAAGTCATTGACTACATCTTAGATTTCTTCGCCTGTCTCTTGTACAGCTGTTCGGGAGCATCTCTGAGGAGTGTCCAGCAGTAGTCAGCCAGCATTGTAGTGGACCATTTTCCCTGGTATCTTTGTTCCATTGTTGCGATATCTTGATGAAAACGTTCGCTGTGTTCATCACTAACAATACCACAGTTGCTAGGAAAGAAATCCAAATGGGAATGAAGGAAGTGAATCTTTAGAGACATATTGCAGCCAAGTTTCTTATACTTCATCAACATGTCTTCTACTAGTTCCTTATAGTTTTCTGCCCTAACATTTCCGAGGAAGTTTGTAGAAACTAGGCGAAAAGCATTCCATGCTTGTTTCGCGTCACCTTCCAGCAAGTTGTTGAACCGGTCATCTTTGAAAAGCTCTCGAATCTGAGGACCCACAAAAACTCCCTCTTTAATCTTTGCTTCGCTGAGTCGAGGGAATTTTTCATGCAGGTATCGGAATGCTGGCAAAGTCCGGTCAATGGCTTTCACGAAGTTCTTCATCAAACCTAGTTTGATGTGAAGGGGTGGTAGCAAGATTTTCTGAGCCTCAACCAGAGCTGGGTGTTGGATATTCTTCTCTCCAATGGCTACATTCTGCCTGTGAGTCCATTCCTTCCTCATGTAGTGCATTTCCCTTGCTCGGCTATCCCACTCGCATAAGAAACACATGTATTTTGTATATCCTTGCTGCAGTCCCATTAAAAGGGCAACTACCTTCAAATCACCACAGAGGTGCCAGCTGTACTTGTTATACTCAATGGAATTCAGTAGCTGCCTTAAGTTATCGTATGTCTCTTTCATGTGGACAGCATACGCTACTGGAATAGATGGAAGAATGTTTCCATTGTGCAAAAGCACAGCCTTGAGACTCAGTTTCGAAGAGTCCACAAATAGTCTCCATTCTTGTGGGTCATGAGTGATTTTTAAAGCATTCATGAGGCCCTCAATATCGGAACAGAATATCAGATTACTTTCCTTTCTGAAGAAAGGCTCCAATTGCTGGTGGCGCTTTCGATATGCAGTAATTGTGACATCTTCTTCTAGAAGATTCCATTGTTGGAGTCTTGATCCTAGCAATTCTGCCTTGTTCTTTGATAAGTCCAAATCACGAATCAGGTCATTTAGTTCTTCCTGTGTTATTCTGTGTGGGGTTGATGATGCACCACAGTGAAAATCTGGATCACTGCATGCTGATGGACCAGGAGAAGAACAGGTCGACTCACCTTTGTCTTCGTCAGATGAATCAAGAGAATATTCTGCTGGAGGTTCTGGAATAGGAAGTCCCTCACCATGTGGAACTGGTCTCAATGCAGACGGAATGTTTGGGTAGACTATTCTCGACTTCTTTCGCTTCGTTATTCCGCCGGAAAGAGGAGGAACCAAGCAGAAGTAACAGTCATTTAGGTGGTTGCTTGGCTCTCTCCACACCATTGGGACTGCAAACGGCATTGATGACCTTTTGCAATTCAACCACTGTGAAAGCTGTGTTGTACATGTAGCACAGCATATATGCGGAGCCCAAGGCTTGTCTTGGTCACCAACCTTGCATCCGAAGTAAAGATGATATGCCTTCTTCACTTGAGAATTGATACTTTTCTTCTGGTTGGCAAATGTCACTTCCCCACAAATATAGCAAAAATTGTCCGCGGTATTAACACACTTTCGAGGCATTACTGTTCTTTATTGTACGTAAATGGATAAAATAATAAGTTTTATGTAACAGTAGCTTGAACTGTCTCGCACAACGTCTAAAATATTTTAAATGCTGAACCTATCTGATTGGGCTTTATATAGTACACTGCTTACGTCAGCTTCAGCAGCCGCCTGGCATTAGTATAATAGGCCTACACATGTATAGTACACTGCTGACGTCAACTTACTTCAGCAGCCGCATGGCATTAGTATTGCATTGCATCAGAAAATGATGCAATCAACTGTGGATGATGTGAGCATGATGGTATTATGCAATGTTACATCATTATTCCGGATGTTGCTGCAGTCCTACTGGAGAAATTTACACAGTGAAACATAGAAAATGAGGTATATGAATATCTTCAAAACGAGAGCCAATACAAATTTTTCACGGTTATATTCGTGTTCGGCGCACCAAAATACTACAGATTAGGGCCTTTTCAAGTCAGTAATGATTTCACTGTTGACCAGTGTATCATAATTTTCTTCCTGGGCACGATAAAGCCAAGAAAGCAGATGCAAAGGTTCATGTGTGCAGTAGTATAATGAAGGAAATTGATTTTAAGGGGAAAAAATCAAATACTAGCAACTTACATTGACCTTCACTAGTAGAGGATTAGTCTGTGGTAGCAAGAGTCACGAATTAGTTACTTATAAATGCATTATGCGTCATGTTCATTCACGATGTTCCGAATTATGAGATATCATACTTTCGTTGCTTGTTTAAAATGTTTTTGTTATTTCCACTCTAGATATATTATTGCAAAAATGAGAGAGAGAGAGAGAGAGAGAGGGAGAGAAAGAGAGAGAGAGAGGGAGTTTGTCAAAACTATTATGTGTAATTTCATCTGACTATTTAACATATAGTTATGGAAAAATATTTCGACAGAGATTTAAAACTAAATGGGTTGAAAATTTGAAAGCGTGCATTATTACACGAATGCAGCTCTTTTTTTCGAATGCCCATAGTTTTTGGTTTGAATTTATGTAAAAATTGAAAAACAACTAATATTCTAATCTTTTGCAGAATGAGCAAGGAAGTGCATGAATATGACAATATATTAAAGTATCTACAAAAAGAGAATCAATATGAGTTCACCTGCTTGTGGTGAGGATTGAAGCGCATTTTCAAGAGGTAACATGAGTGATATTTTTGTTGTAGAGTAACGAGTGACTTAGGGCACTCGTAAGGGATACGATCCACGTTTAAATCCGGTTGTAAGTTATCACCGTTAGCGAAATCGTGCTTTGACCTTAAGATTCTCTTAAGTGCAATCTTGACATTTTCTTACACTTATCGACATTTTGTTACACGTCGCCAAGACTGTAAAATATGCATACACTTCATTACACGAATGGAAAACAACCCTCAGTTTTATCTGGCTAACTCGTGTAGACCAATTAAAAATAACCACTTTTTAGCTGTAACTATCTGAATATAAAAGTATCTTCAAATCAAGATTGTTTTGTCGGAGATTTTTTAATTAAAATAATATTAAATAAAAAATCTGAAATCATTATTTATCGGAGAGCCTCAGTTTCTTTCGACTTGTTGCGACTTTAGTCATTGGAAGCTTTGGCTTGAGGAGTATATAAATGCATCCATGGCGGACTAACAGCAGACGAAATACTGTATTATCTTCTTGGATTAATAAGTTTAACATTAATGACACAGACTGGTATGATTACAACTAAATGGAGAAAAATATACAATAATTAATTCACATAACTGCAAGGAATGTAAATTTCCCCTTAAATTAACATTCCAGTAAATTATGAAACAGAATTTATATTTTTGGCTGCGTACATAGCTCGGTTAAATTTGATTCAAAGCTCAGTTCTTCTTCTCTTGCCAGGGAAAGAGATTGTATATCCCCTACAGATTAAGCCCCCCCCCCCAATCAACAGCACCACCAGAAGCAGCAATGATAACAACCAAATAAGTGTAAGATAATCGTGTCTCATCGTTTATATACCTAATTCCATTATGTATATAGTGTTGCCTATAATGTATGACTTGAACACTTGAACACAAACCCACGTTCTGATGTTGCGTACCAGTAAGTAATTTTCATTGTCGTTTGCTCCAGTTTCTGTGCATTCAATTTTTATTTTGATCCCACATCGACCACCAGAACTTGAATCTCATTCAATCCGCAACAATTGAAAAAGCATGCCATTTTTGTCAAAGGCTGACACTTACAAAACACACAAAAACAGGCAGATAGAGGTGCGCGGTATTACCGGTGCACCGGTTTATCGCTGTATATTTTTGCGGTGGTTACGTACCACAGTGCCTTCTCACTGTACCATACGTCTTTAGTTTCCGTACGTAAGGTCTGTACGGAAATTTCCGACGAATCTTGTTATTATTTCAATATTATTAACATCGTGTTGTCATTATTCATGACAACATAGTTCAACAAAATAACTTTCCTTTTACAACATAGTCGTATGTTACAAATTGATGGTGGCAAAAATAATTTTATTATATACCCATTTAATTCTAAATGGCGGATATGGCGTGCGACAAAGACATTCAATCTGTGATTTTCTATTGCACACCTAAACACTTAAAACTTTTGTATCGCACACACAACCTGGAACTAATTGTATAACTTGAAATATTACATAATAGTCCGCTTATAAAATATCGGGAATAATTTATTGCTATACAGGTTCATATATTTAAAAATAACAGCACACGTTTATAATTTCAAGAAATGCAGTCATATTAGGTGAAAATGTCCGCATTTGTCTTTGGGGATCATGGGAGAGTACCGTAAGTAGCGACGAGCAATGTGTATGTGTGAGTGTGTGTGTGTGTGTGTGTGTGTGCGTGTGTGTGTGTGTGTGTGTGAGAGAGAGAGAGAGAGAGAGAGAGAGAGAGAGAGCAGTAGTTTTGAATATGAATCACTCACAGTTAGAAGAGTTACATATTTTATCATCCTCTGAGATACTTAAAAAAATGAAACCCTTGTTAACACTCATTGAATTTTAATATTTGTCTTCTTCCTCACAGATAGTCAGTGGAAATGAGTAAGAAAAAAATATCTTCATTCTAAACGTTTAATAAAATTGCGAAAAAAGTTAAAGTTGTTTCAGATTTTTTTTAAATACAGATTTGTGCATAAATCTGTCACGTGTAATATATTATGAAGAAACAAATTCTTTCAAACATTTTCGTTCTATCTTGTTTTAGCATATATATATCATTAAATTGAAATCATTTGACAGGAAGTTCGCAAAAAGATGTATATCATGTCTGCAAAGTACGTATTACACTGAAAACAACAAAATTTAATAATTCAACAGTCATCACTGCTTTCCGTCCATCAGTCCGTCTCTGGCATATCTGTTTTTCATGTCCATCACTGGAGAGAAAATTTATTGCGAACGATTGGAGTGAAATATCTTTACATAAGAATATTTTGTAAATATGTAAAAGATTCACAAGAATAGCCCCCCCCCCCCCCAATTAAAATGTTGCAATGTTGCATCTAATATAAAGGGTCCTCTTCCAGCAATGAAATCAGAGTTGGTGATACAGTGTATCAGCTTTACTCATCCCATAAAAAATCAAATGAAACAGACTATTAACTTTCGTAACCAGCTGAACTTGGGTTCAAAGACTATTCGAACAAAGTATACAATTCTTAAAACAACGAAGAAAACATAATCCACTATGATGGTAGATGGCGTCAATTTGCTGGGCAGTTAGCAATTTCAAATGTTGAATCGCACCTGAATCCACCTTTCTACCACCACCCTTTCACCACCACGATCCTTCTGAAGCAAAAATTACTTCGCATTAATTTGGAGGGTGAATCTCATCGTGTGTCTTTTCTAAAATATATTTGTGATTGAAGAAAACTGAGCTATTTCTGAAACTTGGGTTATTTCTATATTTGGAGATATCTGTGACAGTCATAACTTAATTCCCCCACCCCTACCCAGCCTACCCCCAGAAGTTTTATATATGTGGCTAATTGAATTCTACCATATGAGCTATCAGCTACTTGCGAAGGTGCTATTATTTCAATAACTTTACTGGCTTACACTGTCCGTCTAGAGCTTGACGTCTACGCCTGTTCATTAATCCCTATTTTGAATGACCATTGTAATATTTTCCTTTATATATTTATATTTTTCAGGTTTATATAGTTTTCGAAAAAACAAAGAACCTTATATATATATATATATATATATATATATATATATATATATATATATATATATATATATATATGCGGCAGATACAGTTCATTTTTATAGCACATTTGAAAACACCTTTTCTTGTATACTCCACCAAATGTTCCGTACGGTTTTACCCCCCCCCCCCCTTGTTTTAAAGGCTAAAGATGTCAAACCTTGATGAATGATTGACTGAATTAGCTCTTCGTAAATAAATTTTAGATTTCACCTATATAGAAAATTGTAGTTTATGATGCACTGTGTGTATGTGTGTGTAGGTGTGTATGTGTGTATACGTGTGTATGTGTGAAAAAATCCACCACAAGTTGACTCTACGCATATTTAATTTCTGAGACTCGATGGTTTGTCTCAAAATATAGGCCTAATTGAATAATAAACTTTAAATCCTTTTGCTATACATTATTTGCCAGTTGAAATAAATCTTTTATATTAGTTACGGCATTCTTAATGAATAAGGCAAATAACGTCTTTTATTAGAAATAGCATTATGATTAATTTTAAAATATTTGGCCATTTTCAGAAGCACATGTCCATGTAAAAGCAAGCACACACAAAACACAATGACTTTTTTTGCTTTTGTTTTTGTTTGCTTCGTCAGGTTTAGAGAATAAATATTTGTTTCAGTAGGTTAGTTGCATTTGTCCAATACCACTTACATACCGGAAGTGAACATTTCAAAACTCTGATTCATTCAGTTAAAATTTATTATCAGTGGAAACTAACACATGGCCTTCTTTTCATTTAGACTTAGTTGTACATGTAAGACATCCTCGCTAGCCATGGTTCCGACGTGTTAACCCTATGTGGAAACAGATCATAATTAATAATTCCGGTTCAGCACCCACGAATGTAGTCCCAGTCTATTTTAGAGCATTTTTTCTGTCTCCTTTTGGTGGGGATACAAGAGTTAGATTTAGGCATTCTTGGTATGGATTCCAAGGCAATTGTTTATTCTTTAGAATATGAGCTTATGGTGTTTCTTGTCTGTGTGCATTTCGGCGACAGTGTACAGTGAGTAATAAGGTCTTGGTGATGATCCCAGGCAAGGTATACAGTTGCTCCATTTATTTATATCAATGTAGGCTTCGGTAAGTTAAGCACTCAGTAAAGTTTGCGCCATGTCAGAACCAATGATATATCATTTTTGTAGTCAGATAGACTTTCTATAAAACAATAAACTATTAATTTAAAAAAATTGTATCCGACTCCCCAATTAAGAGAGTACTCAAAAATTATCTTCAATAAGTCATGCCATGTTTTAGACGACTCAGAAGAAGCATATTATCTGCTATAGTATGACAACGACTCGGACTGTCCAGAAATACGAAGCCAAAATTTCACGTTCTAAAAGCATCAAGCGGATCATTGATAAATACATTGTTAGGCGAAGAGGATAACCGGAAATCTGTGACAAATTATTTTTAAATGGATAACTCTGCTGTATATATTTGTGTATAGATTGCGAGTTGCTACAGTCTGTGAAACGCTGAGTACAATTCGCTTTGGTTTTCATCTCATTTCTTCCATGGTAGTGCAACAAATTAGACATAAGTCTGCTAATATTATCTCTCTCTCAATGTTTGTTATGATATGCAAACATATGCTGCATTTATCTGCAGTCACACGTATTCAGTTGTAAAAATAGATTTATATGCATCATTGTTTTCATTTCTATACAATCGGTTCCATCCATTTTAATTAGAGGCCGTTTAACAGAAATGTTTGTAATTTATATGAAACAATGTTTAGTTAATTGGTATGCATTTTTGAATTTCATCTAGTGCATACCTGATATGCAATAGTTCAATATTCCTTTGCAACAAATGTTATTCGGTTGCAAAAGACATGTATCAGTTAGAAGAAACTTTTGTTCAAACGGAATACGTTATCGTAAACTTCAATTAGAATGCCAGTTAGCATTGTATTGGTGAAACTGAATTATGGAATATTAGCACTAACAGACATACACGTTATAAAATAATTAAATTAATTTCTAACAGTAAAGCAAACGAAGGAAATATTAGTACCTCTAATTAACATATAGGGAAACCCCATGCCAAACACGTGGTTTTAATAATCAAGCATCCTAAATGAAGACATGAAAAACGCAGTGCACAAATACATACATACATACATACATACATACATACATACATACATACATACATACTGTTATGTATTTTTGATTTATTTTATATTTGATTTAATGTAATTGTTTGTAAGTTTCAAAATCTTTCTGTCAAAGTAATGTAATTTTGTTTACTAGGAATTTGATATTTTCCAGAAATTAGTTTGACCTGACTGTTAGTCGTAAACACCGAACTTTGTATCTTTTGCTGACCTACTTCCTGGCCTTATTGAGAATCAAGTAAACAACTTCTTTTTTTAAATTCATTTTTAATGTGTGAATGATAATAACGAAATCCAGGCTGTACTGGAATACATGACCTTAGACGTGCAGAAACCTTCTAAACCATTCTGGAATGTGATCACGTGATCCTCATCCGGGAATCTGTTTAGCGTCTCAAGTTACTATACAACCTTTATTTATAATCAATCGGGCTTCTAAACACTGGGACGTAAGGTGTTTATTTTGTTGTCATCGGTTTGGAGTTATCTTTTAATATTTATTCAAATTATTTGGATTCTGAAAGATTAATTCTTTTCCCTGGAAATATTTGAGTGCTCATACAGAATTCTTGGACAAAGACATTTCTTTAAATTTTATTCGGATACTCACACACCGGAATATTGTTTGTGAATCAGCAAAGAACTGAAGACACATCAGTACTATACATTATATAGCATACGTCATCACCTTCCATTTTGGACATTTCGTCGTGACTCGATCTTGAATTGATTAGAACATTTCATTACTAGGACTTCTAAAATTTAATTCGTGGATTATTCTTGGATTATTTTTGGATTTGATTCTTAAAACCGTAAGTTCTTATTTTTTCATTTTAACTGTTTTTCGAGGGAAATAAATTATTTGTTGAATTTTTCAAAGCTTGTTCTTGTCACTCTTTCTTTTGTTACTGTTTATTAGAGCCGAAACACGTAACATAAGAATACATACATACATACATACATACATACATACATACATACATACATACATACATACATACATACAATTACGAGTCTATGCTCTTAAAATAAGTAATAGAAAAGAGTGATAAGCAACAAACTTTATAGAATTCAAAAAATAATTTATTTCCCTACAATACAAAGTAAAAATGTAACAAACAAGAACTTACTGGATTGCAAATTAAATCCCAAATAATCGTAGAATTACAGAAACAAGTCCTAATAATTACAGTTCTGAATACACTTAATGTGGAAATACAAATTAAATCTAACGCTGAAGGTGTTGATGTTTTTGTGGTGACCCGTGTCTTGTTGCTGTACCATCAGTCGGTTGTTTGAAAACAATAACATCGTCAAGAATATATCCTATTTAAATTTCATTAAAAATAAAAGTTTCTTATTATAAGAATGTTATTTTTGATGAGCACTTAGTATTTCCAGAAAAGAATAACTTGAATAAAATAATTAATAAATTCCAATCTAAATGATATACTGGACACAACAAAATACAACTGATTCTGCCTCAAGATCTTAGAGCACGAAGGAATAACGTTTTCAATAACTATATTATATTGTCTTCTGCCTGACCTCAGGTCACAATTGCCATTTTCTAAGAAAAACCCATTACCGAATCGGAAGGTTCGTAATGTTTACAAAATAAAATCTAAATATAAGTCTGTTACTAACATTATATTATGAAATGTTAATAAACTAAAGGTAGACCCGGCAATTCGTAAGGGATTTCCAAAGTTCAAGACACAGTTTGAGATAAACATGTTTACTACAAAACCAAAATCAGTAATTCAGTCCAGGTAGATAAATAAACGTAATTTTGGACAAGATCCAGTCCAAAATACAACGTCACATTATCAATAGCATATAATGAAATAAATAAATAAACTAAGAATCAACATACATACATACATACATACATACATACATACATACATACATACATACATACATACATACATACATACATATACTTTAATCTTATCTCTGCTCAAGCAACTGTATCTTCCTTAAGTTGTTTGGGAATTCCTTACTTAAATTTATTTTAATTTCAATGATGACTGGTAAAATAACATGTAGAATTAATTTCATCATCAATCGCACTTGAAGTTAGAATAATTCAGTATACAATTTCGGTAAAACTTTAATGTATATTGTGATAATTAAATTGATACCTCATTATCTCTCTCCCCCTCCCCCTCTCTTTCTCTCTCCACAATTAACACTGTCTTTTTCCCGAGAAGCCATGTTTCATTTGCCATTTAGAAAACGCTATAAAAGTATTTCTCAGGTATTTTCTCTTATACAGTCTCTTTCCTCAGCTAGAGCTGGGTACCACGAAAAATGTGTACTGTGGTATTTTTAACATACCGCGATACGTACCACGGTCTACCGCAATTATAATAGGGTCCAGCATTTCAATTTCCTGTGGTTCACTCACAGATGGTAAAATACCTTATTCTGATTTTGAACAAATTAATAAAATATTATCCATTATATTTCTTTGAAAATATTGATATTTTTAGGTTAAATAAAATTATAGATTTCGACTCCAAAAAATAATGATAGCAGCCCCCCTCCTCCACCGACTGTAAATGGTCCATACTTAACGGTAGATGATGTTATGTGTATGTTAATTGGTATATAATTTGTCATCTAAAAACTGTACCTAAGGTGTAATAATTATACTTACAGTATAGCTGGGGGCCCAGAGTGGCCGAGTGGTCCCGATCACTGCCATCTCATCTTTGTCTGTGTGGGTTCGATTCTCAGGCTCGGCTAACGTGGGTACGTGAGAAATCCTGCCAGTATTTTCTCGTGGGTCGATAGTTCTTCCTGGGGTTTTCCAGGGTTCTTCCTCTACCAGTTATACTGGCCGCCAGGTATATCCTATCTTGTGCTGGAAAATGGCGTTAAACCCCACAACAACAACAACACTATAGCTGACACCCTGTAAAAGACATTGTGATGAGGTTACAAAGCTTGTTGATGAAATAGGAAGTGTTGACACTGAAACCTACAATGTACTAGCTACATTGTGATACTTACACCCGGGCCAAGATGTTCATCAGAGAGAGCCAGTAAATATAAAGCACACTGATTCGACAAGCAATAAAATATTCAGTGGACTTGAAAACGCGTGTACATTTCAGAGAGAAAATTACCGCTCTGCTGAAGATCGCAGGAAGAATCTAGCTTTTAAAAAAGAACACATGTAATTACCACATTAACGTATGCTAGTACATAACGAAACAAATTACCGTTTAGTTCCAAAAATTGGATTTTGCCCGAGTATATTTTGCAATGTTCCATTTGGCCGCATGTTGGTATATTTGACACTTGCCAAATATCAGATTAAAATTTCATAGTATAATTATATTTATAATACTCAAAACTAATTTGTGACAAACACAACTATTTTATAAACGGAATTTTAAATAATTTTAAAATTTATTTTGTTATGAAAAATGAAGACATGCTTTTTATCAATCTGCACATCTTCGACCTTTTCCGTAAAGTCGACAAGAAACCTTGGGATGTAATTCTTTGCCACAGAGAACTAGATTCTGAACTACTTTCGTTCATATGGAACCCTACTGTGGCCACAGGAGACGAAGTCACAATTGAAAGTGTTGCCCTTTGCTATCGTAACATATATAGTGCACTCCGCCTTAGGCGAGTCACCAAAAGACATTTTGATGTGTATTCCTACAACTACTTCCACGGCAATTTCGATCACATTAAATTCGTAAAAGGATCACTCGGGAATTTCTATACATTCCTTACTTACGAAAACTTCCGTCATACCGGTATTTGAAAAAATACCGTTATATTTGCCACTGGAAATAAATACCGCAGTAAACCTGTAGATCGGTACTACCACGATTCTCTATCCGCAGCTAAAGATTTTTCCAAGAATTGTATTTTTATGAGGTGATCGTTGAAAACTTCTAAAAGGCCAGAATGATCTAAATTCAATATTATTTAATGGATCATCCCAAGATAAGTGTATCCGTACAACCACTATACTGGATCCAGCTATTATATGGCGTGAATTATGTGTCATGGTGATATACCCAACGTAGGTGTGTACCCATACAACCACTATGCTGTATACAGCTATTATACGTGTATATTATGTGTCATAGTGGTATACCCAGCATAAGTGTACCCATTCAGTCAGTGTACTTTATACAACTGCACAAAGGAAGTTATTATGTTATGTCAAGGTACATACTAGCGTAAGGTGGCATATTTAACTGGAAAAGTTGCACGTTTCTGGCAGAAATATACCACCATACTAAAGGAACCCTCAACTGTGAGATAATGATATATACCTCTTTCACAGCAACAATACAACAACAACTATGACTTATAACACAGGACTAGATGGATCTCATTCATTGAATCTCAGTTGATTATTTCGTCCATTTATGCCATCAGAACCAGTCTATTAGTCTCAGTTGTTTATATATTTATATTAGCATATGTATTTCCTTTCTGTGAAGACGAACCGTCAAAACCCAGAAAAATATAAATGGAAACTGTCTGTAAGGAATTCATGTTCAACAACAACTAAATAGCATGTTTAAGTTGGAGCAGTCAAATATTTACAATTAAAACAATATTGTTTCTGTATTGCAAACATACACTAGCAGAGGCGTAGCCTGTGTTAACGAGTTATTTACATAGCTTTTAATATATCAAAGGGTACGATCCTACGTAAAATTAATACTGAAACTCATAATTCAGTAATAGAACGTATTGATCTCCATATACTTGTATAAAAACATTCTGAATTAAAATAAGTTAATTAGTTTTAAGCAGGATTTTGAAAGGCGTTCTCATGCGGTTTAATCTCGCCGATATTTTTATTCTAGACTTGTTGTTAAGTGGAAGTACTAATCGGATGGTCATTCTTAGAGATAAAATCCAAATTAAAACTCGTTCGTTAGTTGTGACATTTTGTTATACTGAGTCTTGTTAGTAGTGAAGTGGGATACTATAGCGTCAAGGGGACTTTAATGGTAAACTAGGGGGTTTGTACTATAGCGTCAAGGGAAATTTAACATGGGAAATTTTAACATGGATGGGATTGTAGAGCGTCAAGGGGAATTTAACATGGGACTGTATAGCGACAAAGGGAATTGAACATGGGAATATGTCGTGGGACTGTATAGCGTCAAGGGAAAACTTAACATGGGAATATATCGTGGGATTTTAAACACCTATACAACATTTACAAACATTTTGTAGGCAAGAAAGCAATTCTTTTCGAGGCATATGAGTGGCCCTGAAAAGAACCTTTGGGTTTATGTTAACATTATTAAGTTAACATAGAGGGCACCGCACAGGTCTTCTTCTTTTCCTCAAACGTTGTCTGACTTCTGGTCCGTAAATCAGAATCCTCTTCAATCAGCCTTGTCTCTCCATATAAATTCTTCTTTTCCAAACTCTTGTATCCGTGATCCTGACAATGGTCCATGATGATCTGACATACATGGGTTAGTCCGTACGGAACAGCAATGACGATACGAGAGTAGAGGATTCTGCGTTGGTCCACATCTTGTGACGAGAACAGGTGAAGAGAATGCGGTAAATTGCGGTTATTTATAAGGAAAGGGAGGATCGAAACGGATTGAGTTATTTCACCAATCCAAACACGCGTTACAAAATTCAGTCACGACATGGAGTCAGTATTCCAACCTGAAGAGAGCAGTCTGTGGCGTCACATTCCCTATATAGAGGCGCTAGCGAGCGTGCGCAGTCAATCCATGCGACACGGTTTTCAATCATGACGGAAACTAAGAATTTTTGTTAAAAAATGTTTTTTTTTATATTATTTTTTATTTCACCATAATAAGACAGACTTTGTAGGTCCTTGTAAGACTGCACTATCTTTGAGAACAACTACATATTCAGCACATACATAAACACAAATACTACTGCTTCTATCCACACTATATTTCTAAAATACAACTATTCTACAACCTATTACTTACCCACACTAAAATGCTTCTATACTATAAAAAAAATTAAGAACAACTCGAAAAGATTCGATTTAGTAAAGCCAGTCCGAACACAAACACAAGAATAAAAGCAATCAAACAATATAGCACCGTACATATAGCATACACCGGACAATATCGATCCACTGGCCTGGATCACTTATGTAAATGACTCCAAAACCAGCCATGGTAACGTAGCTTTGAGACACTAGAGTAGTGTTGTGTGTAAACCCTATCAAAATTTATCCAAATGAAATTTGAAAATAAAAATATACAAACAACATACTTATTTAAAAAAAACAATTAAAAAGGATATAAAAACATATAAAAAATAAAATACCCCCCCAACAAACATACACAAAATAGTTTAATTTTAGGAACTAGGGGGTTCGTCAAATGATGTAATTCTGAGGCGGACCACACCAATTACGGAAACTAAGAAGACAATGAATTGGGATGCACCGGCTGTGGAGACGAGAAGCGATGGGATAGCAACGACTACCAAAGTCAACACAGTCCTACTTCCAGAAGAGACCTATTTTAATTGGGATTTAGTGGATTTTTTCTTCTTCTTCACAAGAATTTGTTCCGGTACCAGTACCTTCGCCACCTTCTTCTTCTTTACCACACGTGGAGAATTTTAAACAGAGATAGAAAGAAGAATTGGAGAAAGTTTTACAGCAGTAGAAGGAAACAGAACAAGCTTTTCTCCTTCAACAACAACGAGAAAAAGAGGCAAGAAGGAAACGACAGGAAGAAGAAGCAGAGAAGAAACAAGGTCTAAGAGAGAATAGTGAAAGTCAAACGGTCACGGTACTTTTAGACATTTTAGCAGAGTTAAGGAGTCTGAAACAAATGTATCAGACTTCTTTATTACGACCGAAGAGAAAAAGACCTTCCCATGCTAAACAATCCAACTCTGTTACTACATCTGCCGTACCACCCCTAGTTATTTCTAACCGATCATCATCGATAGGAGGCAGTCCAGAAGTAGGCCTTGGCCGTAGCAAAGGCTTAAGGCAGTTAAAGCTGATTGCTTCCCGTTCCTAAGTTTGTTTTTTAAACAAACATAAAGTCAAAGGCCCTTTTCAGGTCCACTCACTTCTCTCGAAAAGAGATAGTATTTCAATTACCAAAATCAATTAAAACTCAATAACCCCTTTTTACCCATCATGTACGTATGTGAGTGAGTGAGTGAGTGTAGATTCTTATTCTAAAAGTCAAAACCAAGAGACACTTACGTTTTATGCCTGGTTTATTCTGGTACAAATTTTACAATCCAATTCACAACACAGCATAACACTTTAAAAAGTTCATAGGCTTCTTCTGTGTCTGTGTTCACTCTCTCTGTTTTTTTTTAATTTCTTCACTTTCACAAGTTTTTCCTCCACTTCTTCCTCACTTTCTCTTCGTCTTCTTTTCTTATCATATTTCTCTTTCTTAACGTGTCTGGTTTCTTCCTTTGGGTGGGTACCTCTTCCTTCTGTCCAGAACCCCTCTCTTCTTCTTGCTCCTGTTGTTTCGTAGGGCAATCTGAAGACCAATGTCCTTTTTCTTGACAATGATAACAGGTATATTGACTTTTGTCTCTTCTAGCTTTTTTATTTTGACGGTCTGGACACTCTGATGACCAATGCCCTTTCTTCTTACAGATATAGCAAGTGTCTTGACTTTTATCTCGAAAGGAGGGTGAGTAGTCCGTAGGCTTGTCTGAAGAAAATTTTCTTATGACACCTCACAAAGCTCTGATCAAAAGTTCGATCTGTGTTGGCTCTTCCATCGTTCTGCTCGGTTTGAGAGTGACATGAATATTGGAAGGCAAGACACACACCCTTTATATTTACGCTGTTCTGCCATGGATATAAAGTGACCTATGGTGTTTAAAATGTAGTCATTTGACTGTTTGCAGTCAAGATGAAACGATCGCATAAATTAGTGAAGAAAGAAGAAGAAAGTAAGAGACAGAAACGATTTATCGCCTCGTACAGTAGCTGAAGCCTTGGCACAAATTCATGCCAGTGATTTTGATGATGACGTGAGTGAACCAGAATCCAGACAGAGATTCTACACCCAGTCAAAGTTCACCACCACCATTAGTAAACCCTGAAAACTACTATCATATTTGAGAGATGGAAAAGCGTTCCTCTAGAAAAGTTATACCTACTCGGTGAAGTGTAAAGATATCAAGTCCAACGTACCACTGGAGAAAGCAGAGGGCTTCATCACCGAGGTGTGGGTTTTTTTTTGATAACCACTCTGAAACGCCAATGTCAAGCCAAAGGAGACGATAGCTTGAGACTTTCAATTCATCACGATAGTCTGAAATCCCCCGTTTGGATCGAGTTTAGCAATCTGGCAGACTTGACACCTTCCGAAGTCATCGACAAGATTCAACATGTGCAACGATCCAATGCCAAATTTCACATCACCGATGGAAAAGCGACACTGTTCATGACCCACGTGTCTCTTCCTCAAGGGACAGGATGCAAAAAGGTGTTATTGGTGGACGAACTTCGCAGCATTAAGCATATCCTCGTCCAAATTAAGAACCTTCAAGACGAGATGTGTTTAGCCCGTACCATCGTCGTAGGACGTACGTATGCCAACAAGAACAATACGGTAGAATAGAAAAGAGCCTGGAGAACTATTTAACAATCGGACCAAGCCAAACAACGAAATGAAGCAGAGCTTCTGTTACAGCAAGCCGGCCTGTCCAAGGACATAGCCTGTGGCATTCCTGAAATGCAAAAATTGCAAGACGTCTTGGCTCCACGCTACATCTTGAAAGTGCACCCTCAAGAAGTGCGCAGACCATTGTTGGTTCGAGGCAAAGACTTCCAAGACGGAAAATACATTCACGTCTATTATTACGATGAACATTTCGATACCATTACCAGTATCAACAGATTCCTGGGATACGGTTATTACTGTAAAAAATGTGACTATGGCTATAACAATCGAGAGCAACACAAACATTGTTGTTCAAAATGATCAGGATGTTTGGCCTCTCAACCCTGTCTGGACGAAGGACAAGAACGAGTGCATTGCCCTGCTTATCAGCCCTACTTGTTACCAACAACATTTGAAGACACAAGGTTCACAGCAGAAAAGTGCTTGTCAACTCCCGAGATTGTGTCCTACTTGTGGACAAGGCATACTTATAAATAATGCCAAGCCACACGTATGTTCAGGAAGGAAACGATGTCACATTTGTCACCAAATCGTGGACTTGGAACATCAATGCTACGTGCAAAAATACCAGCCCTAACAGGAAGATGATGACCACAAGAAGAAAGGAAAGTTCATATTTTTTTTATATTTCGAATGCATGCAATAGACTGGAATTCACATTCCTAATTTCTATGTGGCTCATCAAGCGTGCAAGAAGTGCATCCAATAGGCTATCTTTAGTCATTGCCCTCACTGCAGCAAGATTCCTGGAGGACGTGTACAAATCTTTCGGGGACCGAACAATCTGGCAGATGTTGCGCAATGGATCTTAGACCCCATCGACGAGACGTGAAGCCAAGAGGACATCGAACGTTACGCAGATTGTCATCGCCACAGTGATAGCTCACAATTTCTCGGGATACGATGGGCAATTTCTTCTCAGATACTATACGGAACAAGGAACCGCACGTCCTAAAGTGACTTTGAACGGAGCCAAATTCATTTCGATGCAAGTAGGACAAGTACAGTTTAAAGATTCGATGAGTTACTTGGCCATGCCATTGAGCCGAATGCCTAAAACGTTTGGAATGACAGAAATGGCCAAATCTTATTTTCCTAACGTTTTTAATAACAAAGCCAATCAACATGCCGTTCTAGCCCATTTGCCTGAGGCTCACGATTACGACCAAACAACGAGAAGCTTTCTATGCTTGGTACCAGGCTCACGCCTCTGACCCCTTCGACTTTCAATAAGAAATGTTAAAGTATTGTCGTTTCGACGTGGACATATTACGGCGTTCCTGTGGAAAATTTCGAGAACTGTTCATGGAACATCGATCCTTTGAAAGAAGCCTGCACCATTGCTAAAGAATGTTCCTTAGTGTATCGTCAACGATTCATGCCCTCAAACACCCTGGCTGTCATCAGCCCTCAAAGAAACAGCTTTGTCAAACGTCAGTACTAGGTCAAAGCCCTACGTTGGCTACATTACTTGTGCGACAAGGAAGACAAATGGATTAATCCCGCCCGCAACGGAGGAGGCAAAAAGACCATCGAAACGTAATCAGTAGATGGATGGGACACAGAAAATCCCAAGATCGCGTACGAGTTTAACGGTTGCTTATTTCACGGATGTCCCGTCCGTTACCCTCAACGTGGCACTAAAAATCAGTTTTTACAACGAACCATGGAAGACTTGTACCAGGATCCTTGTCAGCGACGCTTGAAGTTTGAACCACAAGGATACCAAGTGGTGGAAATGTGGGAACACGAATACGATCACCGTTTGAAAACTGATCCCGAGTTTAAACGTATCGTAGAAAGTTACAAGTTGATTGACCAACTGAACCCGAGGGATAGTTTGTACGGAGGACGGACAAATGCCACCTGTTTGCTGTACGACGCTGACGAAGAGAAAAGAGAAGAAATCATTTACTTGGACGTGTGTTCACTGTATCCTTACGTGTGCAAATATTGTCACTTTCATACAGGGCACCCGCCATTACTGACGAAACACATCGACTTGGACAACATTCGACAATACGAAGGCTGGATCAAGTGCAAAGTCTTACCTCCCACCGACTTGTACCTCCCGTGTTACCTCACCATTGCCAAGGAAAACTGATGTTTCCCTTGTGCCGTACTTGTGCCGAAACGTGTAACCAGGATCAGCCTTGTCAGCACACTCAGGAAGAACGAACCTTGACGGGAACGTGGTCAGCGTGGAATTGTTCAAGACTCTGGACATGGGATACCAACTGTTAGAAGTGTACGAAATTTAACACTTTCCAAAGACACAAAATGACCACAAGGGCGACGAGACTCAGAAAAGATTTTTTTGCAGACTACGTGGATGCCTTTTTGGAACTGAAACAAGAAGTCAGCGGATATCCTTCCTGGTGTCACACTCCCGAAGATCAAAACACATTCAAAGAGAAATACTGGAAACAGGAAGGCATCACTTTAGACCACATCGAGAAAAACGAAGGCAGGCGATCGTTTGCCAAAGTGATGTTAAATTGCTTGTGGGGCAAAATGGCACAATGGCCGTTTTTACCCAAGACGGAATATATGACAGAACCTTCCCGGTACTTTCAGATAATTCGCGACAAAACCAAATACATGAAACACGTGGACGTCGTTCGTGAGGATTTGATCTTAGTTAATTACGAAGAAGATCTGGACTTCGTACAAGCCGACGAATTTGGAAACGTCATCATTGCGGCTTACGTAACAGCGCATGCTCGCTTAAAATTGTACGAAGTTTTAGAACTTTTAGTGATCGTAAAGCATCATGGGAACTTTGTTCCCACTACTACTACCACTACACCTAGCATATAAAGTGATTTTGTGCGTGTCAAACCTGACGGATGCGAAAGCGATGCCACTCGTCATAGTGGACTCTTTACTGGTTTTCACTGTGGATGTCAACCTTCACGTCTAACACCTTACGGATGTCATCCAACACTGAGCAAACTCCTGTCATGTCACCCTTCCCTCATAGAAACGAACCTGTGAAAGACGAATATTCATTCCCTGTGCGTTTACCTGAATACTGCGACTTTGAAAATCGTCTTCAATCGTTCAAAGGAAAATTGCCTAAATATATTGGAGGACCGACCCCCGAAGAATTAGCAAGAGTCGGATTGTTCTGCTTGGGCTAAGGGGATAAAATCAAGTGCTTCAGTTGCGGTGTGTCACTACACCAGTTGGAAAAACAAGATTCAGTATACCTTGAACATTCGTGATGGTCTCCGAATTGTCACTACCTACCTTTAGTGGGTCCGAGTCATTGAAGTGACCTACCATGTCGTTTAAGAAACCAGACTGGCTAGGAGTCAAACGTTGGACACTGCCGAGACCAGTATTTAAACCCCATTTAAAACATGATATTCAAGCATTACCAAACGAAATGCAAGAGAAGATCTACAAGGAAGTTTGGCAGGGACTTGCCAGAGCAATATCTCAATGGGTAACTGTAGAACTTTTGTGTCGAGAAATTAACAAGAGGAAAGTGAAAGAAGTCAACGAACAGATTATATTTTTCTGGATCAAGTGTGTGTTCACCCTATTATTCTACTTTAGACCGTTTACATTAGAAGATTTTATTGACATTCTTTATCGTTACTCTGAATGGCAGTGGTCAGAAATTACTATGTCATTACTTTCGCTCTATGAGAAGATTGTAAATAAAATAATATTGACTGATATGATCATGGATACTTTACAAGAGAAAATTCTTGGCTTGCCTGTGGAGTTGAGAGAACGGATTAACCGAGAACTGGTCAAAATTCAAGTGAAACGTAAAAAACAATTGCATCCGTTACGTCACCGATGTATAAACCACTGGTACCTGAATGCTATAAAAGGACTGATTCAGACGAAAGTGTTCCAGTGGTCAGACATTGTTATACTGGATGTGGGCGAGAAAGATTGGTTTGTTACTCCTGTTTGTATGCACTACAAGGTACACTTACTGCAACGAATTCCAGAGGAAGAGTTAGAGAGTTACCAAAATCTTTTACACAACGCAAACTTAGTGGAAGAGCAAACTCCCAAAAAAGCCAAACGAAGCCAAATGAAGAAAAAGAGCAGTGGTGTCAAGACCAAGTCACAACCCCAGAAAAAGAAATACCCACAAAAAAAGGAAAAAATGAAGTCCCCAGGAAAAGAAAAGCCATTAGAAAACAGCTTCTACCCGCAAGAAAGACACTTCGGCCAGGACGCAACCTTACATTGGCAAACCACAACTTGCAACTACGGTAACCGCGTCTCTGGTACCTCAGGTTCTTCCACTTCTCCGTTGCTGGTGATGCCAGCCCAACCACATTTGACAGCCGTTCGCCTTCATTTGTTGACACCCTCCCCCTCTTTAGCCTCATAGGCAGCTGCTCACAAAGTACCTGCTCCCAAAATCAAAGTCCAAGAGAGATCGGATATATTTTAGAGTTTACTGGATTTGTCCAAGCAAGAACAGTCCCGATTTAGTCCTTTGCGAACCCCTCCCAGACGTGTGATGCCTGTCATCAAGTTGATACAACGCAAAGACAATCAGTATAAAAAAGACCTGAGACAAAGCATCCGTATCAGCGTTTGTTTGTGCTCCTGAACGCTCAAAGATGTCTCCTCAAAGAAGTGCACACCTTTACTATCGTCATTCTCCTGTCCAAAAAGGAAAGAGACAAAGACTGTCTCGTCATCCGACAAAGCGCTTAGCCAAGCATCGACGTTACCCTAAGAAAAGACACCGCAATCAAAAGAAAAAGAGGAGTAACAAAAGGGGAGGAATCTTTGCCGATTTTGGGAAAAATTTTCACCTTTATGACGAAGCGATAGTCAAAAAGAAAGATAAAAGGGCGTGTGCTAAGTCATCGACATTATTGTAAATTTGGTGAGTGTCCCGGAACCAACAAGCAAAGATGTCACCCACCAGAAAACATACCTCTTCTAAGCCCAAAAGAACGAATAGGAAAGGACTGCCTCCTCGTTTAGTCAAACATGGGGACATGTTGTCCGCCCTGTCTAAAGCTTCTCCACCCATGCGAAAAAAAACTCATTCAAACTGCCTCCAAAGATGCCATCGATACCGTGTGCGAATGTTGTTTGAACGTCTTGAAAGGCACGATACCTTTGTCTAAACACCAGAAACAATGCTTAGGCAAACATCGTCACGTTCTTCGCCAAATGGTTCAAAAGAAAATCCCCATTCGTCAAAAGAAGATGTTGGTCCAACGCGGAGAAATTTTGCCACTATTGTTAGGACCTTTGCTGAAAGGAGTATTGGGAACCATGCTGGAAGGACTCATGGGTGCAAGATAAAAGGGACCTCTGGAGTCCCAAGATCTCAGACGTGACCTTTGAAATCGAATGGAAGGACGAAAGCTAGCTTTAGTGCCTTACAAACGAGGGATTGAATACCATCGCTGGCAAGAACAACGGACCCCGCATTTGCCTCCTAATCCAAATTTGACCGAGATGTCCCAGTTAAAACACGAATTGCAGTCATTGATGGATCGCCACGATTTTTCCGAAACAGAACAATCACAAAAGTACGGTCAACTCTTGCAACGACTGCAACACTTTCACCAGAAAGCTTTAGACGAAACAGCTCTACTTACTCTGAAAAATTTTAAGACATTGATGAAAAGTCCATCACACACACCACCACCACCATCTCCAGTGGTCATGAGAAACGCAAGCCCAAGAAAGCCTGAGAAAGAAGAGATAAGAGAAGTCTTTCAAATACCGTCGGCAGTTCCCATTCCTAGTAAGATTGCAGCGTGCTTGTTGACCCCTTCCCCCACACCCCAACGAGAAGAAATGAAAGCTTGGGCTAAAAAGATGATGTCCACTACTCATTTGACAGATTTGAAAAAGAAAGAAGGGAAACCAGAAGTGAAAAAAGAATAAAAGACCAAAGCCATTCCATTATCACCTCTACCACTAGCTTCAACTTCTACTCCCGTGGCCCATCAGACTCATAAATCCGTTTCCAAACCACCCTTTCGTCCCACCCAAAGTAGCATCAGCGAAGGGTGGGTGACTTATTAACACAAAAAATTGGAGAAGGTGTTAGCCAGCATTTACTACGATCCATCCCATCCTGCAGGTTACGGAGGAGTTCAGAAATTGTATCGTGCTGCCAAAACTCGACTGAAAAGTCTCCGTTTACCTCAAGTGCAACGATGGTTACAAGAACAAGCCACCAACACTTAACACAGACCCATTCGACGAAAGTTTTCCAGAATTAGTGCCCAAGTGGAAGGCATCGATCATCAATGGCAAGCCGATTTAGCCGATGTCTTTCATTTAGCCACCTACAATCGCGGCTACAAATATTTGTTTTGTGTCATCGATGTCTTTTCCAAATTTGCCTGGTTCGTGCCATTGACTTCCAAATAGAGCAACAAGTTAGTTCGAGCCCTTCAACTGAACCAAGCTTTATAAAAAGAATTAAAGAAACGTGACGTTCATTTTTTCGCCACCGAGAATCCCGAAACCAAAGCCAGTATCGTGGAACGTTTTCAACGCACTTTGAAAGAACACATGTGGAAATATTTACACATCACCACACTCTCACGTACATCGACATCTTACCGCACATGGTTCAAGCGTACAACCAATCTTATCATGGAAGCATTGGACTCGCCTCCCAAGAAGTGACTCCCGACAACGAAGTTCTCGTTTTTGATCGCCTGTTTGGTACGTCCCCGACGGTAGCTGTCCCCAAGAAAGGTAGTGTTGGCTGTAGGAAATTGGGTGCGCATTGGCGAAACGTTCGACAAAGGTTACTTACCCAACTGGACCACCGAATTTTTTCGTGTCACTGGACGAGTGCATGGCCGTCATCCTGCCGTCAATAAATTGGAAGACATGAACGGAAAAGTGTTAAAAGGAACGTTTTACTTGCTCGAATTACAACGTGTCACCATAAAAGAAGACGACGTGTACGACATCGAAAGCATTCTCAAACGCAGAACACGTACATTGGGAAAACCTCGTGTCAAAGACGTCAAAGTGCTTTGAAAAGGATATCCTCCCAGTTTTGATTCATGGATCGACGCTTCGCAGGTCATCGACTATAAAAAGAAGTGACCATTATGCCCTTCCACACATCCTCAGATACCGCTACCACTGCAGCGACCACTCCTTCGCCCAGTTCTTCTCTGGAAGATCTACATAATCAACCCTTGTGGGTGTGGTGTGGAGAACGTGTGCCTTTTAGAGCCAGATCTTTGTGGTGTATTGTGCCATCAGTGCGGCCATCGCCAATTTGAGTTAACAACAAGGAGACAATCAATTGTGGACCATTTTATTGAGCAGTTTCATCGGTTACCTTCTTCCCAATCCTTCCCTGAAATTCTCGTCGAACGGCAACAACGGGAATATTGTTTCCAGTGCCAGTCACCACTCCAACAACAACAACAACCCCATTTTGGGCGGAGACACTCCTCTGACTTCCAGTAACCCCTCGGACAGAAACAGAAATCTGGAATTATGAACAACAATAACCAATTTTACTTACCCTTACCCAGTGACAGTGCTATGGAGGTGTTTCCCCACAACACTTTGTGCTGTTACACGGCCAAATTACCTCAGGCCATCTAATTCGATCACGAAACCCATTACGAAGTGGCTTTGGTGAAAATCATTTACCCTACACAAATCAAAAGCATCACTGAAACTCAAAACACTTTTGAGGTCGAAGTTCTGGACCAAACAGTGCAACAAACCATGATGACCATTAAACAACATCAAAAATTGTCTGCACATCGACAAGTATCCAACACTAGTACTTCTACTCCTTCATTGTACATCTATGAGTTTAAAATTAACCCAGGGCATTATTTTAGCGGTCAACATCTGGTGGACACTATTGCTGACATATTCAATGCAGCATTTGACAAAGTTCTGACCAAACTAAACAAACAAGTTACCATCGAGCACTATGAAGTGGCTCATCATCTACTGATGAAATTTCCGGAGGACAAAGTGATAGGCATTAAATTTTGCCCTGAATTGTATGACAGTTTGGGTAGGGAACTCAATATGGCCACGGATAAGATTAGCAAAAAGGTCACCATACCAACCATTGACAACAACGTGAATTTTGCCAAGTTTTTTCGTTTCCCGGTAGAACTGAACCAAGGACTGAATTTGGTCTTTGTATACTCCGACGTGGTGGAGTACAACGTGGTGGGACACACCTCCGTACCGTTACTGGGTATTATTCCTTTCAAAGTGGATTCTGCTACGACCAATGACCAAGAAGATGAAAACACCTATCATGTTCACCGCGAATTTGAACATTCTCATTATATACCCGTCAGCATGTCGTATTTTGACACTGTCAACATTGCTATAAAAGGATATCTAGGACAAAATATTCAATTCAGCAAGTGAAAAGTCATGGTGAAACTCCACTTTCGAAAACGATTCTCTAACGACTCGTAAGTCATGTATCCAGTGTACCGAGGCGTCGCTCGACAGCGAGGACACGGTTTAGGAGATATGTTGAAATCAGACTTTCGTGTTGAAATCGATGGTGACACGAAGATTGCACGCTTTGAATGATGCCGCGTTGACGCAAGGCAAAGAATGTCTCCAAAATGTCATCATCGAGAAACAAAACCCCAAAGAAGCATTCTTGAGAGAAGGAACAAATGTCTTGCTGCAAAGGGGTAAAGACATTTTGGGCCGACGAAAAACGCCTATAAATGCCTTGAGCGGTGACAAGTCAATCATTCCTACTTCCCTAGTGCCTCAGCAAGAAAAAGGCAGAAAGAGACGACGAAGAAAACACCCCTTCAGAAGACTTCATACACCTAAAGCTAGAAAGACTAAGAAAAGAAGAACCCTTCGAAACATAGTCGTTTTTGATTATTAAATCATATAAACAAAAAATGATGCACCAAGAGTCTTGTGCCTGTTTGCCATGCCACCCACCATGATGACGATGCAAGAATCCCAATGGGTCTAATTTCATCACGTCTCCTCTTTGACGGATTCAGCTCCCATCGAGTTTGAAATCAAAGGACAGCCCGAAGATTACGTTGATTTTAATAGCAGTCACTTGTGCTTGAAAGTCCATGTGAGAAAAAATGACAACTCAAATCCTGGAGAGAATGACAAAGTATCTCCCGTCAACAATTTTATGTATTCCTTGTTCAGCTCAGTGGGTTTGTACTTGAGTAACAAACTGCTCAGTATCAGCATGGATACTTACCCTTACTGAGCGTACCTGGAAAATCTCTTAACGTACGGAACGGAAGCCAAGAACACTCTGGATGCCTGCTTGGTATGGAAACCTGACACGGGAGGTGCAAACACGTTTAACGCCGTAGCAATGGAAGCAGCAGACAACGTTATTCACAATGAGGGATATATCGCTTGACCACTGAAAATCAAGCAAGGCCGTAGTTTAGAATTGATGAATCGTTTGCATTTGGACATGTGGGTGCAAGAAAAGCATTTTCTGAACGGTGTGGATGTCCACCTCAGACTGAATCTCAGCAGCATAGCTTTCCATTTGATGGCTGATGCTGCCAATTACAAAACCATCATCCAAGAAGCCCGATTCTACGAGGGAAATGACATTAATCACATTTTGAGCGGAACGACTGCCAAGTATCCTATACGACTCGTTTAATCCATTCCCACTAACCATCAATCCATGATCGAATATCATCTTTTCCAAGGCCAGTTACCCAAACGTTTAATCCTTGCTATCGTGAGTACTACAGCCTTCAAAGGACTCGTCACTACCAATCCTTTTGAGTTTAAGCATAACAAAATCGAAGTCAGTCACGATGGCAAAACCGTGTGTACCAGACCTTTCGAACCAAAGTTTGGTAACGAGAAGAATTACTTGAGATCGTACTTGTCCCTGTACGAAGCCACCGGACAGTTAGGAACCAACACCATTCACGGAATTAAGTACGAGGAATACGTAGGAATACGTAGGAGGCTATGCTTTGTGGGCTTTTGAATTCACTCCAGACCAAGGCTGCGACGAGGGACATATTCACCCTATAAAATCTGGCCAAATTCGAGTGGAACTTCAGTTTAAAGAACCTCTACCTGAGACGGTTAACATCATCCTGTATGCAGAATTCGATAATACCATATAAATCAACAGTTTGAGAGAAGTCATTCTAGACTAATAGAAGCTATGGAAGACTGGCATCCCTCTTTACATAGTGAATAATCTTTGGACATGGAATGTGAGGAGACCATGGAAGCTGACCCCAAAGACAATGACGAAAGGGACATAGTGATAAAGTCCAGATGGCCAGAGCAAGAACAACATTTAGTCTCCTGCTTTGCCAAACACTTGGCAGAAAAATTTACGGAATTGATCAAGATTGTTATGGATGTCAAAACGATCATCCCAGTCAAATTAAACACGATAAATGTCTGATGCTAAGTCAAGAAGAAATATTGGACGTGTATCTGGACAAAGCTTGGAGTCTCATCTCGAAAGATGCCGTTTTTCGTCAGTGGTATAGAGGTCTGCGTGAACATTCTTGTCTTCCATTAACGACTCTGGAGATCCGTCGCATCGAAACTCTCTTGGCCCAGGGTACGAAGTCGTAGCTAATAGCCGGTAACTTGTCAGACAAAATCTTGGCAAAAATTCCGGATTGAATTGATCACTTATCATTACCTGTGAAGAAAAAACAAATCCAAAAATGGATACCTGGGACCTTTATTACCTTTTGAACCACATTTCGTACACTGCTTCTTGGAATCCTGTCGTGTGTGCTAAAGATGAACTGCCTCATCGCAAACCTCAAGACCATCAAGCTTATGTTATCAACATGGACGACAGTCATTTCTCAGGAACCCACTGGGTAGCCGTTTACTTTCCTAAAGAAGGATGTGTGGAGTGTGTTGGTTCGTATGTATTGCCCCCTTTGGAAGACGATATATTTGACTTTATGAGAAGAAATACCCAGACGACACGATTCAATAATGTGAAATTACAAGGCACATATTCATTGGTGTGTGGACAATACTGTGTTTATTTTCTGCATCAACACAGTCTTGGATATTCTTCAGAACATTTAGTGACTTATTTTGATCATCATTCTTCTGGAAACGATGAGAAAGTAGATCGATGGTTTTGAGACCATTATGGTTATCTTTTGTCTTTAGCTAGGAAAAGTAGTGTAAATCAATTGCCCAATGACTTCCAACAGTGGAAGTCTAACTTCAGTTCACAACGTTGTCAACCATGTCCAAAATAGATGGTTAAATGAAGAAAAATGTTTATTGTTGAATTGAATTGTTAATTAAAAAAAATTGTTTACTATTAGTTGTTAGTTATTTGAATAAAAAACTCTCTATCCCTCAAATCATCCTATTTGAGCGTTCCGACACTAAACCGTATAGGGATGTTTTCGATCGCGTCCGCACTTGAACCATAAAAGCAGGGTAATCTCCAGTCTGACCATATGTGCTCAAAATTAGCCAAGCTGAACGAAGCTTACGTCAATTTGCATCGTGTCAGGCAAAGCCTTATACCAAAGCCTGAAGAGGTAGAGAATGTCAGAATGTTAAAAGTAACTGAAGACCTTATAGAAGAGCTCTTCAGAGAGGAAATAAACAAGGAAAAAGAAGAATGGACGGAGAAATACAGACTTCAGAAACAGCAGAATCAGCAGGAGCAGCAGCGGCAGCAGCAGGAACCTGACAGAGGTTTTGTCGACTGCCGTGTCGACACCAAAAGGTTCTCCTTCTCTTTCCGAAGAAGCAGACCCTATCCTGTGGGAAAGCCTGCCGCCAGACTTGGCAGAAATCTTAGATCATAAAAGATTGCCATAGATCCTCGTCCACAAAAATCAGCCCTTTTCAGGGCTACCAAATACTCAAGAAAAGAAATACTAATTCAATTGCCAATGGTATGTTAGTCAGTTAGAAACAATAGAAGTGCGTCTATAAGTACATTATTTCTTTATCTTAGAAGTGAGTGTATAAGCCCTTCGTTTTAGTAGCTTGTCAAAAGTTTTAAATTAGTGATTATTATTAAAAAAGTGAGTGAGTGTTTTTTATTAAAGTCCGCACGTATTTGGTGATAATATGGGCAATGCAAGTTTTGGTGTCAGGGGATGTTTTCCTTCACGTCCGTTCTTGTTAAGATATAGGAACGCTCGTCAGTCTGGCTACCCATTGTCAACGAGACAAGAGGAAAGAATGAGCAGTAAGACAAATAAATTAGTTCAAGTTCAGGCACCTCTTAGAGTAGTTAGCTATGGAGAATAAAGAAATGAAGATGAAAGAAGAGAAGGAGAAGAAGCAGGAGAAGGAGAAGGATATAATCGTCCTGATGAGGCCTATTTGTCATGTAAGGCCTATATTAAGAACGAAAGAACAGCCAGTCTACACAGTACCTAATACAGAGGACTGGGATTGGTAGTTGGATCTTAAAGCACGATGGCCCCAACACTAGAAGAGAACTGAAGTTTTTAAAAACAGCCCTTTTCAGGGCTACTCCAATACTATAGAAAATAAAACTATTCAAGTTGCCAAAAGGTGTAAATGTGGAGTAGTGTGATTATAAACACTGACTCCCTTACTGATGAGATTGTGTGTGTGAGTGTGTGTGTGTGTGTGTGTGTGTGTGTGTGTGTGTGTGTGTGTGTGTGTGTTTGTGTTGATATGAGCTCACTTACGTTTGTGTGGATAGTAGAGTGTTTTTTTTTCCTTCTGTGTGGATAGTATAAATGAGGTTGGTTTTTGCTTCTTCGCGTATGTGGATAGTATATTTGTGTTTTGTTTTTTGCTTCTTCGCGTGTGTGGATAGTATTATTGTGGTTTGTTTTGTGCCTTCTCGTGCGTGGATAATATATTTTGGTTTTGGCTTGCTTCTTCGCGTATGTGGATAGTAAATTTGTGGTTAGTTATGGCAACTCTCCGTGTGTGGATAGTATATTTTGGGTTTGTTTTTTTTGGTCTCATTACCTCTGTGTGGATAGTAGATAATATGTGAAGAGAGAAGTAGGGATGTTTTTCTTCACGTCTGTGAATGACTAATAAAAAACTCAAGCGTTCGTCGTTCGCGCCATTCTACGGAATAAGCAAAGAAGATGAGCATAAAGCTGTTTAACAGGCTAAAGGGCTCTTGGTATTGGATGATGGATGTAGCCTATGTAGTGGAAAGGCTACAGAAAGAATGGAAACATCTAGTTACGAAGGATTTTGTCGCAGATCAAGTGACCAGTCTCAAAGTAGCCAGGGATCTTGTCCAGGGAATGATAGAGGAGGAAGTCACAAAGTTAAGAGGCTTGATTCAACTTCCGTATGTGAAAGTGGGTAGCTTGAAAGAAGTCCTAGATATTATCATGCAAGTCAGGTGTTTCTTGGAAGATATAATACAATGGACAGAGTGGTCTTTCGTAAAATGGGGAGTGGACCAGACAAAGAAAGCAGAAGAACTGATGAGAAATGTGTTGAGAGAAGAAGTAAAGAAGATAAAATAAGATGGTTAAAGGGAAGAAAGGAAAGAGACAACATAAAGAAAAAAGAAGAGTTTGAGAGACTCAACAACAACTGGATAGAAATCCAGGAGAAATTCAGAGCCATTGACCATCATGACTGGATGGCTGAGAATGAAGAGAAGAAGAAGAAGAAGAAAGGAATATTTGGAAAAGTTAGAAAATAGTTTAAAAAGTGGAGAAAATGGAAGAAGAAGAAACAGAATAAGCCAAAGTCCCTTTTCAGGGTCACTCATATGCCTCGAAAAAAAAAGCTTCCTTGCCTCAAATTAAAAAAAAATGTTGTATAGGTGTTTATAATCCAATGATATATTCCTATGTTAATTTCTCCCTTGACGCTACACAATCCCACGATATATTCCCATGTTCAATTCCCCTTGACGCTATACAGTCCCACGTTCAAATCCCTTTGACTTTCTACAGTCCCATCCATGTTAAAATGTCCCATGTTAAATTCCCCTTGACGCTATAGTACAAACCCCCTAGTTTAACATTAAAGTCCCCTTGACGCTATAGTACCCTACTTCGTTTTACACTTTACTATATTTTGTTAAATGCTGCCCAGGCTGTTGCATAAATACCGCTGCACAATAAATCTGAAAACATACATACTGCGCCCTTCTCCACGCTTGGTGTGTTATTTTCAGGCAAGCTTGAAACTCGCCTCACAAATATAAATATTACAGAAACTGTCAGCAGAGACAAAGAAATGTTGTTTTTAACGTATACTACGAGTGAGAAGTTCTGTATGATTTGAGCTGCATGGGATCGTATTATATCCGAATGTATTCGGTATGTAATCGATGAATACATTGACATTTACAACTTGCCTGCTATTCATATAAAACATTAACGTACCAGTCTATCAGTTAAATGTTGAGAGGAGCACTAATAACCTCTAGTAATACGTCTCCAAATGGTGGAAATGGAAACAGGAATAAGTGGGAAACATATACCACAGTAAGGTAGGTTTCATATTACGCGGGCGACAAATCCAGCAGAACAATTGTTTTTGAAGAATTTACATAATTTCATGACAAATGTATCCGTTGTTTCTTTACTAATCAGTACATCTGTACTAATTTGAATATGTGTCACAATGCTTTTCATCTTTCTTTTTCGTTAATAATGTACGCAATCATCACACACACACACATATATATGTATATATATGTAGTATTATATATATATATATATATATATATATATATATATATATATATATATATATATATATATATATATATATATATATATATATATATATATATATATATATATATATATATATATATACCGTATTGTGCTAATTTTCTATGCAAATTTTGCAATCATTTCTTTTAAAAAACAATTACATGCACTGTGGCATCAAATCCTTAGGTTTATGCACGCTAGCCTTGCAAGTCGTCTTGTATAAAGCTGTAAAATATCGTTATTGTCATTTTCTCTAAGCCCGTAAATAAATTTTTTTAAAACTGGAATTTCATTTTTGGAAACAAATTAGAAAGAAACTCTAAATGTGTAAGTCTCTGCCACAGGAACGATGTGATCTCTGCCATGTAAGCCCTTTACATATAGTAGTTATATTTTCTTTTTTTAAGTTCAAATTAAATAATTGTAACAGAAGAGTAACTGATTTATATGTATTTGTATGCAAGTTTGCAAACGTTGATGTCAATAATTGTCCTATAATAAACATAAACAATCTTAAGGTCTCTATGCTTAATCCACCAGATTTATCATCAAACTGAAATAAAATGTATACGCAGTCTCAGTCATCCCTGAAAATCATACAACATTTTTGCCCGCGTTAGAGCTTGAAATTTATTTCAATCAATCACCATCGACGTTACATTTGATAATGTTTTCTCAGTAGATGAGCGTGAAAACTCAATCTTAGACTCAAGTTTAGAGTTTGATGATGTCTAGCCCGCATCTTCTCAAATTCTGTCACGTAGTACGGAAGATGATGATAATTGCACAGATTCAAGACATTATTGTTGAATTCCAAACCTTTAGTCAAATATGATAATAATATAATGCTAGACATTTTCGTAGAAATCCTCATGTGCTACAATAATTAAAATATTCATCATTAGATTTGTATCAAGTGTTTTAAACTATTTTTGTGTTTCCTTTTTGTCTTATAGAAACAAAGGCAATATATTTTCAAATGTGTAAATAAAGCATTTGGTATCATAAATAGAAAACGTGTAAAGTATCTTTAAAGAGTCATAATCCTTTTTTCTTTATAGACGATGTCAAGAATTGAAAATACAAATACTTCACTTCAGAGAAATTCTACGGACAATGCTACAACTACATTTCTGCATGAAGAATCTGAAGAAGCGAAACAAATTTTGGATTATGTAAAGTTTGTTAGAATAATATTGCCAATTGTTCTTGGACTAATTACCATTACTGGAATAGTTGGCAACATTTTAACCATAGCTGTTGTTTTGCGTAACAAAGACATCAGAAGTATTACGAATATTCTGATTACAAGTATGGCTGTAGCGGATTTAGTCTTCATTGTATTTTGTGTTCCCTTCGAAGCAGTAGAAGTTGCTATGTTTGAATGGCCCTTTGGAGAAGTATGGTGTCAAATCAAAACTTATTTCACGATCGCATGCGGCTATGCCAGTATGTATATGCTTGTCCTTATATCATTAGACAGATACCTTGCATTGGTTCATCCCATCAGAGCGTTGTTACTGCGTACAAAAACAAATTGCTACATAGCACTTACAGTCATCTGGAGCGTTATCTTACTCGGAAATATGCCTATGGTATTCAAGAGAGAATACTGTTCAGAGTTGAACTATATAAATCGGTCATCGATACAAATGTTTTATATCTGTTTCTTCGTGTTCGGTTTCATGTTACCAATAATTCTAATGTGTGTTCTTTATTTAAATATACTGAAAATAGTTCTCACAGGAAACATTCCTGGCACAAATAATCAGACAAGTCGTGTCCGGTCACAAACTAAACAACGTGTGACAAAGATGGTGATTACTGTGGTGCTCGTCTTTATAATTTGCTGGCTTCCATTTCATATTTTCTCCATGTATATGGCCTTTGGAAATTATTTGGGAAAAAATTTTGTTTTTATTTCCTTATATTCGGCCGCCATCTGCATGGCATTCGTAAATAGCTGTATTAATCCGATGATGTACACATACTACTCTAAAACGTTCAGGAAAGGTTTTAGGGATCTACTCAGGTGTAAAAACAGAAATTATCTTCTTGATGACGGTACAGAAGGTACTCTGCAATAACATTTAGGTATTCGGCTCCGGTATAATACATATGAAATGTACATAAATAAATGCTGACATTTCTCCATGCAGAGAAAATTCATCTTGAGAATAATTACTACGTTCACATCCAATTACTTTCACTCCAGTGAACTATCTGAATACGCACAGCTGATGAATTGAACTATCACAGTAAATCAAGTGTATCCATAAAAGTCTTAAGGACGAGGGAGAATTCACATTATTGACGTGGATACAAAGCAAATCTAACCTAAACACACCTATTAGAACAAGAACATAGGAGGTATGTACCAAGGTACATAATAGTGTCTTCGTGGACTGCATACTCCACCTCCTTATTAATGAGTAACCTTATGCTATCAAAGGTAGTTCCAGTACTTAGTAAAAATACATTGTTTTTCTTCTAACGTATATAATAACGGCATAATAATTATAGTATCTTAACCGGTATAGCTGAATGGTTTTGACTGGGTACATGACATAAAATTATCACACCCGTCGCTACGCTTCTAGATTGAATCAGGATGATGCAACTTTCCCAAACAAAGTACTATACTAATACGTCTGTATACCATGTAAATGAAGGGCTATAATAACATGACTTGCACTTGGAAGACAAGATATCTCAAACTCTAATCCACTGTGAGTGTGAATCAGATCTAGCTCGTTGCTCGCAAGATTTATTATGACGTAGGTAATTTTTACGTGTCCTAGAACACGTTTCTAAATTTAAGTTTTTGTATACTTATTCAAGAGCTAACATTGCCTCTGGAGAACAATTCTTATAACTACTTTGTCTTGCTATATTTCATATCACTTTAAGCAGATTCTTTCGTAATCAGATGCAGTTGTCATTTTGTAAGGTTTATTTGTTCACGTTTTCATTTTTTTAGAATTTGCATTGATCACGTAGACAAATTATCTATTGTTCTGTTATGTATTTGCAATAGTTTGCCATATCGTTTTGACATGATTCTTTCATAGTTTGGGGCCCCGAGTGGCCAAGTGGTCTAAAGCGCTCTCCGTTACGGATCACAGCCATCTCACCTCTGTCTGCGTGGGTTTGAGTCTCAGATTCGGCTAATGTGGGTATGTGAGAAAGCCTGCCAGTAGCTTCTCGTGGGTCGGTGGTTCTTTCCGGAGGTTTTCCCGGATTCTTCCTCCACCATTAATACTGGCCGCCATGTATAGCCTATCGTGTGCTGAAAAATGGCGTTAAACCCTACAACAACAACAACAACAACAACTTTCATAGTTTGCCATATCGTTTTGACATGATTCTTTCATGTAACTGTTTGTCCAGTATTACAAACCTAATTAATCTGAAACATTATTACACTGTACTTTTTTCATGGCCGTTAGCTACTTGGAGCTAAGTAAAACTCTCCAACATGTTTTCGTTGGTGTTTTTCTATAATAAATGTCTCTCCAATAATGGTGTACTTCACATACTTTGTTGGATCCATAAAAAAAGAATTCTCTCTGTTTGGTATAAATGTGTTACTCTGTAATTATAATTTCATGGATTTATCTTACATTTCTAACTAGGAATCATGTAGATATGTGCATAAAACTTTGTATTAGTTTCATCTTGCCTATCGAGTGAAGTTTCTTGAATACTTCGAGCCATGATACATCATTTCATTTGTATGTGCGTGTAGGTGGATGGGTGTGGTGCGGTCATGATTGGCATGAAAGGAAGTATGGGTCTCAAAGCTGTCTGACAAGTTTGGTTTCGTTCTATATTGTTATGTATATCGATACATTTTTGTAAACTTTTGTAATTTTTAGTCATGGCTGTGCTAATTTTAGATTATATTTAGTTATAATTTGCCTACTTGAATACGGTCTGTTAATAACGTAAAATTACATAGGATCTGTAAATAAATGCTTACGTTATGTGTTGACAATTACTAATAATAATCTTAATAATAAGTCTTAATGACGAATCTGGGTTAATATCTCTTTGGCTGATGGAGTTTAGACGATTCTAGAAGGATTCAATAATTTCCCATTGGTTTGGTTGGTTCAAATAAATAGGAAATTTCAAGACAAAGTGAGTAGTAAGATCTGTCACGTGGGGTATGTTGTACAATATATTCGTAATTAAAGGTATATAAAGAGAGAAATGAGAAATAAGAAATCATCTTCATTCCTATTTAAGTCATTCTTATTTCTTGTGTTCTGCTGTAACTCTGATGTAACTCTGATGTAACTCTGCGGACGTCTTTTATGTTGTACTATAATATTATTCTAGAACTATTATAAGCTATTCAAAGCAGTTCTGGACGATGCCATCTTGACAATAGTCTTGATTCTTGACGGACCAGTACATTTTCGGTTTTAAAATTTATACGGAACTTTTCATTTATTTGGAATCTCATAGAACTTTATCAAAGTTATTATGTGTTCACTTCATAATACTTTAAATTTCTCTCACATTTTAATTTATAACTTTGATAATGAAATTAATTGTTTTAATTTTTACAAAACATGTTGGTTTTGCTTCGTTCTGAACTTAGTGTATGATCATAGAGTGGTAACAATATACAATTCATTCCTATCATAATGCATACGTCAGAACATTTCAGGAGAAATGCATAGAAGTTCCACTCATATTGTTGCTGGTACCAGTATAACTTTGTTTACCTTTTGAATTTTGTTTTAGATTTTGTAACGGATGGTTGCCTTCATAGCTTGTTCAAAAACAATGCCTTGTCCTATGCTAATGAGAATATTGAAATTATGGCTAAACTATTATCTTTTTAGTATGTCTTTTACTGATTGGTTCGCAAGAAAGCAAAATAGGCAAACCCAGAAATGTTGCAAGGTTTAGCTATTTGGTTGTAAAGCACGTAATCAAGCTCTCTATGTATAACAAGAATACGTTATCATTAAATGTGAAATAGCAGCTAAACTCATATCCAGGTTTTATTATAAGAGGATTATAAGATTGTAAATAGGACATTTTGCATATATTTACATGATCTTTTACTTGTCACATAGTTGGCACACTTTACATATATTATGTACAATTTCATTTTTTTATATGAATGTTAAATATCACTTTCGTGATTTTGATTGGTCCAAATAAGTCGAAGACATTCTCTTTACGGTTTGGCTGCGATCATGAGAGAATTTAATTACCGCGTCGACTGGAACTTTTTGTTTTTATTATTACCAATAACATTTTGGCGGCATTTTTAAAAAAATCGACTGCCCAAATGGAATTGTGGAAAAAAGGTCACGTCTTTCTGAATATGACCTATTTACTCCCACATTGGCTCGTTAAGTGATGCATAGATTAACACTGAATGAAAAATGGCGTAAAATCCCAAAACGAAAACATCAGCGAGTAAAACTAAGGATATTGTTCAATTGACAGCGGTTGTGGTGGTAGGGATGACTTGTATACAAGTAATATGGAGTCCATCCTATATACAAGCATGGTTTAAATATTAACTTAAACACATCTCTGTTCACAGAAGACTGTGGACACAAAACTGGTCTCCAAACTGACAAAACTTTATCCAATCGCAACATAATTACGCGGCAAATATGTAATGCTAGTCCGACTCCTAACGAAATTTGCTATGTCTCCTGTAGTCTACTGTTCAACATATTATAAATCAAATATCCAGTCACAAATACATTACAGCAAATATGGAAATATATGCATCCAGTAATCATGCTTTCACATGAATATTGCAACAATGTGATGTTTAGTTGTGAAAGCCACGCTTTAGTGTAAAGACGGATTGTGTGCTGTACTCGAACCTGTACTTTATTAAACAATGTGACATCTGACTAACTGGACATTCTGTTTTGTAAACTTTTCTGTTTATTCGGAAGGACACGTGTTCATTGACTTATAATGTGTACAAATGTATAATCTACGTGTACATGTTAATACTTGTTCAGCTTCGTTTGGGAATATTTTTCACGCACAACAAATGAAAGGTGCACGATCTCAGTCAGAATGAACGAGATTATTCTTTCTTCTTTCTCTCTAAAAATTTTCTACTGAAATAAAATATGTGCGATGAAAAGAATAGCAAATGAGTAATGATTTAATAATAATATTAAATTTATCAAACTCGTGGTCTAATATCCAGCTTTTTCTCGCTAGGGCTCGCAAGAGCTTGACATCATTCAAGTCGTTTCATAAATTCAAAATTAAATCATTACCCATTTGAGATCCCTTCTCTCTCTCTCTCTCTAAATATATATATAAAGCGAGCAAAGTTCTTATTCCTTTCGATATAGACATATCATAAACAGACCAGGGTGAGAACATAACTGCGCTATTAATTCGTTTAGATAGTTTGGAGAACAACTACTGAGCCAACTTCCTAAGAGTTTCAGGGGAGAAATATTTATTTGGTCAATTAGACAGTTTAGTACCTTGTTTGAATAAGTCATCCTGTAGTTGCTGTTCATCTTTGAAGTTGTTTGTGAGCTATACTTTAATTAAGACACGTTCCCTGATTCAAGTAAATTATATTGAGATATGTGCACTATAGGTTGCTTTATACTTCATGCACATTTGTGAGAAAACTATGATATTCTAGAGGTATTTTACAAGTTCTGAATATGAGTGAGCTGTAAAAGAAAGTTATTTATTGTAAACGACATGTCAGTACAACACTTCAGAGTGCTCACCATGCACTTGTACTTGCTTTCTCTGACTTGTTATCAAATTCTAAAATAAGTTTTTAAAAGTTAGTGTTAGGATTGGTGTCAGGATAATGTGACTGGGTGGGACATGGTGCTATATGTCTACGGCATTATGCCCCATTGCTAGACATCACTAAACTGCCAGACTGCAAACATCGTAGCAATATGACTGAAAAGTTGTTAAAGCTACATTAAAAATCCAAATCACACACACACACACACACACACACACGCGCGCGCACACACACACACAGTACCATCCCCACCCATCTGTATTGAATTGGACATTAATAATAGCTCTTAATGTGATCCTCACCTGCGGATTCAAATCCGAGGGACTACATTGAATAGGGAAGATAACTACACAAGTTCTTATAGTAAAAATTATCCTTAAACTTTGTAACATTGCCTATTTGGGATTGAATTCATAATACTGGAAGTTCTTTGCGACTTTTTTAATTTTCACTTTGTATTCTAGGGAAATACATTATTTTGTGAATTCAAGAAAACTCCTTTGTTTTCTGTCTTTTTTGTTCCCTAGCCTACGACCATAGAGTCGTAACAATACATACATACATACATACATACGTATATATATATATATATATATATATATATATATATATATATATATATATATATATATATATATATATATATATATATATATATATATATATATATATATATATATATATATATATATATATATATATATATATATATATATAATGAGTGGTTTCTTAAGTGTGAAGAATTGTATTAATATAATATGCTTTTCTATGAGCTTTATTTGAAAAATAATTGAATGCATCGTGGTATCCCAACCTCAAATTCGTAAAATCACAATGCTTTCAAGTTTTATTTTTCATCTAACTTTCAGATAGCATTATCGCCATTTTCCAAACGTCTTTCAATAAATTTGTCAATTTCTGGAATCTCATTTGTGACAAACAAATATAAACAAACTATACGTTTATAAGTCTACCGGAAAATACATTTTATCTCTAGCATGTAACCGCTAGATTGACAGTAATAGTTACTTTTTAGTTGAAATACAAACATTGTGACGGAAAAGCAAATGACATTTAAAGATCACATGTCAGGGAGAAATTTTTATTTGTGAATAATTAAGACAAATTGCAAAAGCTGAGGTCAAGGGAAAACAAAATAGTTATCCTATCCAAAACATATATCAATATTATCTCTGGTGCGTAACCGCACCAAATTCTGTAATTGTGTTTTCTTGTTAGTTAAAGTTCGAGAATTCGAACAAAAGAGTAACTGTTTTGCAAGAATATTTATGTAAATTGCAAACGTTTATGCCAAGGCTAGAAAAAATAGTCACTCTACCATAAGCACATAAAACCGAAGGTCTCTTGTCACAATCCATGACATTCAATAACAGTCTGAAAGAATAAATATACAACAGATGCGCTGTCTAATTCAACATTATAAATCATGCAGCTCTCTGTAGCCTAAGTTTGTTCTTGGGATTTTGTTTCGACCAGTCACAAACATCGTGACGTTTGGAAGGTGGTTTCTGAGTTTGATTGTGGAAAATTAATTTCATGTTCAAAATCGAAGCTTTAAAATCTCTAGGTCACGTAGTAACGATCAAGGTGATAAAGCGTACAAATTCATGACATTAGCGTTGAATTCGAAAACTTTAGTCAAATACGCATAGTATGTTTGCTATCAAATCAATTAACACAAGACACCCATCGTAAATTTGCAATCAAGCCAATACCCGGCAAAAGACGCGCATAGCAAATTTGCAATCAAACCAATACACACCAAAAGACACGCATAGTAAATATGAAATGCAAGCTATACACACAACACGATACTCACAGTAAATTTGCGAACACGCCTTTACACACCACAAGACACGCATATTACATTTGCAATCAAACCTATACACACCACTGGTGAACTGTCACATCTTTCGTGTCAGCTGTGGAGAACTGTATCTTCTTCATTTAAATGGAAACAAAAGAAACGAGTGCAAATGGTGTGTGCAATTGTTCTCGGTAAATATTCTCAGTTATATATTAATCCACATATAAGATGCAAATGTAATTTATGGAATTTGCTACTTTCGTTGTATAGACTCATTTGAGGCTATGCACGTACTACTTTTTCTTGAGTTTAGATTTTACATAGACTTTATCTTTAATAATTTTGTTAACAAAACGATATGATTTCATGACATCATTAAACGGATCTGACGGTTTTCAGCTATAGGATTCGAAGACGATTGTATAGTGACGATTGTATTTGTTGTGATGTATTGTTGAAAGTTCCCACTTTATATCGGTCTATATCTGCAAAACGTTTCGATTTCAATGAATCCCTGTGAAAGAAAATTATAATGCTCGTGTCTTTACAACCCTGGAAAGTACATTGACCTGTTTTAATGCTATGTTGTTCCATTTGTTGAATTGACATGCCATCCTGATGCAAAATCAATGTTTTTTGCAATACCAAGGTCGGAAAAAATTCTTGCGACGTTTGGAAATAGGTTTCTTTTAAAATAGTCTTGTTACAAACCAATTGCAATTGGAGAACCAGATGTTACTTTAATATTGCTCTCTCTCTCTCTCATTAGAGAGAGAGAGAGAGAGAGAGAGAGAGAGAGAGAGAGAGAGAGTACACACACATGCAAAGGCATGATATTCATGAGAAGTGAAGCATGAAATTCATTCTTCATGCTATTTTGACAGTCTATGGCTCTAGGTCCATTCTCCGTAAGAAACGCCATAGAAATTGAGTGACTAAAGTATGAAGGGCACGTCATCATTATCATATATCTAGACTCTGAAGGCCAATCTTGCTATTACTGGTCTGTAATGAATGAATATCAGCTGCGTTTGACATTAATTCGAGCGTTAATTCAATTTCAAAATTGAAAACTATATTGATGGGTTAATTGCTACTTTTGGCATTTAACAAAATCAATTCAGACCAATTACTTCTATACAAATTGAAACTATTATGTAATATGGTATTTATCTGTAATAACACTTAATAAATTTATGTGGTATTTCCTAAAGGTTGCGAAAATTAATCGTTGTTTAATATGAAACACAACTAATTATACTGCAATCTGATCCAATCCCTTGTACAGATCTAGAACAGAGAAGAGGATCTAGTCAGTAGTATTTCATCCTTTATTGTAACGCATATGTCCTTTATCGCTGTAGTTTATAACATTCTACACAAAAGACTCATCTAATCCAGTATATTCCGGACAAATGACATATTAAGAAATAGTCATAACAAGAATAAAATTTCAGTTCAACAAAATAATCGGTCAAAGTTGGCATGTGCGGAAAAAAAAGTTACTTTTAATAACATAACGAGATCCAGCGGGTATTGTCAAACAGAATGCGTTCAATTTCTCCTTAGATGTGCAGTGCCTGGGTCGAGACCCTTCAATCTACATTTGAAGCATTTTTTAAATATGGAAAACACACTCTTTCTTCCATGATTTAACTCGGAAAAGAAGATCTGAATATATTTGCATGCTATTTCGCGATATTCAAAACGAGTGTTCCTGTTTCCACTTTTGGATATGCCATATCTGTTACCATCTTAGAGGCATGTAGTTTTATTTAAGTACATTTGTTTGAATCTCTCCCTCCAGCTGGATCTCTAAAGGGATTCCCGTTACGTGTACTTCAGCAAGCTTCTGTGCCAAATCTCGTGTAATTCTTGGTGCGTCTAGTACTTGAACATCTTGATATATAATACTCAATGGACCTACATTTAGAAAGGCGTTTCCTCTTCAGGGAATACAATAAATATTGCACAAGAGTACCAAAAGGGCGATGGCACTCAGAAATGCATTTCTTTGGGCTACGTGGATAATGTTTTGAAACTCAAACAAGAAGCTAGGGCTATACTTCCTGGTGTCAGATTCCTGAAGACCAAGAGAACTCAAAGAGGAATATTCATCCAAATAGGGTATCACTTTTGTACCACGTCGAGAAAAACGAAGGAAGGCAATCGTCTGCCGAAGTCATGCTGAATTGCTTGTGGGGAGAAATGGTACAATGACCGTGTTTACCCAGGAAAGAACACCCCCTCCGCTACTACGTATAATACAAGTGAGAAGTTCTTTTTGACTTGAGCTGCATGGGATCGTATTATATCCGAATGTATTTGGTATGATCATTTTTGGATGTAATTTGGAAGCTGACGATCCTTCGTTTCACAACTTAATACAAAATAAGGTTGCAAGACAAAAAGACCGTTGCTGTTTGTCATCAAGAGAATTAGAGAAGGTACTGTGCTGTTAGGACGCGTACTTACTCCAGAAAACCACACTGCTCGGCAGCGATGTCTCCTTCTCTGTCACTTCTACTTTGTCGTTAACCACGATGCCTACCAATCCTGTTTTAACATTCTTATTTGATCATTTGTGTATTTTTAAAAAATTGTAAACCAATTTTTAAAAGAACTAGCCTTTTTCGATATCAACGACGACGTCTCCTACTGATCTTACGACTGTTACTGCACCTACAAAGGTAATCTCTCCTAAAACAAAAGTATAAGACAGAGCATGTGCGTTGTGAAGTTGACTGGATGTATCTACACAACAACTGTCACACCCCTATTTTCTATTTCTGTTTGTGATAATGACTTGTGATACTTTACATTTTCTAAAATCGAAATGTCTAGACGCCTCAGGCTGTGTCTTTGAGTAGGCCAGTTTACTGTAACAGCAGTCCTACTTCTCTTCGTTGTTTGGCTCAGTTCGACTGTCAAATGATCTACTAGGCTCTTTTCCTTTCTGCGGTATCGTTCTTGTCCGCAAAGGTTCGTCCCGCGACTATGGTTTGAGTTGAACACATTTTGTCCTGAGTGTTTTTAATTTGGACGATGCTGCAATTGATGCTGCGAAGTTCGGCCACCAATAACACTTTTCTGCGTTGTCCGTCCCCTTTCCTAGGAGAAACGTAGGTCACGTAAAGTGTAGTTTTTCCATCGGTGATGTCATATTGGTCACTGGATTGCTGAATGTGTTGAATCTTGTCGATGACTTTGAAAGGTGTCAGTTCTTCTGAGCTGCTGAACTCGATACAGAGTGGCGACCTCAAACTGTCGTGATAAATGGAGAGTCTCAAGCGATCGTCTTCTTTGGCTCGGCATCGTCGTTTCAGTATGGTTAACAAGGAAATCCACAAATCGGCGATGTACCCTTCTGCTTTCTCCAGTGGCATTTCAGATGTGAAATCGTTAAATTTCACCGTGAAAGTGTAAGTCGTAGTTCTAAAATTTCTGGAGGAGCGTTTTTCCGTTTCTCGAATGTAATAATAGTTTCTGGTGTTACTGACTGACTTTCGTTGTGTGTAGGCTCTCTTGATCTGGAGGCTAACGTGGAAGGTGTTAATTGAGGCTCGCTTATGTCTTCTTTTTGAGCGAACACTTCGTTTCACGTGTGAGCCGATACGTCACGTCGCTGTCTTTTACCTTCCTCTCTTTCTCGTTGAAGTCGTGCGGTCATTTCATCTTCATTGCCGATTCATATATGATTTAACCAAGTTCGTTCTCTCTATTTATACTTCTCTCTTCCTCTTGTTGTGACAGTGACTTGGTAAAAATTCCACAAGGGTAAGTGAAAACCAATAAGTTAGGAGCCCCTGGCTGATATGCCAACAACAACGGTGCGTCCAATCACCTCATTGATCTTGACGGCCTTTCTATTCAAAACCTACCATGAAAGAAAATAGTCGCAAGAATAAAAAGACAGCTAGCAGCAGAGGGGGCGAACAGACCAAAAGCTTTTTGCACAATAAGCCCTCCCCACGGAAACTATTCGATAGAGGGCTTATTTCGACGAAATAAACCCTTCTATTCAGAATACAGGACAAAAAAAAATGTCCCAAAAAAACTCGAAAAACGCTAGCGTGCGAGAAATGCTTCAACGCCAAGGAAAAACATTTTTATGTTAGCGGAATTAAATCATTGACAAATAAATAATGGCAAATATCGGAGAAGCACTTACTACTAGATTAGCTCGAGAACGTCTCGAAGCAATTCAGAAATTTCTTCCTGTCCGTGATAGTGTCAGACAAAAATTACAACTAAGACAGCAAGCGCGGGAAGTCTTTGCAGAATCCGCGGAGGAATTATTTAAACCCGTCACTGCAGCTACTAAGCAGGTTACGACTGCCATCAAAGAAGATCTTCTTCCTGTATCAAAACAAACTGCAGCGCAGACTGAAAAAATAGCACGAAGAAGTAAACAGACAAAGAAGATTTTACGAACACTTCCAGCTGATATCACTGCAGCTCAACCTCCACCTGCTACTGAAGAAATACTTGAGGGTATTGGTAAAATTCGTGCTGAAATAGGTGAGATGAAAGATCCTGTACCAAAAACAGAAGAAGCACGGGGAAGGGTTCACATAAAAAATAAGTTTAATGAAGAATATCTTAATTTCGTAAAGAATAAAATAGAAGATATAAATGCATTAGCTGCTTTTGCCGTAGAGAGTTATTATCATCGAAAAGAAGCTTTAAAACCCGAGTATGTCAATGATCTTATAGATCGTGAAAAATGGTACAAGTGGATATTTCGTATACGCTATGATGTTGACCAAGCTAGAACCGGTGATACTAGATATGAAATATATAATAATGCAATAGACACAATTTTTAATCAACTGCGACTGCAACAGCAACAACAGCAACAACAAATACAGCCTCCACAACAGCAACAACAGCAACAACAAATACAGCCTCCACAACCGCAGCAACAGGAACAACAGCAACAAACTAAGAAACAGAAAAAACAACCGCAACAACAGCAACAACCTTCACAACCGCAGCAGCAGAAAAAACAACAGCAACAACCTTCACAACCGCGGCAGGAGGAAAGAGACCCTCCTCGACGGAAGGGAAAAGGATTTCACGACGCATCAGTCGCTACAGGTAGTGGTCTTGGTGGTCACATTATTTGTCCTGATAATATCGTCAATGACGTATCACGGTTGGAAGTTCTCATCGGAGGAAGACGTGCCGGAAACAACTCTCCGGAAATTATAAATGAAGCCGCAGATATCTGTCAGAGACTATTTCAGCGTGGCATTATGGATATCGGCGTTTACCGGGGACTCATTGATGAACTCGCAGACGGTTACCACAGCGACTAGCAAATTTAGTTAGAGAAACAATAATTAAATAAAATGATCGTGCACAATTCTCAACCCGGACACGCTCGTGTGTTACAAGTCCGCGTAGTAAACTCGCGATTACCAGTCTACAGAGCAACCTACGGAGATGGTCTCGGTGATACAATTACTGGTTTGTTTTCAAGAATAGCCCCTAAGGCATTACCGATTGCAAAACAATTGTCGATGAAAGCTATTGATGTTATCAAGGATAAAGCCCTTGGATCTGTTGGTGATCTCGCCGGGAAGGCATTCGCGTCAATCAAGGATAGACTGTTACGGTTAACTCGTAGATCAAAAAAACCGCCACCGGTGAAACTGGCCAGTACTGAACTTATGCCCGCGGACGTCAGTAAAGTAATAAATCAGGCTGCCAATCAAAAACTTGCAGAGCTTGTAACTCAAATACCTGAACAAATAAATACGAGTCTGATATCAGGAAGCGGAATTTCCCGAAGTGGTCTTCGTTTTAGACGACAATAATTTTATATAAAATGTTTAAACGCGTATCTGATCCAGCATTTGATATGGAAGCACCAATACTCAAAGACGAATCCGTGCGCGATTATCAGTATTATTCTTACGAAGCAAGAAATCCTAATCAGCGAGGACGAATTGAATTACAAGTTCAGGACACAAGTAGATATTTCTTGCCCGCTGAAGCATTTCTTGAAGTCACGGGGGAACTTGTAACAGATGTTCCTATTGATACACCATACGACGCTAATATTCAAGTTGGGTTTGTTAACAACGGTATCATGGCACTATTCAGAAGTGCCTCATACAGCATTGACGGGAGAGAAATTGAAACGATTCAGGATAATGTTGACGTTGCCACAACAATCGTCGGATTAGCACGATACTCAGATGATTACACCAGATCGGCTGGTCCGACTATGATGTTTGCTAAGGATAATTATGATGAACCAGATGGTAGACCTAGCATTATTAGACGACCATTCAACCGTGCTGTTCCTCCTGCTCTTAGTGACGAAGTGGAAGATTTAGTATTTCCCAACCCTAATTATAATTTAGGATTTAAGACGCGTCAATTAATGTTGGGGGATGTAAGGAGGAAATTCTCATGCGCAATTCCACTGTCTCACATCTTTGGGTTCTGTAGAAATGTCAGAAAGGTTATTTTTGGAGCTAAGCACACAGTTGTATTTGTGCGAAAAGGTGACGACAACGACGCTATCTGGCGAGACGATGATCCCGCTGTCGCTGCCGGTAAAGTAATATTATCAAAGCTTGCGTTGTGGATGCCAGTAATATCTCCATCACTCGCTGAAGAGCAACGGTTACTCTCTTTTATGGACACAGGCGGTAAATCACTGATATCATGGTTAACAACAACAACAGATTCTATTCAAGGTGCCGGTGTTGGACAATTCACGTGGCATATCTCATCACAGCAGGGTGTGTCAGCACCGCGACATATTTTCATAGCACTTCAGGCTAACGCACGAGTAAATAGTCAAGCACGATCGCATATGATATTTGATAAACTCGCTGTTTCTGGGGTTTCGCTGCGAATAAACGGACATCAAGAACCATCCGAGGATATAGTGATAAATTTTGAAAATAATCAAGTTGCGTGTGCGTATCATCGTCTAATGACATTTATGGGACGCGATCAAAATATTGATACCGGGTTGCAGATATCACAGTTGGATTTTACAACGCTGTATCCGATTTATTACTTTTCATTGGAACATTTGGACTTAACAAAACAATCTGTCGTTGATATACACTTCAAAGCTAACGTTGGTGAGTTTCCCGCTGCAGTTGCTGCAGTGGTTGGACCTCCAGCCATACCTGCAATTCCTGCTGGTTTTAGAGCGATCGCTGTCATACTCTCCGATAAAGCAATGCTACTTGAAGGTGTTGGCGGACGAATGAGAGTTATTGACGCTCCAGTAGAAAACATGTAACAATTAGATTAGTTTCTGAAATATAATGTCATACAGTCATGTTAATGTCACCTTGACTTCCGGTCAAACAAAGAAATTGCAATCGAAACACGCAAGCACGTGCGGGACATCAATAACGTTAAAACGAGATCAACTTGGTAGTGGTCCAAACAAATTGTCATTGACGGCCACTCAGCTTAAACATTTTAATAAGGCGTTAACAGCAAAAACTGGTGTCAGACTTGATTTCTCTGCTGCAGCTATCAAGGACATGACTAAAACCGGTGGAATATTTCCCCTCATCCCAATACTAGCTGCTGCAATTCCAGGATTACTCGGCGCAGCGGCAAAAGCTGCAGCGTTAGGTGCAGTTGGAACCGCAGCTGGAATGGCACTAAAGAAGGCAACCGGAAACGGGTATAAGAAAAAAAAGGGGAGATCCACTCGCGGATCAGGTCTAAGACTACCGGGAACTCCACCATCATGGTATCCAAAAAAATTCTAACGCCGTTGAGCAATTTTGATTTACTCGATGCTGTTAAAAAATTGCGTATAAAACATTTCAGAGGAGTATTTATGCGAGATCAATTACCGCAACGACCAAATAATCCAGAAACTGGCATTATCAATCTCGACAACAAAGATGGTCCTGGAACTCACTGGGTTGCTTACGCGATCGATCCACGTGGAATTATCTATTTCGATTCGTACGGTTTAGCACCGCCAACTGAGTTTCTCAGGTATGTCCGCGGAGTGCCTCGCACTCTCAACAGCAGATTTTCTAATGTTCCAGTGTGGCAGTCGACGCTACCAACACAAACATTAATTGATCCGCCCATTTGTGGAAACGAGGTTTTAAATGTTCTTGATGCAATCTCAAGAAATCCAGCAACTCCTCCGCATCGAGCAGTGTATGAATATACCGCATCGAGAAATGCTAGGCATTTTCATGCTAGCATTTGAAAAACAGCAATAAGAATAATGGTGGATATTTACGGAAGACCTTTCACAAGAAAAGTCAAACCTGGCACAGATGTTGATCTCTCAAAATATGCGACCAAAGATGAAGTCGATAATCTTTTGAATATAGCTGGAGTTGACCCAGATGAAGTTGCTATTTTTCAAGACAGGCAAGGAAAACTAAGAACGAGCAACATTAAGTGGAATGATATAATTCGCAGAGTTCTTGGAGCTACCAAGGATAATTTCGTTGCATTTAGTGATGGCGGCCGGATCAAGGACTCGAACATATCAATCGCAAGCATCAAAGACAGTATTGATAAAGGTGTTGATAAATGTGTGAAAAAAGCCGGTGACACGATGACAGGCGAACTCAGCATGAATGGAAACAAAATAACCGTACTCAGAGATCCAGCCTCGAACGACGATGCAGCAAACAAACAATACGTCGACGCGCAGTACAAACTCGTTGTTGACCTAGTCAGCGACAAAGTAACAAAATCCGGCGACGTAATGACCGGCGGACTTGACATGAGCGGCAACAAAATAACCGCGTTAGCAAATCCCGAATCCGACCAGGATGCGTCAAACAAACAATACGTGGACATCGTCAACGGTAAACTAAATACGCTGCGTGCAGAGTATGATGTTCACGTGGGCGCGTTTACAAGACTTCGAAGAAACTTCTCAAAAACTGATGAGGCCGTGGATAAGTTCTTTGGGGATCCTCCAGTCGTCGACACGAAACTTTCTGAAATCATACCAAATCTTACTAATAACGCCAACGATATCAATAAGATTAATACCCGGTTAGGTGTAGTCAGAACGGAAAAAAGTTTTTCAGATCAAGTTCAGATAATAGAAAATAACATTAACACGATCAAACAAACACAGCAGAATATAGTATCGGGTATTCCTGAGATCGTTAACAAAACCAGTTTGTTTAAAGTTCCCACTGGAGTTACTCCCGGGCATATCACCAACATCGTATTCACGGTATCATCGGGATTCGCAACATGGTCACGACAAAATAACAACACTATCAAATATACAGCAACAGCCACCGGTGTTTACAGGTTGTCTGTGTTTTCAGCCGCTAAATTTGAAATCTTCACAACATATCCTTGGAGACATTCCACCGATAAGTATTCCGGGGTTTGCACTGTAATACTAAACAGCGGAACCGAGGAAACATTTATGCTTGAAGCCGCCGACGATACTTTAACAGCAACATCTTACTGGTTTTGTTTGGAATTCGTCGCTGCAACGCCTCAATTGGTTACCGCGTAATTGAAAATCGCCAGCGATTTTAAATAATAATGTCAACGTTGAAATCCGAAGGATTTCCAGATGCTCAACAATATCGATATAATCAAGTCCGTGAGTGGCAATCTGAGTTAAAAACTGTCATCGAAGTAACCAGTCAAAAAGTAAAAAAATACCGCAGACGCATAACAGTGTTAGACGTTATGGTTTATTCAGTATCCGCCGTTGTTGCATCCGCGGGAGTAATACTATCAGCGGTCACTCCAGTGACTGCAGTAGTCGCTGCCACGATCTCTGTTTCCGCTGCTACAGCAACAGCAGGAGTTTTCGGCATCATAGCAAAAAAAATATCCTCGTGTGCTAACACAAAATTACACGATTACACGACAAAATTAAATACAGCCACGACCGCATACCAGAAATTATCATCGCTGATATCATCATCGTTAGACGCGCAATCCAGCGACGCTGCGTTGATATCAGATTCTGAATTCAAACTAATGTCAGATGTGTACAATGACTATTTGAAAACTAAACAAATAAATAATGTCACTGATGGCAACGCCACAAGAACTGCTTCAACAAATAGTCACAAACACAACACCGGTAAGGACCACAATGATCTCAGTGTCCTCGACGACACCAGAATTCAGCATTAATTTTCCAACTCCAATTCGTGTGAGCGAAATCGCATTAGCAAAGCTCAGTGCGTATCACAGCTGGCCCAATATCAGGTCGGCATCATTTTCCGGTCAGCAGCCGAATAATTCGTTAGTGTTCGGGAGACCAAGCGCGGACCCGCAACGTGAATTTGAATGGGATACAATTACGCTACCCACTGGGAGTTATCAGATCGACGAAATCAACGCGGAGATACAACACCAAATAAAACGAATCACCGGCAAGGAAGCCAAAATATCTGTGACCGCGCACGAACCAACGCTGTCTGCGGTCATTGAAATCTCAACACCGGGATACGCCGTGGATATTTATAGCAGCTCTCTTCGAACAGTATTAGGATGGCCACGAGAACGACCCGAGGTCGGACCGGATCCACCAAAACCATCGAAGTCGGATTTCGAGACCACGAAGGAAGAACTACACGACCTCGTGTACGGCGAGCATTTATTATTTTCAGATCAATTACGATCAGGCCAAGCCCGGTTTTCAACATCAGATAGACACCCCTTGGATATAATATATGTAATTTTCGAAGACGGGAGATTCCGTGAATACCTTCCAGAAGACATAGAAGCTCATTTTTTTAATCCGATCAAACAAGCACATAAACAACAGCTAGACCTGTTGCGGGGACATTTCCAAGATTATATCTCTGATATAACAAAACCAGGAACTGCAAGCAGTTCTCGCACGAACATTATCACCACCATAGAAAAACTAAACAAACTCGTATCCACGATGGAATTTATGAATCAAAAAGTAATTCAGAATCTACTGGATCTCAAAGGCGATTATGGAACCCAAAAAAGATCGAATTTTGCAGCCCGATTTGGTATTCCCGTGAAGGATATTTCAGATTTTAAACTTCCTGGATATAACGTGCACACACTGAGAAAATCAGTCCAGGATCTCATCGCGGAATCTTTCGAAGATATTTCTGCCACGTACACGCGAACAAAACCACAACCTGTTATTTTAAGACACGACAACAGTACAGCATCCGATGGCAGACACATCTCACCCGGGATCGTAAATATCACAGATGTTATTGCGGTCAATCTTGTATGTGACGTCATCGATGGCAGTTACAGCGCATCAGATACTACGACGGCCCAACAGGGGTTTATCCTGTATACGTTCACACCAAGAGACCCTCCTGGTTTTCTGATTGTGCAAGAACCAATCAATGTGGTCTATCTGCGGTGTAATAATCCGTGGTTGTCAACGATAAATTTCAAACTCGTCGACCAACGGGGGGGGGGTTGTTGGACCTGCGTGGCGAGACTGTCTCCGTGAACTTACTGGTGAAGTCCTGAAACTCTTCGAGTTTCCAAATTGGAAATGCAAAGCATTTCTGGAAGAGTTTCCACGCATAGCGTTTCTCCGGCGATGCTAGCACGAGAAGTCCCTTGGACTTCCAGAGAAACTCTTCGAGTTTCCACGCTCACGCATTTAAAAAAAAACAGTTGTATATAATGTGTGAATACATTCACGCACGAGTTCATATTCATGATAAGCAAATTCTTCACGAGGCAATAAAAACCGCATTTGGAAACGCTAGCATGAGAAGTCCCTTGGACTTCCGGGGAAACTCAAAGAGTCAGCCCCCTAGGGTTTCCCTAGGGGAACAGTATTTCCCCGTTAAAATAATCGTTGACGTGTATGGCAACGAAGACTTCTTGTTAACGTCGTCACAATTGACGCAGTTACAGCAAAATCATATGATCACAGCTTGGTGTCAACGAGAACAGATTATGAACTATTCTCATTGTTGTATTGATGTTGAAACGCTTAAGCAAATCCTGGAAGTCTAAGGACTTCTCATGTAAAACATTTTCAAATCTGAAAACGCCCTTGAGAAGTCCTTTGGACTTCCAGAGAAACTCGAAGAGTTTCCACGCTCGGGCAAAAAAAATAATACACTTTTTTTTTACCGTGGAAATGTGCTTTACACTTAAGCGGGGGGGCTAGCGTTTCTCAGGTTCTACTTTCACTTTGTGCTGTGAGTCACACGCGGCGGTTTATACTTCCTTGTCGGCCTCGTAGTCACAAATACTAGTATTTTCGTCAGAAATGCAAGGCATTTCCGTGTCTAGATTCTTTATATAACCTTTTAACCGTCTCACCCTGGTGCTAATTAATTTTCGAGTCTCATACTCGCTTGACAATACAAGACGAATCTTCTCAACTGCACGGCACAGTGGAATAAATTCAGATACCTGATTTTCAGTTATCCCGGCAAGTGATCTGTAAATGCGATCTTGCAAACCCTTAATGAACCTATAACACGCGGGGAGATTGTTCTTCCCCGATTGTGATAGCTCATTCAAGGATTCAAAATCTGACATAATTGTTTCAGTGTCTAGTAAAATATTAAAACCTCGCTGTTGTAATTCTTTAATTTCAACAAGTATGGTATTTATATTTTCGTGATTCATATTATTATATATTTTTATATTTTTAAATGCATGAGCGATGCTAGCATCACCAAAAACAAAAATAAACAGATAGATGATGAGCGGTTATCACTTACTGGGTACTCTTCACCGGCCTACGGTTCTTTCATGAGTCCTTTGTTAGGATTTTTTTTTCTTGGTCTTATATTAGACCTTCGTGTTGTGATTTTTCCCTTAGGCACCTCATGTTACCGTTTATTTTTGGCCAACACTCTTTCTGAATGTTTCTATTGGTGGGCACCCAGGTGACGTAGAGCTTTATGCATCCATCTATCTGTTTATTTTTGGGGGTCACTCACCCCATGAGGAACTTCTAGATCGTCAAATAACGGTCTAGAAGCTCGGGAGGGACGATACAACACAGAACAACCTTTACCTCTGATTCGAGTATGACAGCAAGTAAAGGCACAATGAACATGTAATCTTATCCTAACTTATCCTAAGACCTTATCCTATGACGACACAAACATACACAGGTGGGTCATTTTCTACGGTCAGCAGCAGAGCAAAACCATCCATTGAATCGACCATTGGATGGTGCAAAAACACCCGCCATTGGCGGATTAAATTTATGGTTTTGCTTGCGCGTGCTGACTTTCGATCGACCCAAAGGTCTTAGGGAGCGATTTCGTATAAAACCCAACTGTTACTTGCGAGTTGGAAATTCGCTCTAGCAGTGGGCGGGACTTGTTTAAAATATTTTAATTGTATGTTTTCTCGAGCGCGGTCATATAACAAGCACAGAAGAGCAAAACAGTCGGATATATTCAGTAAAACGAGGATATTGTTTGTAAAAAAATATATATTCTACGGTAAATAAATGATTACATGTTATGAACTCGATAAAATATTTTATCAAGGTGGCTTTCTCAGGGGAGCAAATCCTCTGACGACGACAACTCTGCAAAGCGTTACACACTCGTGGAGGAGTTATCGTCGTTTGTGTCAGCGATAAGAGTTATATAGCAGAATGAAATCTTCTGTTTGAGCTTCTTTGAAAATGCTGTTTTGTAGATCCCATCTGCGACACGCTGTACAACAGGTGAACAAATACCGAAATACCTACCGGCGGCGTTTATTGACTGGAATACAATTTCTTTACCGGTTGCGTTTATAGATTTAATAGCTCTTCTTGCAACTGTTTTACAACACCCTGTGTTACCCAGTAGGCAGTTTTTGCTCTGAGTGACCACACGAAGATTGTTTATAGAGTTATCAAGTATGTTACCGTTAATGTGATCAATGACAAACCCCTTAGGGATCACTCCGTTAAAAACCTCATAGACGAAACGATGACATAAATACCTCTTTGAGCACGTGGCAGTAAATCTTAAATAACCAGCATTATCAACTGTACCAACTGGTCGTCTTCGCGTGCAGTGTCGTACTATGCCATCTCGGTTTGCCTCATAATTTGGAATAGTTGGATGTGGAACAAATTCTTGTTCGGGGACGAATTCTTGATTCATTATACTATAAGCAAATCATTTGTCTAATTCATAATTTGTCTGAAAACTTATTTATGTAATCACGCTCCGAGAACGTGTTCGAGGCTGGATATTTTTTATCATAATACCGTTTTAGTTCTCGATAGCGTTTCCCCCCACACGCTGAACATAATTGCGTTTTTCCTCGTACTCCAATGCCGCATCTGATACACGGTATCGGTCCTAGACTCCCACCGCGGACCTGTTGAGCATGTTGTCCACAGTATTCGTGTCTGCATGGTTTGCTACACGGCGCTGATGAATTTAGTTTAATCCACTTGCATTGGTGCATATAATATATTTGTCTATTTAAATACTTGTCTTAATTATAATAATGAGTTTCTCAAGACTATCCAGAATAAAACCTGGAAATCTCCAATTTCCCCGAGGTCGATTTGATCTTGACCGATTAACCCCTGATCGACGACGACGAGAACTCGCAGCGGTAATTGGTGTTATCAAGAACGCCAAAGAAGAGTTTCGTCGTGATGGTGCCGCACATGTGTGGTCTTCGTATAAAATCATTTCTGAAAACGCCGACGTTTCTGAAAACACGATCATTGATGGTACCATCAATGATACAATCGCGCGTAACATAATTGGGTATCTCGATGATAAAAAATATTTCATTCAGATAAAATTTATCGTTGGCGTCGACGACACGGAAACAGGTGAAACAACATGGATTATCAGAGACAAACTAGACCCTGTTCTTGATGCCCGACGGGGAAAAACCGTCGTCGTAACCAAAGACTCAAACCCGGGAGTACTTGTTGGGATTGATACACCGTATTATGCCAGAGCGTATCCTGTGACCGCAGTCATTTATGGAATTTATCCGATGAAGAAACCACGCGTTGATAAACTCGCCCCGATGAAGATGTCGGAGTCGTTGACAGAGTCAACAGGGATAAAATCCCCAGAGAAGTCTCTGACTTCCAGGATGAATTGTGTAGCCGAGCGAATAATGGAACATTTTAAAAATGCCGCGCGAGGAAACGGCCTAACACCGCTAAGACAGACTAAAATAACAGCGTGGGCGGCACGAGTAGCGGATGAAGGAGCGTCAATAAATGATGTTGCCGAGCTCGAACGATTACTAAAATTTCCTATAACGGTTTCATCGTTGACCGGTGAGGTATTGTACAAGAGTAAATATGATTCCCGTGGAGCACCAATAACTATTATCGATCATAACAGTCACGCCTGGACTGACTCGGTTAGGATATTTCCTCGAGACCGTGTTGTAAAGTATTATCCGGAATTGGAAAATGCTAGCGGGGGAACCACTAGTGGTTCTGGAAATGCTAGCATTTCTATGTTTGATTTTATTTATCAGATAAGTAAAACCGATCCCGTGTCTGTGTGGTTATTCAGAAGTAGCGAAGATGGAGAATATGATCAGTTTGTGAGACCCAGCGGGGAAATATACAGAACAATGGCGTTACAGCACGAAATGAAAAAACTCGCAGAAAAATATGTGAGAAATGCTGGCATTTCCAGCACGAACACTGATACATTACTGACACAGTGTTTTACTGTCCCGGGTGTTGTCGCACATGTAGCCCGAGAACGAAATTCATGGAGACCAACCCCGAAGAGTTTTTTCGAGGATATTCAGCAGAGCTGTGTCGAATACGGACACGGTGGTTTGTGGAATACCCAGTATGATCACCGCGATATGATATCCGTGGATATGACGGCGTGTTATCCAGGAAGTTTTCTTGGGCGGGGAGAATGTAGTGAGTATTTTAAACGGTTTGGTCATATTACAAGCTCGATGACAAGAGTTGCTGTAAACGGACCATTGCCTGATTTTGACCTGACCGGGGTTGCTTGTGTGTCGTCGTTTAAACTCGCTACGGGTTTACATCCTGTGTGTTATGCTTGGTTTGGTAAACATTTCGTTGAGAAGCGATGGGCCCCAATAGTGTTATTGCGATACATGCTTGACAGTCGAATACTGCTGTCGCTGACGGTCAGTGAAGCGATTATATGTTATTGTCGTCAAACCGAAGTTTGGTTGCCAACTCCGCAAGTCACCGTAGAAATTGAAAATTTCCGAGAATATCCAGAATCGTTTATCGACACTATCATCGAAAGAGCTCCCCGAACTGATGAAAGCACCGCAAAAGATCGAGGACGAAGAATAATAGGAAAATTTACTCAAGGTGGAGCGTATGATCATAAACTACATCATAGTCGATTAATCATGGACGAGGCCGAATTGGATCTTATTGTCGCTGATGCCGCCACGAATAATACGTTTTGTACCCGCGAAGATGTGTTTCTGTCAAACGGGGAAAAATTAGGAACTGTTGTTAGTTACACCGACGGAGAATCATCTCAGTACACACATTTGAGATCTTCGATGCTAGCTTATGTATCAATAAACCTATTGTCGATGATTAATAGGTTTCCCGTTGACGCAGTGAGAGTTGCAACGGATTCATTCTATATCGATAAAAAACACTTAGCGGCGTTAAATAAGGTTATACCGAATGATCCATCGTGGGGTTCATGGAGAATAAAAAATGAAATGTTGCATGGATATTGTGAATCGGCTGATGTTGAAATCGAGGATGAATATCGCGGCGCAGAAATATCTGGGAAATTTTCAATTTCTACGACAACTTCGCTGCCGCCGGTGCACGATCCTGTTGTGAGACACAAAACAGTTTATCTCAACGGGGCTGGTGGTTCCGGTAAGACAACTCGAGCGATAGAATTATTTAGAAACTCTGACATGATTGTGCTAACACCCACACATAGACTTGCCAGGGAGATGAGACAACGGGATGTTAACGCGTGTACGTATCACAGTTTTTTCAAATACAGCGGCGGCACATGGACTCCTACGCGAATGGGAACGAAATATATCCCTGGAATAATCATCTGGGATGAGATAGACACTGTGCCGTTGGATACATTAAAACAGTTTCTGGATTGGTTGCTAAAGAAAAATACCGCAGTTGTTATGTGCGGCGATCATGGTCAACCACCGCCATTTACAGGTGAATCTCCACACACGTGGCTGAAAACTTTTGTAGATTAGTATGAGGAAATAACTAACGATGTTAGAGCACTCGATGAAACGCTGAAAGAGTTTAAGGCGTTGATCAGGCTACAAACCAATAAAGTCCAGTGTGAGATAATGCGTGAAATAATTCCACAGACGGAGCTGAGCGACTTTTGGGAAACGTGGAAACCAGGTGATTTAATTGTGGCAAGTAGAAAGATAGTCAGGGACACACTTCAGCAGCGGTTATTTCAGTTACATCAGAAGAAATTTCCAATGCTGGTAGTGCCATTGTGTTATAGACCAGCTGATACGCGATTGCAGAATACCGACGTTGATATACCTGGGAGATCGGAAAAACAGAATTTAGTATTAAATGATATTGTGTTAGTTGACATCGATGCTGTTGAACAGGCACTGAAAATGAGCAAATCCCCGTGGACGCTAGGATACGCTATGACCATCCACAGTTCGCAGGGACTAACTATTTCAGATACAACAGTTTGGATTGTTGATGATCGCATCGAGTGGTCAAATTTAGTTTATTTAGCCGTGTCAAGAGTAAGAAGGATAGGTCAGTTACGAAGAATTGTATTAGATGATGTTATCAACGACAGCATCAACAGATCAATCGCTGATGATACAATAAGAAAGAAATTAGCCGGTTACAAACAGAGCGACAAAAAAAATGGCAACGAGTTTGATCTCGACGAAACATTTATTATACAATTACAACAACAGCAGAATAATCACTGCGCGAGTTGTAATTGTTTATTGCTGTGGCAGTATTCGAAAAATAATCCAAGGCAATTTACCGTAGATAGAATAGATAGTAATCGCGGTCATACGCGTGAAAATGTGATGTTGACCTGTCTTGAGTGTAATCGACGCAGAGGTGCTGCTGCAGTTATTTAAGTGATCGAGGTGGTAATTGTGTATCCGCGGGGATCACCTGAAGTTGCTCGCGTGTGAACCCACGCTGAGGAGCAGTTGAATCTAATCTGTAGATTGCGTTTCTCCCAGTTGATCTGGTTATGCTGGATATCTTATGTGTAGTAACACTCCATGTGGGATCGGTTGCTCTTTTTTTTCCTCCTTCGAGTTCGCCGGGTTCGTATAAATACCTAACGGTGACATTACCCAGCAACGGGGACGCTAGCGTCGTTGGCTGCGTTGAAACACGTTCACTGACGCGGGGTATATATTTTTTTGTGATTGCATTTACAGGTCTCATGTTTGTTGTTCTGGTAATTTCATTATTCAGTGCGGCTATCACGTTTGGCAGTCTTGCAACCCATTCACGAGATCTCGTATCGTAAATGAATTCCCTCGCGTACTGGTATCCGAATAATCTCTCAGCGAGTGTTCTATTAAATCGCTCAACAATTGCCTGATCCCGATGAATTTCAGTATGCCCTCGTCGTATGGTAACGTTATGCTGCTTTGTCAGTGATGACACCGCGCCCTGAAATTCCTTGCCAGGATCAACTTGTAATAATCGTGGCCAGTTTAGAGGTCCTCGCTGATAAATTCGTTTAAACGCAGAGGCGACTTCGGACGCTGTTTTAGTCGCTAACGGTTCTGCTTCTTTGTATCTACTAGCAACATCAACTACTGTTAGCGCGTATTTGTATGTTTTTCTACGGACAGTATCATGAGGCAGGAATAGTATGTCAGCCTGATGAACTTCATTGGGGACACTAACATCAAAATGTGCAAAGTTGATTTGTCGAGGTGGTGGTAGGTAGATTTGCCATATTGCTTGTTTTGACAGCCATTTTTTGGCAACCTCGCGTGTTACTGATGCCGCGTTGGCGAGTTTATTAATTGCTGAGTTACCTCTCCAGTATCCGATTGGGGAATAATAAATCGCTTGCATTGTTATTAATTATCCAGCGCCTAATGCTAATTTAGATTTCATCGCTGATCTTATTAACCAATTAGCGAGTGACTCCTTAAATGATTTATTTTTTATGGCGCTTAGTGCATGAATTAATTTCACATCCGCGATATGCCTGTCTTGCAGATCTTTACTTCGATAAGCAACATCATGCATGTGACACGCTGCGTCGATAGCGTTTATCGGATACTCTCCCGGTTTTGGTTTAGATTGTTCATCAAGTCTGATATCTAGTCGTGTCCCTGGACCGCAGTAATTGTATCCTGGGAGATGTTTTTCTCCGGGATATTTAGCCCAAGGGGTACCTGGAAGTCGTCCGAGGGTTGCTGCGATGTCACCTCCGCTGACTTTGTCAGGCTTTTTTTTTGAAATCTAAATTTTTTTGTGCCACATCGCGCACACTTACCAGAAAGTGCTTGTCTGTTATTTTTTGTTGTAATGGTTGTTAGATCATTCGTAGGGGTTTGTGCCTTACACTTCACACAATATAGATCCATAATTATTATTCCTTATATACAAATGGAGATCACTGATTTTTCTGCGACGCGAAGGAAAGAACCAGTCAAGCATAATTCCGCGCTACCAAATTCTATCAGAATGATCATCATAGGACCGTCAGGATCAGGTAAAACACAGCTGTTGCTGAACATGATAATGAAGTGGATGAAGTGGGACAAACTATACTTGATAGCTCCGTCTGTGGATGATCAACGTTGTTATGATGTTATAAAAGATTTTAATGAGAGTGCAAAAGCGCTGAGTGAAGACGGCGAGGATGTTGTTGAATTTATAACTGATATTGAAGAAGCTCCGTCCGTGGAAGACCTTAACGGGGAAATAAATAACCTAGTAGTGTATGATGATGTGATGCTGGACAAGCAAAAAAATCCTGCAAGAATATTTTCACGAGGTCGTCATAAAAACACTGATGTGATTTATGTTACTCAGCGTTATACACAAATTCCAAAAGTAATCAGGGATAACTGTAATCTTCTTGCGGTGTTTAATGGAGTTGATGTTCACACGCTGAGAAATATTCATCAAACCTGGTGTAGCGGCGATATGGATATTAATAAATTCAAAAATTTCTTTAGTCGCGCTCAAAGAACCCCGCATGGATTTGTGACAATAAATTTACACGACCCGCGTACACGATACCGCGTCGGCCTTGATACACTATTTGCGACATAAAAATGTTTTTCCTTGGAAATCTTCGTCCTCGTAGAGCAGCAGAGGGGGCGCAAACTACACCTGATTTTTCGATGATACCTCACCGTGGAAATTATGTCGGATACGAGTCGGATTTATTGAAGTAACTCGCGTTATATCAGCGGAAATACAAAGCATTTTCAAGGACATTTTTTTTTGTCCTGTATTCTGAATAGAAGGGTTTATTTCGTCGAAATAAGCCCTCTATCGAATAGTTTCCGTGGGGAGGGCTTATTGTGCAAAAAGCTTTTGGTCTGTTCGCCCCCTCTGCTGCTCAGCTCCTATCATCAAGAGAGCTAGAGACGGTACTGTTCCGTTAGGATGCGTACGTACTCCAGAAAACCACACTGCTCGGCAAACGATGTCTCCTTCTCTCCCTCACTTTTACTTTGATGTTGACCACGATGATGTAACACCGGTGTTTCCTCATTTCATATTTTTTAAAATTGTAAACATATTTTTAAAAGAACTAGCCTTTTTCAATAGCAGCGACGACGTCTCCTACTGCCCTTACGACGATTACTGTACATACAAAGGTGATCTCTCGTAAGACCAAAACATAAGATGCAGCAGGTACGTTGTGAAGTTGACTTGATGTATCTATACAAAAACTGTCACACTCCTATTTTCTACTTCTGTTTCTGATAATGACTTATGATACTTCGCATTTTCCAAAAATCGAAATGTCTATAAGCCATAGAAAGTTATGCGACTTTAGTTTTTGACACTTGCACACCGATTCTCTACTTTACAAGTGTCACGAGAAAAAATTCTATCCAATGTTTGTATTTTTCAAAAACACGCATACACTTGTAACTTGACAAGAAATCTTCACTTCGTACAAATCCCAAATTCAATAGTTTGAAGAAACTACAACTCCATACTATATCACTCTTCTCTCTACCTATGTGAATATGTCAAAACGTCCAAGTAAGAACAGTTTTGTCAGTTTGAAAACGCGAACAATTATGATACAGTTAGTATGTGATGTAGCAAGAAGAAATTTTACAGTATAAAACTGAACGTCACACTCCAGTCTGTCTGCACGGCAGTGGTAAACGCACAAGATCGTAGGCATTATTTTGCCACACATCCTTCGAAAAAAACTCGTTATAAGCAATTTCTTAGGCTACACCTATTTTCTACTGCCTTAGCTTCGAATCAGCTTCAGTCGCTCTTTACACATTGAAAAGGTCAGACTTGTTTTTCTGCGCCTGACCAATACACTACCTGCCTTGAATTTAGAACCAAACAATGCGTCACTCATTGTGACTTCACTGGCTGACCGATAGTTTCCTCCGCCAAGCTTCAGAATGGTTTCAGTTGTCATGCGCACAGCGAGAAGATTAGACGTGGGTTTTTTTTGTACCTGACCACTACTCACTCTATAAGCAATAAAACTAACGCACAAACAATCGCACCATGGGCGACTCATGGAAACTACTTTAGTCTTATTGCGAAATTCATCACGGCATGTTAGGATGTAATATTTTGTGAGAACTGTAAATCGACGTTTTCAAAAATAATTATTTTAGTAGCATTTATCTCCAGTTCACTATTGTTTTATTTTACAATGGTGTGTTTTCCCTGTAGGAGTAATTATTTAAAGGAGACATACGTTTTGAAATTTTGTAAGGAAAATATACCATACCAACATAAATGTCGTGGTATTTTGAAAGTAAGAATTACATTCTCTCTAAGTCTCTCTCTTTCTCTATCTGTTTGTCTGTCTGTCTGTTTGTCTCTCTCTCTCTCTCTCTCTCTCACACACACACACGCACACACTTTCTCTCTCCGCCGTAATGATTTTGATTGATATCCTAATGGTATCTTTTCCTCTCCAAACCTGTGATCGGTTGTCACCATAATTAGGTGAACTGTTCCGTTCGTCATGTAAATTTTTTTCCGTAACTTACAACCCTAAAAATTGTAGAAAGATTTTTTTTCTTCCATCAGTAAATCGTTGTTTGCTGTAACGATCTCGCTTTTCTGGAAGGGCATTTTTGTGTCTCTCAAATGTGACATTAATTCAGGGGACAAACGAATTTCGTTTGGGCTGAATCATGACACTCTTGGTTTTGTGACAGTAGTAGAGGACATTGATTCAGGCTCGCTTATGTCGTCTTCGAAATCGATGGCATCGATTAGAGCTAATATTTCAACTCGTGTGTGTGTGTATTTTGGAATTTAACGTAGCTTTAAAAATGTTTCAGTCATATCGCTACGGTGTTTATCAGTGTGGCAGTTTATAGTGATGTCTAGCACTGGAGCATCCTGTAGCAGACATGTAGCATGATTTCCCACCCTCTCACATTATCCTGACACCAGTCCTAGCACTAACCTCTTAATGCTGAGCGCCTAGCCAGGCGGCTGTTAGTACCATTTTTATAAGTCTTTGGCATGACTCAGCCGGGGTTCGAACCCGCGGCCTCCAGCATCCGATACAGATGCGCTAAACACTAGGCCACTGGAGCGGTCCTAAAATTAATGTTGCCCAGAGGTCAAACGATTTTAATATTGGTTACGGAAAGTGTACTCTGTAATATCTATTCCTTTTCCCGTGGTTAGCTCTTTTTTTATGTCATTGTCTATCTCTTCGAGAACCGCTCTGGTGGCCTAGTGGTTAGATCATCGGCCTCGGATGCGAGAGGTCGTGGGTTCGATCCCCGGCTGAGTCATACCAAAGACTTACAAAAATGGTACTAACAGCTCCCTCGCTTGGCGCTCAGCATTAAGAGGTTAGTGTTAGGACTGGTCGGCCTGGTGTCAGGATGTTTTGACTGGGTGGAACATCATGCTTCATGTCTGCGGCATGATGCCCCAGTGCTAGGCATCACAACAAACAGCCACACTGCATATATGGTAGCGATATGGCTGAAAAATTGTTAAAGCTACGTTAAAAATCCAAATCACACACACACACACACTCGTACACACACACACACACACATACACACACACATTATCTCTTCGAGATCATTATCAATTAGTTCTGCCTCCCTTTATTGGATTCCCTGCAACATTAGATATCATCTCAAGCTTGACTCCATGGCATGAAGTTTTTTTAACAAACTGTCCAATTTTGCACTCCCAATCTTCAGTTAGTTTGAAATCAACTTAAATTTCTCCTGATGCGCTAATTTGTTTCTCAGCTTTAGCAAGGCTTTCTTATGTAACATTTTATATTTGAAACTGTTATATTTTATAGCGTTGATTTTCAACTGCTATTGTAGGTTAAGGCTTCCGCAGCTGAATTTAATCCATCTGTACTGTTTGAATGTGCGTTTTGCACAGGACAATTCAATTTCAGAATATCATTTGTTGAATGAGGGCATAGATTATGCTGCCTGGGCATGCTGATTTAGATATTGCTGCCTGGGCATGCTGATTTAGATGACGCTGTCTGGGCCTGCTGATTTAGACAGTACTGCCTGGGCATGCTGATTTATATAGGGCTGTCTGGGCATGCTGATTTAGATAGTGCTGTCTGGGCATGCTGATTTAGATAATGCTGTCTGGGCATGCTGAGTTAGATAAGGCTGCCTGGGCATGCTGATTTAGACAGTAGTGCCTGGACATAATGATTTATATAGGGCTGTCTGGGCATGCTGATTTAGATAATGCTGTCTGGGCATGCTGATTTAGATAGTGCTGTCTGGGCATGCTGATTTAGATAGTGCTGCCTGGGCATGCTGAGTTAGATAAGGCTGCCTGGGCATGCTGATTTAGATAGTACTGCCTGGGCATGCTGATTTAGATAGGGCTGCCTGGGCATGCTGATTTAGATAATGCTGTCTGGGCATGCTGATTTAGATAGTGCTGTCTGGGCATGCTGATTTAGATAGTGCTGCCTGGGCATGCTGAGTTAGATAAGGCCTCCTGGGCATGCTGATTTAGATAGGGCTGTCTGGGCATGCTGATTTAGATAGGGCTGCCTGGGCATGCTGATTTAGATAGTGAAAATAAAAACGGCTTATTTAATAGTCACAACATTTGTATAGACTAAATCTTACCAAATGCTAGTTTTTGTGTGAGTAAATGTTGCAGTCTAATTCCAGCTTGCAGCTCATTGCTGCTTTTCTCATTACCTATATCAGAGAACGAGATAACCAGAGAGCAGTTAGCTACTATGTTTAGATGTAAATATATATGTGAATGTATAAAACAGACAAATACATATTAAGATTTCAAAATATATTATATGTGAACTTACTAACTAATTCAATTTGTGTCATATTTATAATGTATTTTCTCCATATTTTGACTTTGCCTGTTTATCATTAACGTCATCAATCACATTTCAAAATAAAGTAGTTTAAAATGTTTGTTGACTGTCGGAATAAGCTGTCATCCCATATCAACAAAAATGCCAACACATGATAGATATTAAGTAGAACATGTTTATACAAGCTACATAATTCTCATATGGCGAAGGCAATACCATTATGATATGAAAACAAACATTTTCGATCGCATGTGCAAAGACTAGACGATAGCTGCTATACTCTCAAAATGTGTTCGATTCCTACTTGGAACGAAATATAACTCCCTAGGCTACTGAGTCATATTGATGCCATTTGCTGTCTCTGTGTCTTTCTCTAATGTGTGTCTTTTTCTCATCCTCTTCTATCTGCCTCTCTCTCTCTCTCTCTCTCTCTCTCTCTCTCTCTCTGCCCCTCCATCTCTCTGTCTCTCTCACTGCCCGTCTGTCTATATCTATCTATACATCTATCTATTTATCTATCTCTATCTATCTGTGTGTGTGCATGCGAGAGAGAGGCGATACAGTGCGATGTTGACTCTTACTTTCTTCTACGTTCTCAATGAAACCGTTTAATCTTGTTTTAAATAAAATTTATTTTGACAAGGTGTCTCATGCAGCAAGTAAAAAGTGCACAAAACGTACTCTTCCGGTCAGAGATTTGACTCAAGAGACCGCCGTGGCGACCAGACATTTAGAGAGACTGATTCAAGAATTTACTTCAGAGAAGAAGACGGGCTACTCCTCTCGATAAAAAAAGTCAAGATACTTTCTATATTTGCCAGGAGAAAGGACAATGGGCTACAGAATATCCAAAACTTCAAAGCAAGACAGGAGTAAAGAGAGACAAAGGTCAAGATACCCGTTATCATTGTCAGGAGAAATTACACTGGTCTTCAGACTGCTCTAAGAAAAAAGAGAACTGATCAAATAAAGAGGAGGAGGAGAGGGCTTATGAAAATGAAAAAGAACGCTGCGAAAAGGATGAAGAACCCATACCAGTAGAGACATATAAGAAAAGAAGACGAGAAGATGAAAGTGAAGAAGAGGAAAAACCTGTGGCAGTACAGAAATTAAAAAAAATGAAAAAAGGAGAGAGAGAGAGAGAGAGAGAGAGAGAGAGAGAGAGAAGAAGCAAATGAACGTTTGATAATGTGTTGTGAAATTGTATTGTAACTTCTAAAGGGAGAGAATATACCAGAAAGAAAACGCAAGTGTCTCTTGGTCTTGATTCTTCTAATATTAAAGATGGTGTCTGTTGTTTTTGAATTGACGCTTTCATGAATATATGCTCTTTCACCTCTCTCTATTCCTATGGGGCATGCCAGCTATGGTGTTCCTGTTAATCCCTTAAGATGTTTTCCATCGCGTTCGCTCTTGATACATATAAAGTGGTGTGGTCGCCAGTCTGACCATGACTACTCGACTTCTGATATTGGACAAAAATTATGAAAAAGATACAAGAGATATAAGAAGCAGCCATGGAAGACCAATTAGAAGAGGAAGGGAAGGGAAACCACCACGACAGGACAGACGGGATAAAAGTGCTGAAAGGGAGAAACAGACACCAAGTATGGAGGTGAGTGGAACACAGACTAGGGAGGGGATACCACCTGTCGCCGCTTCCCATAGTTCAACGACTCACTCTGCAAAGCTGCATCATCGGTAAAGAGCAAAATTAAAGTTATCCCGAAGTCTCCTCAAGAAAAACAAGAAAAACAACAACAACAACCATGCCTGCCGCCACCACCACCACCACCACCAACAACAACTGTGGAAAACATTCAACCCAGGGTCACTAGGCTGCAAGCTAAGAGGAGTCCAATAAAAACAACACCAGTAGTTATGAAGGATAAAGGGGAGGAAAAACAGAAACTGGCAGTTCCGACGCCTCAGAGTCCTGATACGAACGCTCCTAGTAATTCTAACCCATTATCTACCAATCTACCAGTTGCCGATGATCAAGATTGGAAGGAAATTTATCAACATCTTTATGCTACAGCTACAAAACTGGGGATTGGAAATCTCTACCATGACAAAGCGGCCGCAATCCAATCCATCGAGGATATGAAAGTTTTGAATGGGCTCGAAATATCTAAAAATAAAACAACAAATAATAGATTTAGAAGAGCGTTCAACAACATGAAAGTTTTGGGGGACAAACATATCCAATGCCCAATACCACTAGCCTGGTGTGTTTGCCGGGCAATACAGAACTACCTTCAACTTGATTTCGTAACCGTGCATGAGTTTTCAGATGAACATCTAACCTTGATTGAGGTTATGAAGGAAGAATATCCTAGTGGTCGACCTAGATACAAATGGGTGGTACCTCAAGATCTGAAGAGTTTCTTTAATCGATAAGTGGTATCATTTGGATTCTACGTAAAACAGCCCTTAAATTGCCAGTTTATTAAGAAATTTCAAATTGGCTTGACATTTCTACTCGATAATACAACTGATAATCTATTATGATCCTTTGACCACCGTTCTAAATTATAACCACAACACCTAACTTGAAAATTAAAAGAAATTGTAATGGTTTCTCAGACCTAGACGATTGGCTTAAAAAAATATGTACACTATGTAATTTTAAAATGAAATCAAACAGGAAAAAATAAAACTAAATTCATGAATCTAATTGCAATTGTGGCTAACACAAAATTGGTAATAGGGAATACTCACTAAATAGACAACTGGTTTGAATTTGACAATTTAAATTTTTGCGTTCCAGGTACGTTCCTGTTGGCGTTTGGCGTCTCCTACGTTTCCCTCTCCTCCCTGCCGACTCGGACATTAAAAGACAAGTATTTCAGCCGATTCTCACTCGTCTAAAATCAGGTGCCCCGAAGAGCGTGTACGCACGGAACCGGAGTGACGTGATATTATAATTGCCCAATCAAACTCGACGTCTCATACTGCAGTAAACAGGCATTTTAATAGCATGAGTGTGTGTTGGGTCCATTCCTACTCATAACAGCCCTTCATACAGGTCGATTGGGACTTTTTTGTCTCGCGACCGGTTCACTGAAATAAAAAGCACTCAGTGAGTGCATTAAAAATTTGGTGATGAGGCTCTTTTTCCGTCCCTCTCAAACAATTAATTAAGTCCGCTATTGCGGAGTTTCAATTGTCGCGTATGCACTATGTGCGCAAGCGACGTTAATCAAACCTCAGTCAGTCAGTCAGTCTGACCATTGATTCGATTCACATTCACGTTCAGGCGGTGGACACGAAACAAGCAGGACCGATACCGGGAGCGCAGTGATAAGGCGTAGGCGGAAAAAGCAGAATCAACGTGCACATAGGATCATAGAACAAACAATGTGGCCATTAAGCACAGAACAAAGAATATGCTGCTACAGCTGAACTACCCTTCACTAGGATAACTTCACCGGACTGGCTCAGAGAGACGGAAGAAAGCTGTTAACACGAGGCAGCCTACATAAATATAAGGTAGCCAGTGAAAACTTTGCTCTACCAGAAGCAGAAGTATGTTAACCAGCGGAAAAGAATTCTAGCTGAACTGAAGAATGATAGAGCGCCATAGGAGGTTAAAGGGAGGGAAGTAGTCGCTAGGCGGTCACCTAAAAAGAGGGGGGAGGGGGAAGCAAGACCAGTGCTGTCACCAGATAAACAAGATATGGAAACCGTCATATACCGGAGCAGCTAGCCAGTCTAGCAAGATGTCTGTACTACATAAAGCAGTCAAAAAGAAGAAAACAAGAATTACGATTGCTATCATTGCTTGAATATGTGAGATTTTCAATTTGGATTTCAAAAACCTCTTTTCATAATTTCTCTTTTACACTCTGATTTGATCCTTTACATACCGCCATCAAAATTACAATACTATGAGTTAAAATTGTGTGATCTAAAATTTACGAGTCGCTAAGACTCGCACATGATTGGAATTATTCTGGATAACTAAAGTTCACTTTGTATACAAAATCAGACCTTAATAAATGAATCGTTTTTTTTAAAAAACACTGACTTTTTAAATTTGGCTAATTGCACAGGTGGCTTACACATTATTGGGTACACTTATTGTCCATTAGTCTAACTGGACGTGAGTTGATTATAAAAGTACGAGCTGACGTTTTGGGGCTGTTACGTTTTCGCCTTCTGCTGGGTGCCTTCCTTCTTAGCCACTTCAGGACAGCATAATTAAGAAGTGTGACATTCACACATAAATGCGGGGTTGTAGTGGCACAATTCACACAACCCCGACCAATTAAATATCCTGACCATCAGAAATAAACAAGTCGTAAAAGAACCTAGTTGCGTACGCGACTATAATTATTTTTGATTGATTAATTGAGTCTGACCATTCATTCGATTTGCATTCACAGTCTGCAGCGAACAGAACAATATGTAAGATATGCAATCAGCAACGGAGCTAGCGACGGCGATGATTCCCGCCCAGGCGTTGAGTGCACTAATAGGCCTTGTCCTCTTAGTGGCCTCCGGTTGGATCTTAAAAGCGCAGGCAAATAGTAGGACAGTGCTTTTAATATGGGAGAATAAAGAAAATGACGCGAGAAAACCGCCCAGGAGTCGTAGACAGACCCGGCCCTAAGACCATGCGAACTAGGCGACTTCCTTGGGCCCTGTGTTTTCAGGCAAAGCATTTGTTTTGCTTGGTGCCCATCGCTCATCGTTGGCTGACTTGGACCCCGCATGCTGCCTTGGGCCCCGCACATCATAGGGCCGGGCCTGGTCATAGAGGGGTAAAATGCAGTTACAGCGGGAGCAATTTATGCAGACCCAGTTAACATGTAGCCGTCCTACTACGACCCACGAAGAAGACAAAAGTCAGCAGCCTACCGAGCAGAATGTAACAACTCTATAAGTAGTGAAGTGGGGAACTATAGCCTCAATGGAAAATACATTACGGACCCCCCTGGGGCACTATAGCCTCAAGATTTATAGCCTCAATTGGAATTAGCATTACACACCCCCCTGGGGCACTATGGCCTAAAACAGGTCCCGCCATTATAGCCTCAAGGGGAATTGAACATGGGTCTATTGGGTCTGTTTACGGACAAGGAGTTGGTGTAGCGTCTGACGTCACGATAGGGGAGATTGGTAACAATGTGGCAACATGGGGAGGTTACGTCACAGTACTGAACAAAGAGCGGGTGTACAGAGATAACACAGACAAGAGACAAACATTTATACAACATTAAAAGAAAAATTGGCGGGAGGCATGAAAGTAATTTCTTTTCGAGGCATATGAGTGGCCCTGAAAAGGGCCTTTGGGTTTATGTTAACATCATTCCGTTAACATAGAGGGCATCGCATACGTCTTCTTCTTTTCCTCAAACTTGTGAAAACTTTCACCATTCCCGCTGGACAGCGATCCATGATCGAAGATCATCTGTTCCAAGGAAAGTTACCCAAGCGTTTAATCGTTGGTATTGTCAAGAATTCAGCCCCTTCAACGGAAAGTACAAGGAAAATCCTTTCGAATTTCAGCATTACAACGTGACCAAAATCGTAGTCAGTCGCGTTGGCAAAACCTTGTGTACCAGGCCTTTCGAACCTAAGTTTGGAAACAAGAAGAATTAAACTCTTCACAACCAACTATGTGCATCAACTAAAGTCACCACGACAAGGGAGAATTTACACTGTTGATATGGATACCAAGAAAAAAGATGGACAAAAGTGTTGCGTGCGCCGAAACATGACAGCATATTTGTACATAATTACCAATTAACAACCCAGTAATGTCAATGGTCGTTCCAGTAAGGTAAATGTTTCGTTTTTAATGGCATGTATTAAAAGTAGGACTTTGATAGGTAGAGCTATATCTAGTGGGTACGTGACAGCAAGTCATCTCACTAGGCGTGTATGCGTCTCAATCCAGTCGATGTGATACAATTGTCCTATTAAAGTACCTTCATGCATCTGTATAATCCTTACACCTCAATGAAAGACCATTAAAATATACTTTCTGCTGGCAAAAAGATATTTCAACACTGAAATCGCAGCGCATCAGATTTAATGTTTTTGCTTGGTAGCTGTAATATGATATAGATAGATCTAGTGTTTCCTAGCATACATTTGCAGTTTACGTTTCTGTGCAGTTATATGAGATCTAGCATATTACTTATGTCGTTGGAGAACAATTATTAAATCTACTTCGTTTTTTGCTATACTGCATGTCAGTTTATTTTGATTTTTCTCTCTTTCTTAATCAGACACACTTGTTACTTTCAGGGTTTGTTTCTTCAATTTAATATTTAAAAAATCGTCATTAGTCAAGTAGATTACTTATGTATTGTTCTAGTATGTTATAGTCTCCCCATATCTCATTGTGATTTGGTTCGTCCATGGTGTCATTGGTTCATTATATACACATTTCATGTCAATCCATCTCCATCCAATACACAATAGATGATCCAGGGATATGAATATTATGCCAATGCATCTCTATCCATATATATATATATATATATATATATATATATATATATATATATATATATATATATATATATATATATATATATATATATATATCATCATCATCATCATCATCATCATCATCAGTCCCGTAGTCTGGTTGACCGTTGGGGCACCGCACAAGACCGAACTACCAGCTTACTCCATTCCTCTCGAATTTTCTTCTTTCTAAATGAGTCGCTCTATGTCTAGTCTGTCCACTCTTGAATTCTCCTTCTTTGCCAGCCTCTCTTCTTCCTTGTACAGTGCCTTGGAGGATTGTCTTGGAAAGTCGTGATGATCGTGAGACATACCCATACCACTGCAGTATACGTTTTTCACTGTGATTAGAAGATCATCGTGAGAACATATGGCATGATTATTGGTTTTGTAAATGGTTATCAGAATACTGTATTGCTGTTCAAAGAACATGCAAGCACATGCATAGATTTACCATTTACAAATCATTCAACGTGTCCACCTTTAGCTATTCTAATTTGTAATGGCATTTTAGTGCGGAGATTATTACTCTGTAAATTGAAAATATCCAGGAGAGATATATTGGTTTCACTTGGCATAGAACAACAATGCTAAGTTCAATTGTACCAGTTGTTTTGTCTCATAGAAAGGAAAAAGTAACGTGAAGGTATTTGAATATTTGATTAGTCTCTTTGGTGAAACTGTTGAACTCACTTCCGAGGAGTTTCAGTGGTGAAAATCTTCTTAGTCGTTAGCACGTCTTAGTAAGTAATTTGAAGAATCCATCTTGTAGGTGTTTGTTCTGTAATTATAATTTATTTCCTGATTCAAGTGAATTATATTACGTAACATGTATGTCACATGATGCTTTCTACTAAACAAGTTTTAGATATGTCAATATAATACCTTGTTAATAATTTTTATAAGGTACAAACTACGATGCCCCTGCTTTAACAATCATACGCCACGTATATGTCAGGTTTGCAGTTTATGTCATTCATTGCATATTATGTACTTATTATCTGTAATGCCACTTTTTTGTAGTGTCCATAACGTCCATGTAATATTTAAATTTTGTTACGACTGTAGATCTTAAACTATGTAACAGAAAGAGGGGAAATCAACAAGTTGAATAATAGTATAAAGCATTATATTTCTAGACAATTGAAAGTGAAAATTCTTTAGAAACGTAAAGCTACTCAAATTCCAGATAAAACCAAATGTCGCATCGCAGGTCTAAATCTAATAGTTTTGAATGTCATGATGTAACACAATAATGCAGTCCAAAATATCTTCGAATGAGTTCAAATTAATCCAAAGTCATATAAAAGTGAATGAAGTTTAGTAATTCAAATGATTGTAACTAAGACTGGATCTATAATGTAGGAACTTAATTGTTGAATAAATGTTCTATTTACAACTTACAATCATATAAAAAAGGTAATTATAAAAATATTCCTCTTACAACTTTCCATCATGGTAAATAGTTAAACATACAATTAAATATACATAACATTGTACTCTGGCATAAATGGCAGCATTTTATTGTAGGTAATTTGTCAATTTTAATAAATACGAGTCTTATGATATGATATGTGTTTTAATGTTTGTATACTTTGTTTTTATTATAATTCCTTGTATGTATTAATTGATACCTTAATAATGTCGGCATAAAGACCGAGCAGAAGTTATGTTGATGTTTAATTTAAACACCAATAACGTTCGCTTTACTTGATCAATAATACAATGTAGGGTACGGGGAGATGTGCTTCCTCTCTGTTTGGTATATAGGTCAACACTATAAATATATTTTCATGCATGTATCTTGCATTTATAAAAAATAAGTTTAGTGGGACTCTGCATAACGCTGAATGTTAACTTTCGCTTCCCAATGTGAGAGAGTTATCGATTACTTCTAATTATTTCCCTCGACCTTGTTCTTGAAGACTATACGATTTCGCTGAGTGATATGATGAACAGATTAGAACTTTGTTGCCTTCGAGCTAGAAATATGTACCGTTACTTGTAGCTATGAAATTACAAAATAATTTTATTTAAGTCAGTTGGGATTATGATATATTTTAATTCTTATAGTTCAGTGGCATGCTGGTGCTATGGGGAAGTACATGTACAATACGAGCAGAATTTCATTCATTATTCAAGAGTCATGGAAAAATCAAGTCAACAATTATTTTGGTCAAGTGTTAATGTAGGTCATGTCAACACAACGTGAATGTAGGGAGTACATGTGTACTGTGGATATATCACGAGCTTCCTAGCCGATGTTTGGACAATAATAATAAATTAAAAAGTATTCTTGATGACCTAGGCATTTTGCAAGGGCAAATTATTTAAATATTGGGGAATCATAGTGATTAAGATTTTATTTATTTGATACGCATTAGGTGACTACATAAAGGATGTAAAGTACCGCGTATTCATTCTACATTATATAACAGCTTTGTGTGAGAGAGAGAGAGAGAGAGAGAGAGAGAGAGAGAGAGAGAGAGAGAGAGAGAGAGAGAGAGAGAGAAACAGAGGAAAGCTTGGTTAATTTTTAATTAACTTAGCAGGAATCTGTAATTAAATTGGTGGAGACAGCAAGGAAGGTGGTCCATGTTGAGTCCCTATTCCACTCACCATCCGCTTCTTCACCAGGGACATATGATGAAACTGATTCTTCCACGTCAGATTCGTCTGAAGAAACTGTCAGCTGCCGCGTTCTAGATAAAGATGTTATGATGTTATTAATAATCCGGGCAACTAGTCTGTTTTCATCTAGCTGGTAGAATATACCCTTCCTTGGAGAGCCTGGTCTGTTTGAAATTGATGACTCCACAGGGACTGTATTGCTTTACCTCAGATCAAGTAGGTCGGTCTCAGCTGAGACTATAAAGTCGGTTAGTACTGCCGGAGGCCCTCTAATTCGCTGCGGCCGGCCCTACATTCCATTTTTACAGACCTTATTTATTTAAAAACAGCAATATCATGAGCTTTGTTTTTATTGACGTGAATATCATATCTCAATGCGATTCCTCTCGATTTAGCCGCTCACATCCAAATATTCTGATTATAACTGAAGAATACCTCAAAATGCAACAGAAATAGAATGAAGAAATAAAATCGATCATACAAAAGGTACTCTACTTTGTCTCATTTTTCCGCCCGTTGTGACGGGCTCAAATGAGAAAATGTAAAAAAGTGCATATGGACTAGATGGTTAGAAAAAAAGCATCTTCTTTCAAAAACTCGAAGGTGTTTTCCAATGTGATGCTTGTTTTTGAAGACTACAAATAGAGACAATTGGACAAAATCTGCGTTTTTTATTAAACACATGCCTATTTAGGAACAACATGAACTGTTAATTTCACACTGTTTCATTATATCTCGTGTTTGTGCTGCAGTTCATATGTAGTGGACTTGACATAACCATACAAATACTCTTCCATCCATTTTAATTTATTGCTAATTTGGGGGACATAATCAGCCCTTGTCGAACCTAGTGTAGAACTGCTGATCACATATGCCATTAAAGCAATTTTTTCAAAGTTTACCTTTATATCTTCATCGGTATTTCCAGTTGCATCAGCGTCATTGCATTAATATCGAACGATCTTTATTCCAGGATTCGTTCGATCAATGTTGGTTACTTCCTGTCAAATGTTTTCGTTGATCACCTGGAGGTAGGACTAAGTAAGCTTATTGTATGGACCTTCATATGTCAACAACTGCTATTGTAAAGTTCTCAAAGCCTTTTATACATATTTAGCAAAAATATTGGCAATGAGCATCCTTATATGAAAGGCTTTCAATTGTGTACAAATTATGCTATTCCGCAGTCAAATAGGGCCAAAATTACTTAAAATAGCAGATAAACTTTAAATGTTTTTTCTAAAAATACCGCTAAACAGAATATGATACAAGTTAACAGAAAACGTTATGGAAAGGAAACCTATTCAGTTTATACAAACGATATTAGCTGAGACAAATGACAGCATGAATAAAACTTACACACTTCCAATCTTTATCCATATAAAACATCCTGACCCCCCAAAGCCCCACATGGACTAAGGCAGATCAGTTTCCATATAACATCAGGGTACCTTCTCAACAAATCGCAGATAAATGATACTGTCCCTAAGAGCTGTGAATTGTTCGTGGACTTCGGTAGGCATGTTTTGTACGTGGGTTTTGTGAGTATTGCATTCAGGCCTTGTGTGGCAAATGCATACATAAATCTCTCTCTCTCTCTCTCTCTCTATATATATATATATATATATATATATATATATATATATAATATTTGATATGAAAAATTCATTATTTAGAGACTTGCAGCAGTTGTAGACTAAGTATAGATAAAGGAACTATGCCTGAATAAATTGCAAGAACTGACAATTTCATTTCATGAAGCCGGCCATCATCTGTAAAGATCACAAAGCTGTGTGTTCTATAATGTGCTGATGTACAGACAACAAGTCTTGCAGTTTGATTACATGTTATGTCCTCTTTTCTGGTGACACCTAACGTTTGCTCTGGAGACATTAGTGTCAGCAGGACAAACTGAACAAATACACACATGGAACATACAGTTTACAGTAGAATACTAAGCGGATAAAAAAAAATGATAAATGAAGTCAGATAAGTGGAGGGATAAGGCGGTGTAATGCAAATTTCATTTAATCTTGACCCTATGAGAAAGTTTACTATTAAAGGTTTAAAATAGACCTAACAGTCACGCCAGTATGCTGAATAGGTTCTTAAAGTGGGATGCCCAAATTCTGTCAGATACATGACTATGTTGGGTTACTTATTATATCTTGGACTAATAGCGAAATACGAAATTTTTTGTGGAGTATTGTTCTCTAAACCAGTCTATCTGTCCATGACCAAGCCCAACACCATTTACGTTTCTGTTGGTAATATGTATCAAACCAGTCATGCTAACTTGGAGGGCAAACAAGAATCGTCGTTCACTGACAGTAAGTTCATCGCTACAAAAGTTAATGCATGAGATCACTATGAAAATATCATAGCGTGTGGTAACGGATCCCTGAATGTGTTTTTGATTAGTATGAAGATAAATGGTGAAAAAATGAAGATAATATCACATTGGCAGCTTCAAGAGGAAAAGACTTGTACCCTGTAGAGGATTTGTGATAACCCAGGGCAAGTTTAAATATTTTCTACAGAATTTTATACTAAAGGAAAGTACAAATAATAATTCACTGACATTACGTTTAATGTTCGAACCTTTATCGAGTTAGATCGCAATGAAAACATAGCAGCGTGATATAATATATCACTGAATGCGTTTTAGATTAGTAATGACACGATTCTATGATCTCAAACTATGCAACAGAAAGTGAAACCACCACAGTTGATAAAATAAACAAACCAAACAAACATTTTTCCCTTGAATACACAGTGAAATTATAAAAGAAACTACAGTATTATGAATTAAATCCTAAATGTTCCGATATGTTACATCATAAGTCCAAAACTGTAGAATGTTCCCAATAAATTACAATAGTCTTGAATGTCTTGATGTATCACACATTGATATAATAAAGAATGTATGTGAATGAATTCCCTCCAAAATAGGGATTTTGTCCAAAAACAACAATGATCACTTTCGTAATTCCAATGAAGGATTTAAGTAATTTCTCTAGAATTATATCAAAAAGGGAATGAATAATTGTTTAACATGTCTGATTCATATACAGCTACCTGACTTATGTAGAAATAGTAATTTCGGAAAAACTCATCGTTTCCAATGAAAACTTTCACTTATTTGTAAACAAAGTCAATCCTTGAGCTTAAAGTTGACCAAACATCTTGCTTAATGCTTATTATCGTGATAAAAATGTTGTTTTCAAATGACCTTTATCGTAAAGCATAACCTACATTCTTGAACAAACCTTAAGCACACAATATTGATATGCATAACAGTACGAAGATAAATGGCGAATAAGGGCATGTCGGCAGTCTTTGAATTAATTGCATACCGATATTTGATGACTCGGGAAATTTGACATTTTTATATGGTTTACCATACAGCAAGAAAATCCTGAAAAGTCACGTGACTGTGTCACCCTGGAAGCAGTCAGCAACGTTACTTACCTTGGGTCAAACAGCAGCAACATTCTCTCGCTCGATGTGGAGCTAGACAGAAGGCTTAGAAAGGCAAAAACCATCATAGCAGGACTACCAGGCTTATGTTCTCAGCACCCTTCTATGTGGAAATGAGACCTGGCGCACCTACATGAGGCAAGAGCGCCGGCTCATCTCCTTACATATACGGTGCATACAACGCACCCCAAAAATCAGCTGGCAAGATTGCGTCACACACAGCGAGATCCTGCAGCATGAAAGTATCCCCAGCATGTACTCCCTGCTAAGCAAACGCATCCTTCGATAGCTGGGACACGTCCGACGCATGGAGGATGGGAGGCTGCCATATGACATCCTATATGGACAGCTGGCCACTGGCACCAGAAGAGTCGGCTGACCCTCACTCCGTTTCAAGGATGTGTGCAAGAGGGACATGAAGGCATGCAACATTTTACCCGACGGCTGGAAAGTGCGGGCTGAAGACCGATGCACCTGGAGACTGACCGCAAGTTAATCAGGAAATCATGTTAATTACAAATGTATAAGATTGATTGTCGTTTTTATTTATGCCAATGTACTGTGTTCATAAGTGATTGACAAGTTGGATTCAGTTAAAGAAACGTATACATTGTGACAGTAATAAAAAAGGTTGTGAATGTGTGTGTGTGTGTGTGTGTGTTTGTGTGTGTGTGTGTGTGTGCTTACCATTCCATATATATCCCACATATATGAAACATATCATGGCTTTTAAAGCGTAGGTATAAAACAATTTGATATGCCAATAGGCCGTCGTTTGTATATTCTCCAAATCTGTGATGATTTATTAGCGATGTAATTCAATAATGATAAGAAAAGTATTAACAATCCCAGTCTTCTAACTGAATTAAACATGGGGCACAATTCACCGAAATCGTATGCACTTTCCTTCTGATACCGCTCCGTCTCTGTCTCTCTCATGAATAAGGAAGAGAATTCGAGGAAGTCTGTGGAGTGAGAGAAAAAGAACACTGAACTTGCACCATGTAACCTACAAAACCTGAGACGTCGTAACGGTTAGGTGTACACGTTCTATGGGATTTCAATACCGTGTTCACAATACCAACAATACAAAGTTGCATTATCCTGTCAAGACTATACGGTACATATTTTAATTAGAAGGAAGACACATACTGTAATTTATTTAATGCTTTGTTTGTCTTTTTTCCTTTTTTACTTATACAAAATATATTATTAAGATTCCGGAAACATATTATTTAATATTAAAATGTCAGAAGGCCTTTCCAACCTCCCTCAAGACTTTCTTTCGCACTGAGTTAATGGGGGGGGGGGGCGGGTGCAGCAGACTAATCAAACAATAAACATAGGGATGGGCTATGAATTTATGCATGCATGGTAAGTCTCACCGGTCGTGGTTGAATTTTAAATTGTTACAGTTAATTAATGAGATACCATATTAGATTTTACCGTACGTCATTGAACGATGACCTAATTAGCTTTATTACTAGTTTTTGCTTTACTTATCCTGCTTAGTATAATATGATCTGTTTCAATGGTATATCGGCACCTGCTTAGTGCTTTTGGAGGTAATAATGACATGAATGTCAAAAGTCCAGTGAAGTATCCACAACCACTTGATTCTTTTTGGACTATTTTTTAAAAACTCAGTCTTTAGTTTATTCAAATCATTAATGGGTAGATATTTTACAAGTCAAAGATGTTGTAGCTAGGATAATTACAACTGCCAACAATGTTGTAGCAAGAGTAATGCTATTTGATGGTCAAAGATGTTGTAGCTAAGCTAACTACATCTGACAATTAATTCGATAGTGTTGATGATCATACATTGATTAAGATTTAATATGCTTTCTAGAGCTGTTTTTTGTACCTTTTCCAGCTCGTGATCAATGAAAGATTTACCATGACCTTACCATGACCTTACCATGAACTTGTTGTTTTCAAATTATCATATTGATTTAAACTTTTTCTATATATTTTTTCTTTCATGGTAAGTTAACTTGTTTTTGATCTTTCAATGAATTGTTTTAATCTAATATTACAATAATTTCAGAATGGCAGAATGTGGCGGAAGATTATTAGTAATTAAGAACTCATATATAGGTATAAATGAATATAAAAATTACTATTGCAGTATGGAATGTTATACAGAATATTTTCATGATGCAAACCTTTGTCAAAATTTTACTGATAATAATGTATGTAGTGAGAGATTTTAAATAAAACTCGACAACATCATCAGTTGATAATAGTATTTCATTCTAAAAAGAGCACATTATAATTTAAAACAGTAGTGAAAACATGGTTTAAATATCGCAAAGGAGAGCAAAGAATAGTTTAGCTGACATTACGATAAGCGGTTAATGTGCAGTTGAACAACAAAATAGTTTTAAAAAGTTACTAAACCTGTTTCCTAATTATCAGTTGAATTGTTACCAAAGCTAAGATAGTGTCCACTCATTCATACCAAATTAATTTCACGATAAATAAGATAATTATGTCCATACAGAAAACTCGCAACCTATTAAATATTCGTTAGAACTTACTGTGATACAACTACAATAATTATCCATTAGAACTTGCTGTGATACATAGGCAAGGTATATCTATCAGAACTTTATGTGATACAACGAAAACCATTATCCATTAGAACATTTTGTGATACATTGAAAATAAATATCCATTGAACTTAATGTGATACAACTGCAAGGCATATCTATTAGAACTTTCTGTGATACAAAGAAAATAAATATCTATTAGAACTTTTTGAAGTACAAGAACAACAAAATATATGTTAGAACTTACTGTGATACATAGACAAATATCCATTAGAACATAACATGATACAAACACAAATATCCATTTGAATTTAATGTTATGCAAAGACAAATATCCATTATAGCTTAATGTGATACAAAATAAAACAAATGTCCATTAGAACTTATTGTGATATAAGACAACAAATATGCATTAGAACTTACTAAGAATCAACGACAACGATTACTACTTAGATCTTACTGTGATACAAATACAACCCATATCCATTGGCGTTTCTGTGATACAAAGACAGCACATGTCAATAAGAACTTGCTATGATACAAACATAACAAATACAATAACACATGTGCCATTGACGATGATGTTTTAAGTGATGTTGATGAAAACAGTGAATAAAAGAGAAAGTTACGGCCACAGATGATTGAAACTGTTAAAAAATTTGAAGAAAAAAACCCAGCAAATTAAACAGTAAACGTTCACTTGAAGAAAGTCTTAACCTATTAATTAAATAAAGTAGAAAACATTTTCCATTATTAGTATTGATATAGATATGACATTATTACGGCATAAAGTCATTAGTTGATAAAGTTGATCGCGGCATGTTAATATTTCTATTTGGTCGACCTGTACGAAAATACAGAAGTATAGTTTTCAGGCAGAATTGTTAATATAGTAAGCTGTATTGTACGACATGTGGACAGATTGTTTCATTCTCAGATGATCTTGCCCAGCAAAGTGGAATGAATTTCCCACTGAACTTAGACACAAAGACACCGTGATCCCATTCAAGAGTGCTCTCAAAACTCACTTATTTCGACTGCAAGAACAAACTTAAAGACCTAATGATATTTCCTTCCTTAAATATTCTCAGCATGTTTTTGGATGTTTTCTAATTTCATGGTGTTTGTTTTTTTAATCATATCATTATATGTTTTTTATCTTATAGGTATTGTCTAATGTTGCAAAGCGCTTAGAGCTTCTAAAGATTAGGCGCTATACAAAGTCCTCATTATTATTATTATTATTATTTATAGCGTTAGTTGCCTTGTTTACAATTTTATAAAAAGGTGTTGAGATATGCACACTCAATCGATTAAGGTAGGGGTGGGCAATTGTTTTGGCTCGGGGCCACTTTGTGGGAGCGGAGGTTAGCGGAGGGCCGCATCGTTTAAATTGATTGTATTCATTAGTTAACATTACATTTCATTTCAGAAAAAGTATAAATTGTATCATAAAAATCAATAAATAAAAATTAAACAATAGTGGTAGCTTTATTCAATTTATTTATTGTGCTAATTTCATATCATCTAGCTTTCTAGCTGCTAGCACATTTAATTATAGAATCAGTTTAATAAGACAAGTGAACCCTATCACACTTTTTTAAAAAATTTTTGAAATCAGGAGTGAAGTTGCTTGTTGAGATTCTCATCACTGCCTGCAAGTTTGTGTCTGTCAAAAAGCATCTATATTTACTTTTGTTGATCTTCATGCAAGAAAAACTTTGCTCACAAATATATGTAGATCCAAATATAGAGAACATTTTCCCAGCAAATTTCTTCACACATGGGAATTTGTCAGCAGACAAAGATTTGTAAAAGTCAACTAATGTCACAGCATTAAACATTTCTTTCACTGTGTGATCTGACTGCATGTCAGTTAGTTCAAGCTGCAGCTCCTCAGGTGCTGTATCAATATCAGCAGTGATAGGATAAGACAGCAAATTAAATTTAGGCTCAATTTTCTTGAAGTCCTGAAATCTTCTTGTGACCTCGTCCTCCAAACTCTCCAAATGATCCCTAATCTTAGCGGAAACACTTTCAGGCACTTTTTGTTTTCCTAATAAAGGGAAATGACAAAACTTGCCCTCACCTGCTTGCCTTGCAAATAGACCTAGTTTTGCTTTGAATGATTTTACATGCTTCCACATTTCATGTGCAAACAACCCCTTTCCCTGCAATGTCACATTCAATTCATTCAATTTCTCAAATACATCAACTGCAAACATCATCTCATATCTCCACTCCTCACATCCCATTTTGGTCACAAAATCACAAGAAATCCCCTTCATGTCAAGAAATAAGAGGATTTCATTCTGCAAAACCCAGACTCTTTTTATCACTTTGCCCAGGCTCAACCACCTCACACTTGTAAATTACATCTTCATACTCTGCCTCCATATCCTCAAGCAGTGATTTGAACTGTCGATAGTTGAGTGCCCTTGCTCTGATTGTGTTCACCACACTTACAACAGGTTCTACCACATGCTTTAAGTCCAGTGCAGCTTTACAAAGGTTTTCCTGATGCAAAATGCAATGAAATGACAAGACATCACTGTCTGTGTCTTGTGCTTGTAACTTGTTTTTTAAAAGCTTAACCATACCCACATTGTTTTCCAGTAAAAGCTCTGGCCCCATCTGTTGTAATGCTTGCCATTCTATTCCATGACAAGCCATTTTTCTCCACACAATTTACAGCACACTCAAACAAGTCCTGACCAGTGGTTGTACTTTTCATTGATTCCAGGCCAAGTAATTCCTCTGTGATGACAAAATTTTCATTAATTCCACGGATAAAAATGAGTAACTGCGCAGTGTCTTCGTTATCTGTGCTCTCATCCAGTGCCAAAGAAAACCAAACAAAATCTTTGCTCGCAGTCTTCAGCTGTTCTGTGAGTTCGTCACTGATTGAGTCAATGCGGCGCACTATAGTCCTTGACAATGAAACGTTTTCAAATTTGCTTCTCACATCAGGACACAATACACTTGCACAATCTACCATACACTGCTTAACAAACTCGCCATCCGAAAAAGGCTTGTTGCGTTTAGCGAGGTTGTAGGCTATCATGAAACTGGCCTCTGTAGCACTATCCTGAAGTGCTGATTGCTTTGTAAATAACGTTTGTTGCTTCTTCAGCTTTGTAACACACTCTGCAGCTTTTTTCTTGCGTTCTTCCTCGGAACGTTTGCAGCCAAATTCGTTATGTTTTGTTTCGTGATGTCGTTTCAGATTGTACTCCTTAAATACGGCAATCGTTTCATGGCACAGTAAACACACTGCTTTATTGCCTGTATTACCAAAGAAATATTTGTGTGTCCATTCTTCATTAAACACACGGGATTCATCACCAATTTTACGCTTTTTCGGAGGGTTCATGGCCCCACTTAATTTGGAAATTTATAGATTTTACTGTTGCAAAGACAAAATTGAAATGAAACAGACCAACCGGAAAAGTGCGTATCTACACTGTCTGCGCACGCGCATTGACGTAGCCGCCCTAATGGAAAACACGAGACGAATTTTCGGTCGCGCACAGGAAGCAAATCTCAGTTCAAGGCGGGTTTTTCTGAATGTCTTGGCGGGCCACAAAAAAACTCTGTGGCGGGCCGCATGTGGCCCGCGGGCCGCAATTTGCCCACCCCTGGATTAAGGAATTAAAATTCAACATCTGATAAAGTAATTCTAGTCAGCCCCTGCCACCACAATCTTCAATCTTCCTCTGTTGTTTGCTTCATAATCTTTTTTATTGAATACATGTGTATTTGTACTTAAAATACGGTCACATTTTGGTACGTCATCTCGGCATAGTTCTTCCTTACCATTGTGCTTTTTGTTGCCTATCATTTTATGATTTATTTGAGCTTGTGCATAAGCTCCTGTAATCATATTTTCTCCCTAATCTGTATTTGTTTAACATCATATATCTATTAGTTGGTAAACTGAATAAACAACACATGTCCATCCTATTACTTTATTAGTAGCATCAGCATTATCGTAAAACAAAGTATGATTTTGTTTTACATCATACCATACAAATGCAACCAGGCAGAAATATATTCATCAATTTTATAATTCTTGTCTCCATTAGTCGCATCGATTGATTTTTCTGTACTAATTATTGACATTAATGACTTAGTATGCTCCTCGTTTTGTATTATTTCCCATCAACACTAGATGGAATGATACATTATTTATCAATCAGGTATATTATTTCAGAAGTATTTATTTATATTCTAATAAAATGCATTATCATTAATTAAAGATATTTTCGTGCTGATTTTAATTTGTATATTTCAATATAGAAGTGAAAGCAACATGTCGATTTGACTAACTCTGGTACATTTAGATATGTTGGATGTAATAAGATATTCCACATCCAGGGAATAGGAGTCCACACTGCCCAGTAAATATGATTCTGCCTAAATCTAATATATCATTGTGATCTCTGTCTGCTATCACAATTAAGTTAGTCACATCTGAAAATGTAATATTAAAAAAAAATGTTTAATCGTTTTTATGTAAAATCTTTCTCAGTGAAATACATTTTTATTTCTGATAATATTGGTACAATGGCTTTGTCAATCTGAGTGTAAAAGTTGGATAAGATGTTTAATTTATATCATTGCGTAAGTCTAAAATCCTTTTTTTGTAGCACATGATGACACTCCAATGCCTTTAAACTAACCATTGACAGCGTTTTTGTATTAATTTTGTTTAATAAAGGCTTGCTAATTCATTAATCTAAGTATGCTTTTATTTTATCTCTGTGTTCTATTGTTTTTTATTTGTTTAATTTTATCAAGAGTGATTTTTTTATGTTGAAAATTTTCAATTAGGTGGCCTGGACATACATACTAATTCTGTGCACAGTGGTTTCTTTAATGCAAAATGAGAATTCCAGAACCTTGTTATTCATTTTATGATTTTTGAGCATTGCAAAGACGCTTAAATTAAAGAGCAGATGCGTTTTTCAGGCTTATTGAAATCAATGGCTTAGAAACTATATTACACTTATGTTTGTTTTTAAAATTCTTGAAGTATTTATTTTTAAAGCAGTTATGTTTTTAGTTTATATAACATGTCTAAACTGCTTCTGGGAGTGATTTGCAAATATCATCTGAAGTTTTGATTTAACTTCTTTTTTACAATGATGATCTAAACTAATTTTACTGAAGAGAAACATATACATACGCGTGCAGTGGAATAAGTGCTGGTTTTAATAATGGGATCACAAATTTAATGACTGATTAGTTTTATCAAATTCTAATTTTATATGGCTTTTTATATAGAATTGTTTGCTGAACGGATTTCGGATAATAGGTCAATTTAACTTTAGACAACATGTCTGTGTATTTGATATGCTGTAAGTGATTCACACTCATGACAATTACTACATTTCTCTTTACCAAAATAACATACCTATCTACCTACACATATTAAGACCCTTACGAAGTGTGTTAGTACGTATATATGGGCATACCTTACCTATCTTCATTTACATACTAGTATATAACTCAGGCTTTTCAATTGTGACTGATTAGATTATCTTCTTATCTCCCTTTATGGGAAAAGAATACTATTTTGTGCTCTTAATATACTGTTCCGCTTTTTTCTTAACTTTGGCCACATACTTATACTTATATCTTAAACGTGTCATCGTTCAACAGATACAAGGTCGTGCCACTTGAGCGGGTGGGATTTTTGTTCAGTATGTTGAATATAATTATACTTGGGACGAGATAAATAAACTGCTCAATCAGATCAAGTGAATGTCACTGACATTATGAATTCGATAATAGGATAACGTTAAAATCATGCTGTAGTTATAGAGCTATATTCACTAAATGCATTTAGAAGTATCAAAAAGATATCGTAATATTCAAAAACTTGTCAAAGAGTTGAACTACAGAAGAAGAAAAAAACTTATGAAAAATTAATCCCAATTAAATATCATTCTCGCTCTTCAATTTCATGCACGATATGTCCACATGATTTCAGAAGGGCTTCACGGACAGAATCCAGAAACTTAATATCCGCGGACTGCATATGTTTGTTGACAGCACGTTTTGGCTTGCCTTGAAGCCATACACCTTTTATTTCCTGGAAAAAAACATTCAGAGTTTACTTATTGTTGTTGTTTTTGTTGTTGTTGTTATTAATTAAAGTGGCTTAAACGGAATCAAAGCAAAACAATTTATAGGGATATATTCGAACCTTTTCTGGAGACTTTTAATATGTCATAAAACTACGCTGACAGGAAATATAAATCTGATCGGATGATACCAAACTTTTTTCCGGATTATCTGATATAGATCATGAGGTAGATAAAATCAGGCAAATCTGTATGGGGAAAGAACTGAAGAAGTACAACATGTTAAAATGTTTACAGAGGGGAACATCTGGTGGTATTAGTGTTATTTTGTGATCTTTTTCAAAGCAACTAGAAATATAAAGACCTATCTTAAGATCCATTGTCAATAACATATTTGATCTCAGCTACTGTTCAAAGTGGTGAAGAAAGCTGTTGTTTTCTATCGCACCCGTTCACAAACAGGGAATATAAATATGTCTGCAAATTATAGAGAAGTAAGCCTTTATCAGTCCTCAGCAGAGTATTTACTTCTATTTGAAATCAACACAACTAGATTGTCTGGAGGATGTTCACTTCACTGATGTCTTTCTGACCAACAGAAAGCCTATAAGGTAAAATATCTTATATCTTGATCTGTCCAACCAAGCCAGGTATTGGTTGTGTATTGAAAAGGACATGTACCGATAACCTATTTGAAGAAAATAAATTAGTTATCTAGGTCCATGCAAGTTAGGTAAAACTAGCTTTAGAAGCGGATATTCCACTGTTGAGAACATATTTACTGTTAGCACCTTGATATATAAATATATGAGGAAAGAATGAGGTAGATTTTTTACTCATCTTGTTGGTTATGAAAGAGAGTTTGTTTGTGTTGATCAGGCGGGTGACTTTAGCATAATTAGTAAATTAAAATAGAAGCAATAACAACTTAGGACAATGAAAGCCTCATATGCGAATCAAAGATTGTGTGAATACGCCAAAATAGTTTGACAAGAAACATTTAATTGTCCGTTTGGTGGAAGACAAGGTTGTGTTTAATCAACCATTTTATTTTCATTGTTTTTAAAAGACACACATTTCTACCAGTATAGCTGAATAACAATATAATTTGCAGAGTTATCTGCACTGTTGTGTGAGGATGACTTCATTGCCTTTGCCTAATCTGCTATTCAGATTCAAAGAAGTCTAAACCAGTTTAAGGAATATTGCCACATCTCTAAACTCAAAGTAAACTTAGAGACGACTTAAACCGTAGCGCCTTGAAAAGAGGATAAATGAGATGATGTAATAGTTGATGTGTTTATGATTGCCTCATGGGTACGTCATCTTATGATAAATATATCGGTTTTATATTTTTCCTTCTACAACACTTAATAGCCTGAAGCGCACATTCGATCGTTTCGGTAAATTGTCTACAAAAATATATATTCCAAGTATTTGAAAACAATATGGCCGATTTTGAGTTATGGGTCCAACATTTGACGTTGTAAACAGCAAGCCGTGCTTATATAATTTTTAAACATATTATTGTTATTACGAAATACACGCCATAGGCTTTTATCTACACTCATTAAGGTACAATGCGAATTGCAAGTATTACGATATAATATAATTCTGAAGTACTGGTACAAGTTACTAAACGTTATTGCTGAAGATTCCCAAAACAGAAAATCGATAATTTATAGCTGACTGGGGGTTCATGCTATGAATGCTGAGGAAATCGAGTTTACAATCTATTGTTTTAACACGGGATGGGACAACGCTGAGTAGATCACAGGCTGGGTGAAGAGATCATTCAATAGAACTCTTTTTTGAGTGTCTTTCAACAACGTTATCCAAATATTTTATGCAAGAACTAAATGCAGATTTAAATTCAATGCAAATATAAGGATTTTATAATAAGAGTAGAAACAATCTGAGTTACCAATATCATATAAATTGTATAGATTCTTTCGTAGTGTTCGCTTACCGCTAAGCTTCAAACATAGAAGTTCCCTTCATCGGATATATATATATATATATATATATATATATATATATATATATATATATATATATATATATATATATGTGTGTGTGTGTGTGTGTGTGTGTGTTGGAAATAGATTCCCTTCCCCTTTCTGTGCAGATAAAGAAGATGAGTTTTTACGTTTTAAGTAAATGTCCCATTAATAATAGCTTGAGAAATTCTTACTTACTTTCGAACATTTACTCTGTCTAATACAAAATAAATTAACTTATATAACCTGATTCAGATAATTATTCATATATTAACATCCTATAAATTTTTTTCTCCTGTCTAGCAAAAATGTTTAAAAGTTATCTTGTCTGTATATTAGCGCCATAATTACTGTTTCGTGTCTGTATTGTGGTTTTCATAAATGTATGGATGTTGGATTGCTAGCCTATAATACCAGATTTCAGATTAATAATAATAATAATAATAATAATAATAATAATAATAATAATATTATTATTATTATTATTATTATTATTATTATTATTATTATTATTATTATTATTATCTCACATCATTATCAAGGAAAATCCATATGTTGTCCGTTGTCAGATTGCCGTAGTACATCATTCTTTTGTGCAGGAAATCAACGCGTTCTGCTATTTTCCTTGTGACAAGATCTATCTGGTTCAGGTTCAGGGTTCGATTCTCAATGCAAGTTATTGCGCTTGTCAGCTTCCTAACATCGTTAGCGTATAGAACATCATAACTGAACAATTCATCGAGTCTTCTAATATCTGAGTTAAACGAGAAGATGGCATAAAAATAACATTTTAGTTATATACAGAAAGAGACTGATAATGAGAGACAAAGAGAAACAGAGACAGATACACGCACATGGCCTAAGTTGTCGTAAACAAAATTATTAGACGTTGCTTATATCTTTCTGGGAAAGTTCAGTATTTATATAAGTGGATCCATTTTTACAAATTTAATATTTACAGTATCGTATCTTCTTTATGGTATGGGAAATGCATACTTAAAGCAAAGATTTGTTTCAACTGAATATCTAATTTGTAAGTTAAAAAATGTATTTTAAAATTGTAATAAACGTGAGACCAACATTATTTTTATTATTTATATTAGAGCGTTTAAAATTGTACCGTTTTGAGAAACAATAATGGAATCATGGTGATTTAAAAAGTAATATGAAAACTCTTAAGATCATTTAATTAAATGCCGAGAGCTTACCTTCTTTTGAAATCACATCTTGTTCGGATGATGTCGGCACAAATTTCTGGAGAATAAGAACATGCGATATGAGAAAGGAATTACGAATGCTGTTACATGTTCTCTCTAAGTAGATCACGATAAAGAACTAAACAAATTTATATATAATTTGTTGAGCTCGCAAATAATTAAATCTTTATTACGATATGAAGAAAACGATAAATTGTCAAGCCAATTTGATATAGTCATGTCACATACAAAAAGTGATTTTACCTCTCTCTTGATCACAGCAGACAGCGTGTATAGGATTGGATTCAGCACAGAGTTGATAGGTAAAATAACGAAGGATGCCCATGCATATACATCCAAGGGAATGGTGTAGTTCATCAAAGCCAGGATGCCTTTCAAATTAACAGATAAAACAAATTAGTAAATACATCAACTGTTTAAAATAATTGGAATTTCTCTACGGAAAGCTATTAGCTAAATTCTCATTTGGGACTTCGTCATGTGCTCGTACTTATGAAACCAGTTCAGAACTAAGACATGACAATGAATATTGCAAAGCTTATTTATTAACTAGTCTTAGCGCTTTCGATTCGCGATGAGTTATTTTTGTCAGAGGCACAATTACGAAACAGAGACATAGACAAAGATCCTGCAAAGAAAACGTTGAATGTATACAATTTTACGTGTTTTGGATCTGATAGAAGTATTATTTCAAAAGTGTGGATATCAGGCCTTATTTTTTTAAAACTTCAATAAGTTTGAAATAATGCTTCTGTCAATTCCATAAATGTGTAATGGTTTGTAAAGTCAGTGTTCTATATGATGTTTATTGTTTATTTTTCTATTTCTCTTTCCTAATTTTCCCTCCGACTAAGACTGGATGAGAGTCAAAAGCGCTTAGGATAATTAAAATTAATTAATCAACAATGTTTTGACTGTCTGTTGGCGATTTCTTACAGTTATCTTAGTCAATCTCTGACACACAAGGTGTCTTGCTGGATCCAGTACACTTGAATGAATGTTATTCGCCATATGATCTGTGTTCTTTACACACACACACACACACACACACACACACTCACACTCACACGCACAAACACACGCACACACACACACAGTAAGATACTAAGACTTTTGACGATTTTCCATGAATAGCAATGCAACATAATAAATTAGGTCAATTAATATTTCACATAACTTTGAGGCTATATCTTTTCAAATATTTGAATGTTATTAGTTTTCTGATCACGTGAATGTTTCTGTCTATCTAACAGTGGACTCTTTGTTCGCATGGCTTTGAAAATAAGAACCTGTCCAAAGGCTATCAGAAACAAAAGGAGGAAGTTTAAAGTAATTAATATTGCAAATAAATATTCCCATCCAGGCGCATTGTCTGTTGTTAGAGGAAGAACAAACCAAATGGAAGTTCTAGAATAGAATTTTCCTTTAAAGTACATGTTCAGTCCCATTGGTAACACTGCTAATGCAATGGCAATCAGCCAAGCAAGAAAGGACACAAATTTACACACGCTGGGCGTCAACTTCACTTGTCCGAAAGGGAACTTAACCACTAAAATCCTGTCTAATGTAATCAACATCACGAAAAAGATGGACGCTTCACTTGACAATGTCGATAATGCTCCTGCTGCTCGGCAATATGCACTGCTTTGCCAACATTCATTGCTTGAGACAAATGTTTTTCGAAAAAATGTATCAGCAACAGCCATAATCAACAAATATATTCCCATTAGAACGTCTGCGACTATCAAATTTGTTACAAACATCCCATAGCCCATTTTCAGCTGCAGGCCTAATTTCCATTTTCTGTATACGAATGAGGCAAGATTACCTATTAGTGATAAGAGGCCTATTATCCATAACAGTACTCGCAAGCTTACATTCCGCACCAAGTCTTCGCATGAATAAAATTCATACGTATTTGAAAGATGACAATTTGCTTCGTCTACACTGACCGGTTTCAAACAGCATAATTCATATTCGTCCGTTTCTAAATAATGGAGAGATGTCAGTCCACCAAATACTTCACTCTCAAAGATCTTTATTTCGTTGTAACTTATCAGAAGACTTTCTAACTTGTCAAGTCCATTAAACGCAAGATTTTCTACATGAGATATTTTGTTGAATCTTAAGTCAATCTTCTTCAGTTTGTTTAGACCTTCAAATGTGTTTCTTTCTAAGAATGAAATATGTAAATGTGTGATGTAGATTTCCTCTATGTTTTTTAAATCTCGAAAAGCTCCCCTCTCTATCTTCTTCAGATATATGTTATTGTCCAGCACCAATTCTTGAAGATTTACCAATCCCTTAAAAGTATTTTCACGAAGGACTGTAAGTGTGTTGTAAGAAATGTCTAAAGTCCTCAAATTCTTCATGGACTCAAATAGCCCAGGTTGTATTTCTTCAATTCCACTGTCCGATAAATTAACTAGAAACGCCATCGGTAGGCTAAAAGGTACAATTATGTTTCCGATAGTGGAGTTGCTGAAGAATAGTTTTCTTGACTGTATTGATAGTAAAGCAATTTCTGTAGCATTTATTCGACCATCCCTACAATCCACGAAGGTCCCTTGACAAATGCATGCACCAGGACAGCTGATATTACAAAAGATCTCGTCATCTCCAGCAGGACAATGTTTAAAACCATCACAAACTTGAGACGGAGGAAGGCAACTATTAGACTGATTGCATCGAAAATATCCGGGGCAGTTTCTTCCTCGATATCCTATATGCAAACACGAAGATTACTGAAATAAGCTTAATTGGTATATATATATATATATATATATATATATATATATATATATATATATATATATATATATATATATATATATATATATATATATATATATAATGGAAATTTTACGATTACTTTTAAAAATTAATTTGCAAAATGCTTTCAACCAAACGTTTCTATAAACATAGAGATTGATATGTTGAGAAGGTAAAAATGAACTATATAAGTTACAGGAAAACCCGTTAAAAAGAGAACGAACAGCAAACTTAATTGTAGAATATATCACTTATATTTTTGTGCCATGAATAGAATTCAACTGGAAATAGTACGCTTAAAGGATAATGTGTTGTGATCAAAGGTGTGAAAGTCAATTTATCAGAACTTTTCATCACTTAAGATGAAAACATCTACCGCCTATCCTCGCTTATAAGTGATACACAAATAGAAACAACATTGACTTTGACCTGCCGTCGAGTAATGTGGCGGCATATATGGGTCTGTACAGTTTACAGATTGACTGGGCGTTTAAGCGAGCATATACTGTGATAACTTATCAATTGGTATGAGCAGAACTGTTTGATACTGCGACTACTACTACTTCTTAATGCAAGCAGAGCACTTGAGATAATGATAATTATAAAAATCAGACCCATAACATCTTATTTTTATAATGGTGATGATTAATGTCATGATGATGATGGTGTTTATGTTTTGGAGTATTGCTGTATTTGATTTCCAAGAGACAACTAAAACCAATGGATTTACCACAGTCAGCTTCGTCTTCACCATTTGGACACTGCTGCAAACCGTCACAAATGAATCGTATTGCCAAACAATAGGATCCTGGGCATTTTACGAAATTATCTGGACAAAGGAACGTTTCTGAAAGAGATTTCTTTGTATAGTTTCTACGATAACTCATCACTTAGCATATTCTCATCATCGAAAATGAATTTGTTTAATATCAGCCACTATATTGATATGTAAGGGGAATTGCAAGAAATATCAGTTTCGAATTTAGGATGATTATAATTACTATTGAAAAAAAAGATATCTTAAAACATCATAGTGTAACGATATTATTCCACTATACATGTTATGATAGCACACCTGTAATCCAGTTTAATATTGCACAACTATAAGCAAATATAGTGATCGCAAAACAATGCAGATGAACAACAAGGGATATCAATAAAAGGTGAAATAATAATTTAATAAGGATACGTATGTGCATTGACAATTAAATATATGTACTTATGAATGATAATTATTTATAAATGTTAACATATCCAATATGTATAATCATTTATAATACTTGTACATGTAGAAACTACGACCAACATATATTATCATCATTACGTCTGGAGCAAAATATAAAAACATATTAAAGTGAAGTACCTCTTACCACAATGTTTGGTATGCGACATGTCAGCGCAACCTACTGGAGAACCAAAACGATCCTCGTCATAAAGGCAGCGTGTTGTGTTCAATACAGGGTGCCCCTTGTCACACGGTATTCTTGCGTCGTGTGGATAAAATGCTATATGGACAATGGTTGGAAACTATCAAACGTGTTTTTGAGGTTGAACTTATTCGCTCGGATCTTTAAGCATTGGCAAACATCAAAATTATAACACATAATTCATAAGCTATATTCTTAATTGGAAGATCGTAATGTGTCAACATTTAGGGATCTTTGATGTTTAGTTGGGGCGTTTTAATAAACTTTCCATGCGTTATCTAGCAAGCTATGCATATTATACGTTGTAACAAAATTCAAAATAATTTTAAAAGATACAGAGCAACCTGCATGTACTGAAGAAAAATCTTCAAACATATCATCTGTGATACTTTATGAGATCTCAAATACATATTACTTCAAAACCACAACATACACTCTATTCTTTAAAAACAAGGTCTGCTAATTTGCATGCTGGCTAGATGAATGCAAGCATTATCAAGTAGTACAATGATGATGCGCAAATACATATACGAACATCTGAAACATGCCATACTTACTTTCGTTACAAACCAATGGTCCAACTGTTATTCTTTGCTGTCTGTAAGTAGAGCGTATCAGAAAATAAATTATAACCCACGGGTATTTAGTTATGTCCTTAATACCCTGTCGAAGACCTCCATATATGACGCGTTGATATCCTTCACCGGAAGATTCGGAACCAGATTCAGAGCAGGGCCCTTCGATTTGTTTCAAACTGAAAAAACATCGATGATAAACAGATCGTTACTGTTCAGTTATAACATCTTCTTCAGCACATCGTATCCATATGCATATGGGATTTTCATTGACTACTCCCATGGAAGTGGGAGGTCGTGGGTTCGAACCCCGGCTGAGTCATACCAAAGACTTACAAAAATGGTACTATACTAACAGTTGCATCGCTTGGCGCTCAGCATTAAGAGTTTAGTGTTAGGACTGGTCGGCCTGGTGTCAGGATAATGTTACTGGGTGGGACATCATGCTACATGTCTGAAGCATGATGCCCCAGTTCTAGACATCACTATAAACTGCCACATTGCAGACATCGTAGGATATGACTGAAAAAATTGTTAAAGTTACGTTAAAAATCCAAATCACATCACATCACAACACACGTATCCATATGCTCACACCTTCATGTAAAATAATGGTTCATATTAAGGTGGCTGAATGCATAACTTGGTTTATTGGTCTCAGGATCTATAAATATATAGCAAATAATAAAACATCAAGCTGAGAACATTGCCTTCCACACAAACAGAAATACAAACATTATTATAATTAGGTAGATGTTCGATAGAAGGGAAACAACACATACATTTACAATCGTGTAGACATTTCCTGTCTCTTACTTAAAAAGTATCAGAATATATTTAATAGTTTAATAGTGAAGAAAGGATGGCTAAATTAAAATAATTCCAAGTTCGCATTGTATATAGAGCCTTGCCTCATGAAATTGGATACAATACTGTTGTAACCTGTCCATTTCCTGCATATGCATTCAGGATACACGGAATTTCTTATGAGATCGGCTATTTTTTTTGTTTCGTTTCTGTACAGTCGAGCCGGATCGACTGTGCGCAAATTCTCCCCATATTAATACTGTATCGGAAAACCTCCGGTTCGTCCGATGGGTATATAAATTTGTAGTCGTATTTAAGAATTCCTTGTTTGTGGTATTCAAATGCCAAAACCGATGATGTCCTCACATAGTCTACATTATACACTGTACTCAACAGCACATTTTCATTTATATGGTTGAAGTTGCACTCCACTGTAGGTAAAACAAAAATATTCAAGTTATGTCTTAGCCATTGTTGAAAACATTCTTCTAGGTATGGTCAAGTTTTTGTTGGTCTATCGAATACATTTACTTTGACTCAATACCCGCAAATCGTCAATAAAATCGCAATAGGGGACACTTAATGTGAAAAAAAGAGGAAAATACTTGTGCGCGTAGCAAACGGATGAAAGAAGTTCAAGAAATACATTAGATCACCGGAGTAACCTTGTTGAAGCGACAATCGAGTTCTTTGTTCAAAATTTGGCTGAATTGTTGATATCTACATTGCATAAGTTGCGTGAATAAGTAATTCGGACCGCCTAGTTAACTTAATACAATATTCTAGTTTCTTGGTTTCTTCAATACAAAAATTGATCCTTGAAGATGATGTAAGCGGAAGTATTATTCTCCCTTTTCCGATGTTTCAGAGTTAAAAAAAATTAAAAGATAGAATCTTATGTATCATATGTAAAAAAAAGAGTTCGTATTTATGCCATTTGACTAATATACTGTCTAACAATTATAAATCAAATCATTACGTAAAGCATCCAATATTTATTTTAACGAACACATTATAGTGTTTGTATTTTATTTCTTTTTCTTATGATTTTGTTACATTGCATCTAAATAGTTTACCACTCATTGGTGATGATGAGTTTTTAAATTTCACTGCATAAACTCCCATGACGCGCATGCCATTTTCCCACCAGTCCTGGCAGCTTATTGCGTCAGTTGTACATTCTTTTTCGTCGTCCATGTCTGGACAGTCATTAAATCCATCGCAGACCCTTTCCAGGCGTATGCATGTGAAATCAGCACATCTAAACGTGGTTTTGCCTTCCCCGGAACAGCTTCCTGCAACATTAAATATTATGCTTTAAAATCAATGCAGACATTAATCAAACACGAAACTGAATACACTAAAATCAATAAGCACATATCCATGCTGAATGTTCAGTAAATAGATTTTATCAACAACATCGCTTTCAATGATAAATCTTTATTTTTATCCTGACAAACTAAATTTAATAAACGAAATAAGAGCCATTAAATTTGGTGTTTTACAGAATAGAACTTAATGAACTAAACAAGACTGGAACAAGTAAAGCAGTTTATCTTAAGCACGCGAGGTGGCAGAATTCCTAGATAAAAGATACCAAGAATATTGCTTGGATCGTGTTGTACATACTGTAACTGTTCAAAAATGGTTATGGTACAACATGTAGTTTTGCATACTCGAGTAGAGATCATATTTCCGGGGTGAAAAATTTCATATATATTCATAAAAATTCTCAAAAATAACGCGATGGTAACGAAACGTTTTTTATTGGCAGCCGTTTCCGGGATTTGGGACAAGGGAAAATGTAATGTAACAATGTTTTGAATCTGTCTGGCGACAAGGGAAAACGTAAGTTTAGAAACGTTCATAGGTTTCACATTATGGGCCTTTATGGCGACAAAGGAAAAATTGAACGGGACTCTCTAGGAACAAGATGATAGTGCAACACGCAGTTTGAATTAATCAACACTCATTCAACGTCTGACCACACATGGTAGGATTTAGAAGAAGCGGTATAATCAATAATTTAAGTATTTTTTAAACAAAACTTTCTTTCCTATCCCGATTTATTAACATTTGATTTCTCTATCATCCGCTATTGACAACACTAACACTCATTATTAGTTTTATAACAATACCGATGATGTGCCAAAAAAAGAAGAAATGTTAGACTTATACATACACAAAGATATACTTACATCCTCTGTCACCGAATTTCTAGATATGATTCCAAACTTAGCCTATATATTTTTTATTGTGGAAAGTTTAAGTGATATTTTTTCCATGTTTTAGAGCGTTAGGAAGACTCATCTCCAACAATGCAGCAGCGTAATGGAAGGGAAACATTGCACTCCGTTCCCATTTCGCTATAGAGAACGTACACTTTTCTGTTCTAATTTAGAACCTGCTGAACCAATATACACCGTACATGGAGAGTTTGTTCTTGTTAAGAAATTAATTTGTTCTTCCTTTCCATTCAAATTCGGGCATAATTTGTTGCTGTTGTGACAGAACAATAGATCAAGAGAGACAGATATATTTAGACAGAAAAAAAGAAAGGAAAATTGAATGTTTCTGTTTGAGTTTGAAAAGGCATGGCTTAAGTACAACGTACATGGAGTATTGTGAACTTGCTGAGGAAACGATTTTTCTGTTTGCGTAAACTTTTATTCTAATTTTATGTAAAGCAATGACGATTAATATTTTGTAACTTCTTGCCGCCCCAGTCAGGGTTCAATGACTGCACATTTGCTCAATCAGTGTCAGGTTCGTTTGTTCCACAATAATCTTTGGATATACTATATTGTGGTAAACCATATATTGGCAGAGTGAGAACGTGAAATTTTTATGTTAGAGTTTGAAAACTGCAGAACTTCAGCACATCGTACATGAATTGTTTGTACCTGTTAAGAAAAACATTGTTCTGTCTTTACATTCAAATTTGGATACGTTTTCATGTGCCAAACTTAAGCTTGAGAAAAAGAGCGATAAAGTCAACAAGTAAGTCAAAATAATGCTATTGTACAAGAGACCAAACAAACCAGTCGAAAGCATTTCTTCTAAATCAATATTTTTAATCAACCCTGCTTACTCTATCATCAAAAACAAATGCTAATGGATGATCAGAGCTCGTCTGTTCCTCTTGCTGTACAACTGATAAACAAAACAAATCTAAGGTAATGAATAATTTTAAAGGCTGACAACTGATTATATGTACACATTCAAAAATAAAACCTTCAGGTGTCCGTAGAGACCGTGTGTGAAATTCCAGTAATGCAAAATTTTCAAGCCCTACCGGCTCATTCTTATATGCTTAAAGTGTACCCTCAACTCGTTCGTAGAGATATTGTGTTTTAAGGAACAAACGGAAAATGTATTCACATTTATCATCAACCAGATCATTTCAGTGCAATTACTACTATCACGTTCTTGCTCAAAAACAATTAGCATGGTAACAAATATGATGTTGGATTGAAGAGTCGGACTACCATATTCTTTGTGGACAGATCTGTCGAGGCTGTTAGCCCCCAAACCTCGCACTTTTAAAGGACAATAAATAATTCCATGTACTAATTTTGAAAACGAAAATTAGTGAGTTCAGCACATTTCAACCAACAGCACATGATAAAATTCCACCAGAAATGTTTTTGCAAATGATTGACTGTGTAATTCCACTTGTGGACATCGTGTTCGTACCGAAACAAAATTATTCGGTTGTGCAGTAAAGAAACCGAATCATTTTAATCTATGACCTATACGAATTTGTGGCTAAAAACAACGTGAGAACCATGTTATAGATCATAATACTTCTTAAACCACAGATTTCCTGGATAATATTGTCGATAAAAAGCCTGGAGCTTTATTTACTAATGGTATGTCATATATATATTATTTCTTAGATAATAACATGTATCGTAACAATGTCTGTTCTGTTTCGTATGCTTTATCAGTTTGAATATTTAAGTTTTGTTAAGATCATTTTGCTTATTACATACAGATAATTTTCTTCCATGCATCTCTAATCCTCTAATTGTTATGATTGACCAGCATGACTTGCCTTATTTGAAATGTATTTTCTGTGAAATCAGGTAAATTACATTGTGCTATGATAGCCAAATGATTTGGAATGTTTGCAATTTTGTCTATAAACTTTGACCTCTGTGAATGGTGGGCAAAACCCTATGTGGTCATTCTTCTTTGTCAGTCTCTGAGGACAGACAGCTCTAACGATAAAGGTGAACTTGGTCGTCCTCAGATACAAATATGGGTTTGCTTTATTTTCCCAAATGGGACGGTTTGTCACACCGATTCATTACCTCATGCACTTGACTATATCCCCCATTGAGGATCCTAGGCAAAACGAAAGCTAGGATTTCCGAAAGTTGGTTAAGCTATAGTGGTTGCAATCTATCCCTTACAAATTATGGTCCAGCGGTGCATCAGTTGTAATTTAAATTTATGTCAATTCATACCATTGGCACCAATTCGGTATCATGATATTAAACGGACTGACAATAGTGAATAGATGTGCTCAAATGATCAGGAATAACTCTTCCCAAATATATTGTCACCATCCTTGTGTCCAGAAATCGTGAATGCTATATTTAACAATGGCAGCACTTGCAAGTCTTCCTTAAGAATTATATGAACCTTATTTTGGCTTTCAGTAGCTATACAGCTTAACAATTATATTATGACTTGAATAATTAAGTCATAAATCAAGTAATTAAGTTATCTAGTATCACAATGTATTCAAATAATTGTGATAATAATAATAGCATAACACCATGAGGACATATCATTTAGATAAGCTTTGATGTAAATGTACTTAATACAGTGATGTAGGCAACTTTTTCTGTGTTTTGTGTCCACTTCATTGGTGCTACGTTCCGCTGTATCATAAAGCTGTTAAGCATTGAATAATATATTTACGTCCAAAAACAGTAAATTTTAAGCGTCGATAAACTTGGAATAAGTACAGCATTCTCATATCGTGGCTATTTAATTATAGACATGTGTTACTATATTTGCAACGTGGTTACTTCATTTATTGTCACGGATATGTCTAACATTTAAATCAATGTTATATTTCATCCGTTCTTGCTATTTATAAGAAGGTCTATGATGCCTCTAAGACGAATGTCACATTGTTCAAGCAACCTATTCCAGTACTACGATCATTGTCAGTAGCAGATGCAGAGATCTCTTGGATATTACAAACAAGCTAATTGCAAGGAACAAATGTACATAATTTCTCTCCTGTCGACCATCCATACCTGTTGACAATTTTCTTCCATCACATGGTGCAAATCGTTAGAGATGGACTTGACACAATTACAATCAATTCATCGTTTATGGTCATGAAGTACGAAACAAGGTCATATGAACCATATCATATCCAACATCTCCGCTCATCTTGTCGTTAGATTCAATGTTGCCATCACTAATTAAAGTTATTAATACTTTCGCTCTCATCTGGCGAAAACTGGCTTGCAAAGCCTGTGTCCAAATATCCAACACAAACTGTTTAAAACGACTACCGTCCTGTTACAAACCTCCCATTCATGTAAACAAAAAAAATCTTAGAAAAGCTGTTCTGTCTAATTTTTATCTCATCTGAAGTTAAAGTCATTTTAGCATTGTGCAGTCTGCATATATTTCCCTCCACAAATACACATTCAAAAGATAGTTAATGACCTTCTCTCTGCTTTGTTTAGTGGATAGAATACAGTCCTTACCATACTTGGCTTATCCACAGCAATTGACACACTAGATCATGATTTTTTTACTTCACCGTCTCCTGCATGTATTTTGCATTCGAGATACAGTCTAACTATCGTTCAATTCACATTTAATAGACAAGACACACATTGTGACTGTAAATGGAAATTATTCTAGCTTAGTTAAATCTGTTTTGATACTCCCCATAGTTCTGTTCTCGGACCAGTTTTCTAGATTTTCTACACCCAGCCCCACTCAAGTGTCATAGTTATATCGTCTCACCAATTTTACGTTGAGGACACACTAACTTACAAATCTAGCCACCCAGCTTAAATTGATTGGCCCTTCCAAAGCACTGATATGTGCATTTCCGATCTAAAACTTTAGATAACATTCAGCAAGCTAAAGAGGAATGATGACAAAACTGAAGCCATTCTGATCACCACAAAAAATGCTTTCTCATTTCCATCCATACCTCAAAAATTATGCATGAGCAATGCCAACATCAAATTCGCTCAATTAGTACGAAATATATGCTTCACCCTCAACATCACTCTCTCATTATACAAACATGCCATGAACATATGCGAGAGTCAGCCTTAAAGTACCAAGTACTCCTCCCCGCTGATCTGTACACTCCAATAACTATTTGTTTATTTCAAAATCAAGCAGAAAATTTGTTCTCTATGCAAACTATCGTAGACTGCCTCCAGTTCAAAATATCTATCTGACCTCACACACATATATACCTCTTCTAGATACTTGCGCTCCTTTTCTAACATTATTATTATTATTATTATTATTATTATTATTATTATTATTATTATCAATACATCGACGAATAAAGCAATCAACTACATAGAGTTATATTAGATTATCCTTTAGGGTCTTAATTTGCAGCCACCTTTTCAGCCGTTATGCATGTTATATTACACGCCAAAGTTGTAACTGAATTTTTTAATTAGAGGGTCCCTATTTTAGAGACAAGTGCACGATGGTTGTGTCTTCGGAACATCAATAACAACTTAATAACAATGTCGCCCACTTTTGATAGATTCCCGATTTTTAATGTATGCTCAGTATGAGAGTGCGCTGGTGCTGCAATTTATATAATCTACTATGGGTTACCATTGGACAGTATATAATCTACCCATTTTAGCCTTATCAGCATGTTTGCTTTTATGCTGAAGTCATACTACCTTGCCAGACACAAGATCATGCAATCGGGTGTGAACGGACTTAGATGTTTGAGAAATATCTCGGTGTATCGAAGAGATTCGTTTGTCTTGTCAATTTTGGTATTCAATCCACGTGTGATTGTTGCATATACTAAGGTGATCTCTTATTACAGAAACTCCACTTTCTAAATGCACATGAAAAGTTTAACTTTGATTGCCTTATATGAATATATTAACTGAAAGACAATCTATTTTATAAAAGGAATATATTTAATTACAGATATCAGTCAACTATTTACATAATATTTTGTAATAATTTTCTAAATAAATGATATTTGACAAAGGTAATTACTAATATGAGTAAACGCTTCAGTTGAGAAGCTTTGTGAATACGAGTCTTCCGCCACAGACATTTGCGCAATATTCAGTGTAATAAACATCTTATCCAGTTTGTTACTTTAATGCTAGCATTTGACAACTACTTTTGCGATTAGGCAGATCAGCTTTGCAAAATACTGTATACATGCTTTCATCTCCGTACCTGGTCTTCGTCTTTCATCAATATTTTTTTATCTCATTGTCATCCCTGTAACCAATTTTGCCTGGTTCTGTGTATCAACAGTGGTTGTTCTCATCTATGTTCCACGAAATTCCAATGCTATACATTTTGTTGTCAAATTGATGATCCCCTCTTTCTCTTCAGCTTCAAAAGTATTTCCTATTTCTTTCAGGCTCCTTTAAAATACCATCACGTGTAATATAACTAGGAATTAAATTTGATACTTTTTATGACTTTTATTACTAGCAATGGTAATCGTAATAGTAGTAGTAGTAAAAATAATATACTCACGGCAAAATGTTTCGTCTGAGCCATCGAAACAATTACGTTCAGCATTGCACAGCTGTTCATTTAATATGCATTGTCCATCGTTGCAGCGAAACTCATTTGCCCCACATATTCTGTAGTCTAAATGTAAATAATATTGCATCATAAAAGCTAGTAGATAGGCCTGTCATATCTTTGTTGACTTTTGAGTTTTATGAACTGATGCTGATTATGTAGTAAATTACTCAACACCTGTTCAAGAATTGGTATGCGAAAACGTCGCAATAGTTTTGTATGCTTGGCAGGTGTTTTGACGTTGTCGATATATACATATCTTATTACAACAAATTATGTTTAGCATCTTCCAAGTCTTCTTTTGATACGCATCATATATATAAAAAATAATTAAAATTATTACAATATAATCAAATGCACGAGTCACACGTGAACTTCTCATATGCAGCATACACTCTACAATAGCTGATTCATTCAATCTTTTTCATGTGACATTGACCGTTAAAAGGGAGACATTTCAGACTGTATCCATGATTTATTTATAATGGTATTACCACAAGACTCATCTGAGAAATCTTTGCAGTCTGTAACATGGTCACAAAACTGGCTGGCACTGATACATTTTCCATCTGAACACTGGAAGGCATCGTCGTGACATTGGCGGTTGCCGTATGCTTAACAGTGATTTAAAAAGGAAACTGAATTAATACAATTATTACTTGTACAGACAATCATAAAATACTCTTTTATAAATGATTGTATATACTTATCTTCTTTTCTTGAACGCCATGACATTTTCTTATTACATTTAATACATCTGTTCAAACATGAAAACAATGAGCGCCTTACTTTAGTATATTGGTGAAATGTATATAAATAAAAATAGTTACAATAGTTATATAGTGCTTAACTTTACTAATAGGTTATTTTAAAATGCTCACAGTGTTTCATTAGTATCTAACAGTACCTTCTAATTCCACATTTCACAGAATCTTCAAAAAATTAAAGCTCTGTCTACAAGGTGTTTGTGTGCATTGAAAGAGAAGAATAATGTCAAAAGATTGAAAATAAACTATGATGCTCAAAGTATTTGTAGCTTACAAAGTTCAATGGAACAGTGTTCATTTCCGATCTTAAACATGTTCATCAGATAATAAAACAGTTAAAAGTAAGTAATGATTTTCGTGGTATCAACCAATAATTGTGTTCCTATTGTCTCCAATGGTAGCCTCACATTTCCAGATCATCGTGCATTTTAACTTTCAGCACATGTTCATCATACTATTGCAATGTGTATTTCGTTGTTAAATTCTCATTTAGTGAGCAATGTTTATATACATATATTTAGGGATTAAAATATGTATAACATATATCACATTATTTTGATCAAAAGTGACTTAAAATATTGATGTAAATACATAACATATCACATATCTATAAAAAAAAGTACTTGCCACAAAAAGGATAATACAAAGGAAAGATATAACTGCATTAGCTTTTAAGGTACACCTGGCCTGGTCTAACATTCGTTGGAAATACATAACTTATATACATGTTTGTATAGTTTACCTGTGTAAATACAATCCTGCTCATCACTTGCATCAAAGCAATTAGAAATTCCATTACAACGGTAGATCAGTACAATAAATTCTCCGGATTTACATTTCCATACATGGGATAAATTCATGCTTCTCTCGTCGTCGGGATGAACATGCTGGTTCAATTGTTCTGGCCGGCCTTAATTCCAAAGAGAAATGAATTTCGAGAAATAGTGTATGCTTTTTAATGTAGGTAATTAGAATTACACGCATTTTCCGGTTATTTCAGTATTAAGCTGCTAATACTCCAGGATGTAGTTATATAAAATATGATCATATATTCCTTGCAAAGATTGTCATTTAATAGTTATTTTTTTTACGGAAATATCAGGGTGAAAACTGTTTTCAAACAGAAAATATTCAGTAAAAGGCGATATTTAAAGTTCATTCAAATGCCTTCTAAATGACTATAATAACGTTCACAATAGAATAATAGTCGGTTTTATGCATGCAACAATTTAAAGACTATTGTGCATTGCTGCACTTATATATGCAGTACAGATCGTGCATTTAATGTACGCAAGGGACAATTGCCACCATTTACTGGATGATTTCATGTTATGTTGCGATAACTGTTTTTGTTTCAAAATAACCATTGTTAGTCACCAGGTACACGTATTTTATTCTAAGTGCAAAAACATAAATCAGAAAATAAAATATAATGCAAATTGCCATATTTGTATTGAAAAAAAGAAATTTTATTGTACAAAATACTGTCGAATATTTGCGCATGAAGATAAAGTGAAATATTTTGAAGATTTAAATATATTAGACGGTGTACTGACCTGCAATGGTACTTATGGAATTGATTTCACAAATAAACATTTCTGCCACATGTGTGTGTAGTACATAATGTGTTCTGTATATGAGCATTCTCATCAAAGTTTTCTCCATTTATTACAGCACAGTCCCACCTTGGTAACCTGTCTGGGAATCCGTCACCCCTGGATTAGTAAGATCAGATAGATATCAGATAACATTCATAGTATCCATAATATCATCGGTCTGTACCACTTTTTGTCTAAATGCATCTATGTTATTTCCGACTTGGTTGAATGTGTTCTCATATATTTATTTAGCTTTGTTGTTTTGCTTGAGTATAGATAATAATTACAACATAAATATTGATAATGCTTGAATAGACACGAGTGAAATCATAGATGAAGAGAAAATATATCGGGTCAAGGGCAAATTTGCGCATTTATTAGTGACATTTTCCGACATTTTTCGTTCATTAAGCTTGCAATTACACATGGTCTGTTTGTACAGGTCACAAATAAATAATTTATACACCTAGCAAAGTCATACCTTATGAAAAGTTTTCTATTTCATAGTAACAAATAATAAAAGTATTTTAAAGATAAAGAATTTAAAAAGCAATTGAATGTTATTGGGAAAATATCTAACCATACAGAATATACTAAAGGTCTCCCATCTAACCAGGTAAAATCGCGTGAATCTCCTTTACTTTGCCTGTCAATGTCTCTATGAAAGCCTTCAAAGAAATATAAATGTACATAAGACAACATGAAATTATGATTTGATGAGAAAATCAGATCATTGTTTATATATTTCCTACCCTTGGTATTTAAAGAGACTCAACTGTTTTACACAACAGCATTCATTCATTCTGAAATGATTTATTTAATAATTCTATTTTAATACAAATACTACAACTACTAATACTTTAAATTGTATTCTTAAAATCCGAAAATGTATTAATTCAAGTAAATCACATTATAAATTAAATATGTGGTCATTGATACAAAATACTAAAATACAAAGCAAAATAAGGCTCTTTTCGATTGGTTGATTGTTACAATTTGCACCAGTAATGTTCGGAATAAACTTTTAGTAACTTTCAATGACACTATGACATCATGACCCTCTCTGCTATATTGTGCGAAATACAATTATATTGTATGCTTATGTTCGTGAAATGTTTCCAAATAGTGTTAGAATGGGGATATCTAGATTTTCTTTGCGTATTTCAAAATGGTAATGCCGTTAACATGTATATATATTTCATGCAAAATGTTGCCAGTACAGCAAATTTGCGACAACAAAACCAACATTAACGCCCTCGAATCTATAAATAGATGAACGTTCGGACATATTAGTTAATTTCAAATTCATCCTTTCTAGTTTGACCCTTTTATGAATACCTGTATGTTACATCATTCCACTTTTACGCATTACTGCAAATATGAATCGTTACCTACAAGTATTTACCAGAAATAATGGAAAGTACGAAAAGACCATCCGTAATCTGTATGTATTGTGTGAAGAATGACAATCAATTTCCAGGAAACAATTAATCTGACGCGATTGTAATTATCTATCTATCTATCTATCTATCTATCTATCTATCTATATATATATATATATATATATATATATATATATATATATATATATATATATATATATATATATATATATATATATATATATATATATATATATATGTAAGACATTATGCTTTGTAAAATGTAACAAACAATTTATTTCCATACAGTACAATAGTCGAAGTGAGGAAAAAGTACTTACGGTATTGCGAATTAAATCCAACAATAATTCACAAATTACAGACACAAGTCCTAGTAATTTAAAGTCCGGAATATTATTCAGTAAAATATCCTGGAGAAACTCAAAAGTGAAGTCAACAACATGTCTGTAACTATTCAAGTGTTCAAGTGTCAACATTCTTTTGTTGAATCACAGTAATATAATTTCAGGTTGGACTTCAGTATAAATTCCAGTGAATGTCTCTATCTGAGAATTTTATCAGAGCAATTTTGTATTTCCAGAGAAAATATTATATTGAATTCAATAATGTGAACCAGAAAAAAATGTTTCCAGCCCAAAACTACAGGTCACGACATATAATGTACAACTTGAAAATGCTCGATGTTAAAGCACGAATGACCAGTCCTCACATTTACAAGATTAGATATTTTTCTACTTGACCTCAGGTCACAATTAGGATTTTCTTTAAAAGAAATTACCAAATGGAAAATAACCTTATAGAATTATCTATGTTGACAAAAACAAAACCACAATAAGTAAAATTCTCTTCGGAAATTCGAAAACCCTAACCCAAATTAACATATTTACTTCTTCTATTAACAAAGATCCAAATATGAAACCCAAACATATAGAGGATATTTCATGTAAAATGTTGCCAGTATATCCCTTTCTTTGTCTCCCTCTTTCACTGTCTGTCTGTCTTTGTTTCTGTCTGTCTGTCTGTCTGTCTGTCTCTCTCTCTCTCTCTCTCTCTCTCTCTCTCTATATATATATATATATATATATATATATATATATATATATACTCACGCTGAAGAGATCTTTACATACCTACGTAAGCAATGCTAGAAAAACTATTATGCATATGGAAATATGCTCTTGAGTAGTGAACAAGTTCTTGAGCCATTTGGAATTCTCCCTGGGTATGCAGGGTAGCGAGTCTTCCATCATGTTTGCTGCGGCACGTTTCATTCGCCTCAGACCACGTGGGTTTTGTTTGATTAAACTCCATAGATAGACAAAACTTCTTGGTCATGTTATGGTCTAAAATTAAGGATAAACGTAAAGGAAAGGAGTCTACCACACTAATTGGACACTATCTAAATATGAGACACTTAACGAGCTGACTGAAAAGATGCAACGGTAAATCAAATATATGTGTATTATATTCTTAGATATGTGCCTGCATACTGTTTCTCTTTTTTATAGCAGAATATGGTCATTGATTATTTCTGTACGATACGACCAGTCATCTTCATTGAAAAGATACTGTACGTCTTGCAAATTAGGAACAAGAGGTTATGGGTAAATCATGACATATTAATGAAGATTTCAGGATAAAATATGATAATCATTTTTGTATGTTAGTTAATCGTAAATATTATTCAAGAATTAACAATTTTGCGTTTTGTTTTAATCGTTAATTTTTTCGAGCATTGATTATACTTTATACGCACCATTATTCAGCATGAAGCACTGAGGAATATTAGTATCTGAAAAATACAAAAATAAAATTAAAGTTGTGTACTCAAATTTATTACAAACTTACAGGAATTAAATGTAAGATTTCTTTAATGTGATCTATATTCTCACCCTGACCTGAATGACCTTTTTCTCGTCTTACTCTAACGCATGGGCGAAACAGGGCTTAACAGCATAACATGAAGCCTCTACAAACATATTATTGTTATTTCTACAGCTAGATATAACCATTTTTGATATTCATTAGATCAGAGATAAGTTAAATATGGTACACTTTTCCATCCTTTTTTCCACATGCATCATTTTTCTAATGCGCTTACGCGTCATCGACATCGCTGAAATAAAAGTGGAAGATTCCCGTATTAAGCAGGTTTTGCTCTACTCGTTATTTAGAATTTGATTACCGAAACTCGTAGAACTAGTAACGAATTTATGATCATTATACAAGTACCCACTATATACATATTTCAATTCAAATCCCTCCTGGCGATCACTGACTGGGTTTGGGCGAAATGTGATTTTCAGGTTTGCTCTTGGCATGATCCGTCTGGACTGATTCATGATTGGTCTGTTCAAGTTACACCAAGACTCTGTGGATTTCCAGATGTAATTGCTCCGCCGCTCGACAAGTAACAGTGATGAACTGCATACCACGTCCAGGAAGACGGGGTATAAATCTAAGATACAGCCACAAGGAGCAATATTGTCAAATGTTATAACCTCTTCCATCCGATGATTGGAAAGACCTGGCTCATATAGTAGAGATTCACTCATGATTAGGCCTGGCAAATCATCGAAGTAATTGATCGCATCAACATATAGTCTGTATCCTGCAAAATATTGTTACACCGACGGCTTTAACACAAATCGTTTGATTACATAACATTAACCTGGGGGTAGCATGCTGCTATAAACGTCTAGTATGCAATGATCTTCTGCTAAATACTTTTGTCTTGTGTCAACAATACATCATACATCATTTGATCTCATTACTATTATTCTGCTACTACGTATTGTTCAGACTAACACCCAATATAATATCGATCCCGCCGTGTTTAATTAACAACTAGTACATCTTAATATCACGACCTTTGTTGATATCTAACCTGAGTAGATGTGACTCAATATATTGGTATTTTCAAATCTAGTTCTTTTTAATGGAGGTTACTTGTATTGGGGTAATAATGGTATAAGTTAGTAATTTATTCCATTAATGAAGCTAAACACTCCTAACTAGGTATAATCCATAAGTATATCCCTTATACTTTGATTTTGTTATATTTTGAAGTTTCACCCTTTAAGAATTATATGACATTAAAGTATGAAGTAAAAACTTTGACTATTTAGTACATGTCCCGATTAAAGGGAAAAATAAATTCATATTTAATTATATGCTCTTAAACTTTACTGGCAAATACTTACCTACATATCCTAATTAACGGGAAACAATACATTTGTATTTAACTATATACTCTTAAAATATACTGGCGAATACTTACTAGATGACGTCACAACCGCGATAAAGCCACTTCCATTCTTCACATCAATGTTTCGGTATGAATGGGTTACAAAGATGATTGTGCAGGAGTGGAAAGGCGAGAGATGACGAACCTGGTTTTCATTCAAAGAACTGTTGATTATGCGTTGAAAACCTAAACTATATGTCGTAGACGTGTTATTGTTTCGCATCATATGAATTGTGTCTCCGACATCCTGTGAAGAATCGTAAATTCAGCTGACATATAAACATATAAAGTATAAAGTAGAACCAAACAGCTAATAAGTCTCTTTGCAGATCCTAAATTCAGACTGAAATAAATTTTTACATGTGAAGTTTAGATAATAATCATTAGATGTGCATGCAATGTTTAGATTAATTGATATTACTTGTAATCTGCAGGTAATGCAAAAAACTAAAGATTTATACAGATAATGTACAATAATGTTTAGAATTTTTGTCCTGTACACAATCAGGTTTATAATCACTTGAAAGACATACATTTAAACAGAATTGGAATGTTATTCTTACGGCCTTTAGATGAAAGATGTCTCTAATAACCCGAATGGCGTGCGTATTGTTATCCTGCCAAATTAAAGCAACAAATTTAAAATATTCTTTGTGATGTTGGATGTAACTTGTAAATAAAATTTCAAACAAAATAAATAATAACTCAGTAGTGTTTACAAAAGAAGAGAATATGTCAAAACAGAGACAAGTTGATAATACTGAATTCGAAACGTACTATCAATGCAACTAGCCACAACACTGCATATATCTCGACACAGATCTCATAGATAATCAAACAGTTAGCTGGCTCTCATTTAGGCATATGATAACATAATTATAACAAATAGTTTCCAAGAATTCATGCACACAAAAGCCTTTCCAGGAACACATTATGTCTACATTGGGAATGCTGTTGCTTTGGGGGACCTCATTGTGCAATTAAGGTTTATTAGAAACAAAATGGATCAATAAATGCCTTTCTTTTTATCTCGTTGTACGTACAATGGATATATGGATGAAATATATGTCAGGATAGATGTTAGTATCTGTCTCTACAGTCCATGTTATACGATCGTATCGATTGTAAGTTAAGGGATAACCATAACTTGAGAAAATTGTATGACTGTCAATCTGGGAAACTATCCGCTCTTCTAAACTGCTCACAACTGCAATGGAAAAGAAACAATTAATCAGAGCCATGTAGAACTTACTAAATATAAGAGTTGAATTTGTCTACCATTTTCTGATATAGTTTATTTCAATTTTTCTTTCCATAAAATATGCAACTTTTAGCTAAAGTTTTTTTTTGAGGTAAAAAAAGAAGATTCGGAAACTTGCAATTTAGTAAGCCTTGTAGCAAAATTATATTACTGCTATCAGTGGATCCTGCATGCGGATGCGTGATGAAAGAGTGAAAGTGCAAACTACGAATGAATATTATCATCCACATTTGAGGCTTTTCAATTCGATCCTACTGAGGTTCGAGCCCAAGTCTGTGTGGTACGGCAAACCTATGTTTCCTTCACGCCCTAGCCTTCATCAAATAAAAAGAAATCTTCTTTACCATTTACCATGTCGCATGTATATTCTATTTCGTCTTTGCCATTACTGATACAAATGCACAAACGAATTTCAAATTAACAATATTTCAAAGTGGAAGTTAAAGTAAAAGAGCGAAAACAAGAATTTAAATTTAAAACATTCCGCAAGAAAATAGTTATGATCGCCATAGAAGCTTCACAAATCTGTTTTCATTGATATTGGATATGCAAAGATGTTCAAAGCAGAGTGTCCCCTAAAGATAGTGGACTCCCAAGAAAGACAACCTCTTTTTCAGCCCAACTCTCGTTAAATTATAAGTGTATAACATCAATAGTTTCCCCTTCATTGGAGGTTACCCCTTTTATTACGCTTGTTGGTATTGCAAACATTATAGCGTTATGACAATGGTACTCATGTACTACCGTCGGCACATATCCGTAGCACGTAGTCTTGCTCCTGTATCCATGTCAGGGTAGTCATGTTATCCACTAAAATTATGCATCGCTGTGTCTCATGGGTATATTGAAAAGCAACAGCATTTCTGGTGTCGACTTCTGCAGCACATGCTTCGGAAGATATTATGCCGGGAATATAAAGTTTAGACGCCCGCACAAACCCTTCAGCATGGGTAGACCATCCTTTGCGGACGCTGTTGGGTTTACACCTGTAATCCACTAAATGGATGCATGAAATATAGATTTAATAAGATTGAAGAAAAGACTGAAAATACAATTTTTTTATATTTGGGAAAGCAATAATAATAACGATTTTAGCTGGTGACTTAAATTTAAATTCAGAAGACACATGGTACTTGATGTACTGTCTTGATTATTTATAAATATTGTTAATACTGTAGAAAATGTACGATTTGAATGGCTTATATTCTTATTGCAATGACACATAGATAATGTTATGTTTTCATACTATTTATTTGTCAAAGTATATGAACCACGATATTTGTTCCTAATCTGCCATGAATGCAACCACACAGTTGATACTATTTTTTATGTCACCATCACCTATTTCAGCACAAAAAATTAGTTAAAAAACGTCCCATAAATAATACGTTTAACCTGCTTCTAAGCGCGATTAACACCCAGTGTTTTATTTTAGGCAAAGTAAAATAAAAGATAAATTACAGCTGATGTCTACTCATCCAGGATGTTCGTTGAAGTATTGTGGTGTTAGAGTGGTTTAAAGGGAACTCAGAAGCTTGATAGCACCGCAAAATAAGACAAACGATGCTAAATTTACAAATAATAGCATTGAAACCTTTAATCTGATATCGTTTAGAACTACTCACTTTTTCATTTAAACGTTTGTAATAGTCTTTATTGCATGGAAAAAGGTTCCAAAAATCTTTCAAAGATCCTATTGAAGAAGATTCGATGCGGATATACATTATAGTGGGAACATTTATAAAAGCTACAAAATTCAATGCACGTATCTGTTCCATAGGTTCGGGTTACGTACATACTCGTGAGAATTAAAATATCTTTTACTTCAACAAGAATACACTACTCAATGCTACTTTTCACTGTAACCTTAAACACATTTGTGGGACACATTTATGTCAAATCAGTAGCAGATATTTGTCGCTTTACAAACGATCAACCAAACTATAGTTGATCATAAAGAGGATCGCTTGAAATCAGAATGAAAAATATCTCGTGCTTCTATCGGTGAAAAGGAGAGAAAAGCAACCTAACACTGGCTGTACTCAACTTGATGTTGCTTATTGTTTTCGACTTTGTAATTAAATATTTGGAATCATGACCAACACCAAATGTTCAACATGAAAACAAAACGGCAGAGCCTCAGCAAAGTCCGTCGGCAATGAATGAACGCAGTGAATCATGACTGCCATTGCCAGGTCAAAATCCAATGGCAGTCCGTGCAAAGGTCACGTCAAAATCCAATGGCAGTCCGTGCAAAGCTAACCAATTATGCAACGAATAAACACCTATTGCAGGCCCGAAGTGTTGTAGAATTTTAGTATATTAAGTAATTTCCAAAGGAAAACAGTTCTGATTGGTTAAGACTTTATTGTGATGGCAATTGAAACAAATGGGCAGCTTTGTCCAATATGTGTAGATTGTGTATTTTCCATTGTAATCTCTATGGAAAACGATTCAACTATAAAAATGTTGCCTTATTTTAATGCTCGCCAATTAGCCCTTATCCGATCCAAATTATCAAATCTTATGTCCTGAATGTCTACTAGGTTTTACTTCTGAAATAAAGTATGGATGGTCTAGTATTTTCTCTCACTTAATGTAATACTGGTGCATCACGGATGTGATGTGATGTGATTTTGATTTTTAACGCAGCTTTAACAAGTTTTCAGTCGTATCGTTACGATGTCTGCAATGTGGCAGTTTATAGTGATGTATAGAACTGGGGCATCATGCCGCAGACATGTAGCATGATGTCCCACCCAGTCACATTATCCTGACACCGGGCCGACCAGTCCTAACACTAACCTCTTAATGCTGAGCGCCAAGCGAGGCATCTGTTAGTACCATTTTTGTAAGTCTTTGGTATGACTCGGCCGGGGATCGAACCCACGACCTCCCGCATCCGAGGCTGACGCTCTAACCACTAGGCCACCGGAGCGGTGGGTGCATCACGGAAGTATTTATGTCGATTTATTTTGCATGTGTGTTGGTTGGACATGGAGAACAAAGACGTTGTGTTTGGGTTTATGCAGAAAGAATGAAAATGTATATATCATATCAGTGAAAATATAAATATGAACATCACGAAGAAATTAATTTTCATTATGTTATTAACAATTTACGTCTGTTATGCGTGGGTGTTCACTATAAACAATTGTTCAATATGATCCAAGTGTCCCATTACGTATGTCTTATGAGCATATTAAACACTTCATATTAAAAGGACAAAGTTAGGTTGCATGGCAATAATTATTTATCGAGCAAAACGTTGGCCATTTTTCTCCACTGCTCTGTACCAAACTGATGTCACGAGAAAAGAATAATCATACCAGTGGACAGTCAAACAATTTTCTTGGTGTTTGTCGAACAATGGAGAACAGGGTATAGGTAAGGAAAGTGTATTCCTTTGTCTGGGGGCATTAGTGATATATATATATATATATATATATATATATATATATATATATATATATATATATATATATATATATATATATATATATATATATATATATATATATATATATATATATATATATTCTACTTCTCAATAATATATATTTTTAGAATATTACATTTAAATAATACCTTAAATCTTCTCTGAGAATTAAAGAGTTTGCAAACTTGAACATCATATTCGTGTAATCGAAAACGTCCTATACATTTTCGAACATTAACTTCTCTAAAAGTATTTTTCAAATGTTTGATTGCAAGTATTATCCATTCCATACCCTTAACTGAGTATGGTAACATGAATTAGGCGAAACGATTGAACTGGAAAATAAGTGTATCATCTCTTGTCTATATCCTTTTTTCTCACGTGATTTCCTGCAGCCAATGAGCTCCAAACGCAGGCAAGGTCTGTCCCATGCACTCACTAAGTCGATTTTGACATACCGCGAAACAAATGGTCTACGAAATAATATAATATTTGCAGAGTCGAAGTCAGCTAAGGAAAATATCTGAAATATATTTTAACAATTTACATTAAATAATTTGATGCTAAAAAACTTTCATGTTTCATACACACTTTGTACTTGCTTAAATAGATGTTTGTTTTGCTATTGCTTATCTTTAAATATGACTAATACTAACTTGTTATATATAGTATTATAAATATACATCAGACAGAATGGAAAGTGCTATCCATGGTTTCCTGTAGAAGAATGCTTGATAATATTAGGCAGAATTAATATTTTAATACAAACAGTACTATCATACAGGTTAGAGAACTTTTGTGTGCAGACAAGGCGGTGGGTACATTTTACCCTCGGACCTGGGTTGGAATCTTCGTAGAGTACGAATAAAAAAGTCTCTATCCTGTATGATAATATTATTTGTATTAATATATATATATATATATATATATATATATATATATATATATATATATATATATATATATATATATATATATATATATATATATATATATATATATATATATATATATATATATTACGATATTACGAGAGAGAGAGACTGATAGAGGATCATGTGCAAACAGTCTGGACTTTTGCTTGTTTGAACGAAAGGGAGATTAAACGAATATAAGTTAAATAATATAAAAATAAAGAACAACCAGTTTAAAATCAGTCTGAGATGAGTGTGACAAATATCTATTTTGTGTTGTTGAATGGCTGACCAAACTGAATAACATTAATATAGATGGGGTAATCTATGTAGTGTAAGGACTCATCGTAAGGAAAACGAAATTGAGAATGTGTGAGGATGTGCGTATTGGTGAAGGGATGCCTAGGTATTTTAATTTGTATTTATATACTATTTAATGTCGACTTATTTAAATCTTTTGTTGACTGTATAAACAAATTATTATTTTTTGTCATCGATTAAACAAGTTTACGAAATTATTATTTAAACCTACAGCAAAATAACAAAATTTATTAGTATTACTATTTTTCTTGTTCTTGTTCTTGTTCTTCTTCTTCTTATTATTATTATTATCATTATTATTATTATTATTGCTATTATTATTATTATTATTATTATTATTATTATTATATCGTCGTAACAGTAATTTTACCTTAGCATCAGTATCATTGTCCTCTTTGTATTTTAGAAGCTCTTCTGTATCATTTCCATAGGAAACGAAAAACTTCTTAACACCGGCCTGATATGATGTCTTCCTTAATTTTCCCTCTCCATAGATGAATAAAAGCCGGTTTTGAACCAGCAGTCCTTCTACATTCGTCGCAATTAATAGGTCGACCTTTAAAAAGCGTTAACCATACAACAGTATTAAAGCAAGTATATTTTCAATGATTATTCTATCGTGATCAGACCCAATTTACTCAGATAAGTGCAATTGCTTGGACGTGAAATGTACGGTTTGATTGTTTATCGGGTTTTCCTTCTTTACTCCCCCACTTTTCTCAGTATGTGGCTTGTCATATTTGTACAACGTAACTGATTATGTAGGAATAAGCATAATGCACGGTTGGTATGTTGAAATATTTTTCGTGGTACTAAGTAAAGACTCTAAACCCTGTGCTTCATCTTTTCGCTCCAAATCCTGAAAATATCTTAACACACTTAACCATGCATTATCGCTTTACAATAGTTAATTGAGCTAAATGAAACACTCCAAGTTTAAAAAAGACTACAATGTTGCAAAATGCACACTAAAAATATTTCCTTGTAACGTATATAAAAATCGTTGTATGCACTAATACACCAATACTTCACATCCTTTAAACACTGATCTTTGGAAAAGAAATCAATACTAGGACACTTTTGTCAAACTGTCAGCAATCATCAATGAGTTTCATATCAATGTTATGATTTAACCATTCGTTAAAATCAGCTGTGATCGCGACTAAGAAAGAAAAAGAAAATCGTTTTCCCTCGATCATACCACACACACACACACGCACACACACTATATATATATATATATATATATATATATATATATATATATATATATATATATATATATATATATATATATATATATATATAGGTTCAGAAAACTAGCCAACATAATTTGGCGCCAGTAACCGATATTGTTTGTCTCACATGATTAACATGACGTATTTTGTATAATTGTATGTTGACATTCTATAATATAAACCTTAAATTTGCCTATTGTTGCAAAGTATTAACATGTACAAACGATATGGACAATATTATCAACATGATAAACGCTAATAAAATATATTTATTTTACAGTATTTCATTGTGTACCTGACTAAGATCATTGATTTTTTTTATATTCTATAAACGACTAACACATAACTAATACTTTCTAAGAGTGTGTGTTAAATATTGCGATCATTATCTTCGTCCATGTCAAGAACGTTATGTTTATCATCATTTTTAGCATAATAGCTAGGATTCTTCCTAAAAAAATGAACTTTTGTCCTACATAATGGATATTCTTTTGTGTCTTAGTTTTATATAAAAATCTTGTTTACTGGAACATTATTCATTCGTGCTTTTACATCTGAGCAGAATCATTTGTATTATTGTTGTGTCAAATATTTAATTTGAGCTGGAATGTATTTATTCAAATTATTAAATTCAATTTAGTCTTCTCTGGAAATACAAAGTGTCAGAAATAACATTCTTGGAAATCGAGACTTAGATTTGTAGTGAAACAGCAAATAAGGATATATTCTTGGATTGTACTGTTGTGACGCAACAAAAGACTGTTGGTACAACACAACGACCCAAGCCACCACAGTCACATCAACACTTCTAGCGTTGAATTTAATTTCAGAATACCACTAATTTTTATTCATAACTTTATACATTAGGAATTGTGTTAGTACTAATTGGATTATTTTGGATTTAATTCTCAATTACGTAAGTTATTTTTTAAGTTTACATTTTGTGTTCTAGGGAAATAAATTATTTGCTGAATTTTACAAAGCTTGTTGTTTCTCACTTTTTCTATTGCATATTTATGAGCAAAGACTCGTGATATAAGATATCAAAGTGACGTTCACTGACCTGCACGAATGGATTTGGGTCTCCAGACAACGCACACCACCCCATGTCATAGATCCCTATACGACTGAGTGAATAGATACTATCCTCAGAAGATGAGTTAAGCCGTAAAGCACTAGCTTTACCGTCTGTCAAACCAAGGTACTGCTTGCAGCTATCTGTCCAAATATAAAAATAAAAGTGAACTTGAAAAATGTATATAAATGTCTTTCGGCATGTCATTTCTATGCTGCTCACACAAGCTCCCTTTCATCATTAAAGGAGACCAGAAACCAATGGAAATATAGAATAATAATAAAAGTACTATAGCAGAAAACCTTATTCTAAAGTATCATCTGCGCCCGTAATGCCAATATTTAAATATTGGCATATCTTCTATAAGCTGAATTTCCGTGACCTTGTATGTAAAATTTCCACGCCTAGTCGGTTACTTTCGGGATGTGACGTCATAGTAGCGTCTCCAGCATCCCAAGTAGAAGTTGCCAGAGTAAAAGACAATGCCGTTTTGCGTTGCTTTTGGGTGTAATAGCACATTAAGAAAAGTCTGTGGACAACCATTCTGAATGGTACCCCAATTAGGATTTATTTTTACTAACTATTCTACTACACTTCCATACGTCTTTTTTGTATTCATTATTTAGAGTAGGATCTGAAACGTTTGGATCATTAATAAATAAGCTCTAATGCTGATTTGAGGGGCTTTTCGGAACCATCAAGTGTGCGTTTAGTGTCATCTGCATACTGTGAGATTAGATTATGGTTTATTTGCATTCCATTATTGTTTGGATTTTTCTCGATCACGTGGCCAACATATCAACACACAGCAGGAAAATATATGGGAAGATAATTGTCAGATGGTTTAAGCCTTTGTGGAAAGAAAACAATAATTTAATCACTGAGAAGGTTTCTACTGTTATACATGAAACTTATCCATTCATCACCACTCAAGTTAACTTCTATCAGACGTAATCTCCGAGTGACGATTTTTCCAGGTTACTTAATCTATCCGTACATAAATGCATATATGGAGAGAGAGAGAGAGAGAGAGAGAGAGGGGGGGGGGGGGAGTTCGCGAGTTCACACAGGTGGATGATAGGTAAGAAAATTAATCGTCTCATAGGTTTTAGTCTCATCGGAAGTCAATACTAACGTGAAACATATAATATCAGCATATCGCCCTTCTCGCAGGATTCACGGTGCGAGTGATATAGAAGAATAAGAACAGGTCTAGATATGTAAAATACATCATATATGGATTTGGCTGGCCAGAATTAACTTAAACTCAAAGTAATATTTAAATACATACAGCTTTTGAAAGTTTATCCTGTTAGTAAATGACAAAAATAGAGAAAATGTTTTGTTGATGGAATTTCAGTCCTTTTACAGACATAAGTTAGGAAAACTCATTACTGAATAAGCAAATATATTGATACATAAAGGTTGGATCATGAGCAATCAGAATTATAATATATTTAATTTATAATAGAATTTTTGCATATGTTTAATATGGGAGTCGATATAGTACTCTGAGTACTAAAGAGAACAATAACAGAAGAGCTGTTCCACATATCCATGTACAAATAACTTTACCATCAATGCAAACTTATGATTCTATTTGTGAATAACAGGCAAAACCATTACATTATGTATTCCTCAGAGTATCTTTCAGTGGGATATTAAATATGTTTTCAGATATGGCATATTTTGCCATGAACGAGGAGGGGTGTAGTGTGTAGAGTTTGTAGATGTGATTATGCTCGGTGAAATGTTTGCACATTGGCTAATGTCTGTGCTATCACCTATATAAAGTTTATATAATTAATCATTTACAGAGCAAATGTTTTCAACAATGTGTTATTTCCTAGTTTTGTGTTTAGATGTTACCATTCTGATAGGTCTTTACCACCATTATTAATGTTAATGACCTCTCATGATTTTGTATCCACCATATTTGATATATGAGGATTTTGGAACTTCATATTTTGTATTTGATTGGATTATGCCTCCATTATTTTACTTTTAACTTAAATGTGGTATGGCAGATTGTTAGGTATTTTCTGTAAGTTTAACCTCCTTTATGTATTAATACACGCGCAAATAGGTTGTCACCTTCACCGTTAACTCAGTTATTGCATAATATAACAAGACTCATAATATATTGGAATCTTAAAATAGATATATATAAATGGTGATAACAAAAAGGCAGCTCTTCTAGATTAATCTGATATTTTTTTCTGATTTTCTGAACTGAAGCTCAACTGTTTCAATGTTACTAGAAGTGGACCATTGCTCAGATTGGTGTACAAATTTGTACAAGTTATATGCGATGTTTACTTAAGCGTTCTACTACAATGTTAAGAGTGTCTGGTAAATCATAGGTGGATATAGGACTCATGGTGCCGATGATATGGAAGGATGGAACCAATTTATAAATGGGTGAACATAAACTACAGTATATATTAGTTTGGGTGAAAACGATCGCTTGATAATGAAATTAACTGGAAACCATTACTGAAATTAGCAGTTGACTCTATGGCGTGGATTTGAAACTCATGTTTCAAACACACGTAGATCCAGAAAGGGCCGCGGTTCAGATGGTTTTCTCAACACAGAAACTATTTCTAAACTGATAAATATAGGTTTGATTTTGAGACTTCAAATATTTAAAGTTACTGAATATTTAATATCATGGTGTTTGACAAGACTTACTATGGGAGCTGTATTAGTACTGTGAATCCTTCACGATTTAAGCCGTATTTTTAATACTTCCTGTGAGCATATGGCCACATTTGTCAGCATATCATTCTTCATTTATCCATCTGGCACTATTCACGTCTATGCATAACCATGGCGAATACCCACGAAATAATTATGTTTTGGGCTACGCAGATCCACACGCAACCATAACCGTGGGACAACGATAAAGGGATGGTATCCCAAATTCGGTAATCATAGTAATATCGTCCTCTCTTTTGAATGCATATACAACGTGTGATTTCACTATTAAAATGTCCCTTCAAGTTGAAGTTTTTGTATGTTTGGTATTTAACACAATATCATGGACTCCAAAGGAAAGGCCACTTAACAATCACATGGGCATCATATATACATGGATATTACCAGGATGATATTGAGTTATGTACAGATGGGGAGAAGCAAATCTATACATAATTACAATATACATTCTCTTTCATCGCCTCCCCACCCCCACCCCCCACCCCCGAGTTTAAGACTCAATCAGCTAGCAGATGTAATCATTCTGGAAGCGGAAATATCGTTCCCGTAGCCATAATCCTCCTGTTATTACATTTTTCTGTGTACCTAATTCCGTCTATATTCACAAACGGCGTCAACACCCACATAGCTAACATGGAAGCATGAAGGGAACATGAAGAAGAGAGATACAGAGAGGCATACCACAGGCGGTTGGAAAACGCTAGAAGATGTACCTGTCATTATGCGTGTAGACTCCTGGACTTGATTTTCGGTCGATTCTTGATAAGATGTTTCAGTCGTGATGTCTGTAAATTTACAACGATGTAAAGGAAGGGGTATAATGCTCATAAAAGAAAGATTTATGTAAAAAAGATTTCTTTCTCAATATTAATCAAATAAACATATAACAATAGTTCAAAGGAAGGGGTATAATGCTCATGCAAAATAAACAAAAAATAAAGCAATAGAAAAATCGTATACACGTGAAAGAGGAACAATAAACTCCATATAAACAAACTCAGGTTTCTAATTTTCATTTTGCTGATGAAAGTAAGTGGGTTGTGATCACTGAATGGAATAACTGGAGAAGGAGCAGACTTAATGTACACTTTAAAGTGTTCTAAAGGCAAAATTTGAGCCAACACTTCTCGATAGTGAAATAATTTTTAAAGTGCTTATTTGAGAAATAGCACACTGGATTAATACGCTACCAACCCACACATTATTTGCATCAATATATAAAACGTTAAATGGTTGATTGAAATTTGGAGCTGAAAGTATTACTTTTGATGTATCAAACGCATTCTCACATTTGTTAGACCAATATAATTTGGTCTTCTTACTTAATAAATTGGTCAGTGGCTCAGCGTTACGGACACAGTTGAGGAAACTTTACGATAATGTCCAGACATACACAAAATTCGAAGCAGTTGCTTTTTATCGATCGGCACAGTGAATTCAGATATATATTTAACCTTAGCTTCTACAGGTTTTACTTGACCATCTCCCACAATATGTTCTAAGACGTTGACACAAGCGAAATTCTCATTTACTTAGATTAACTGTCAATTTTGCCTCACTCAAGCGAACGAAGAATTTCCTGAAATAATCACGTCGCCAATGTATGCATCGCAGCCGTCTATGCTAGATGTTACCATGTTTATTAAGCGATAAACTGTATAGAGAGAATTCTTCGTACCAAATGGCATCACTTTGTATTGATAGAGTACATCTGGAGTTGAAAAGCTGAAATTTATTTTGATCTATCCGTAAGCAGGACCTGTCAGAATCCTTTTTACAGGTAGAACTTTGTGTCATATTTTGCATTTCTACTTCTGTCAATACAGTCACCAGTTCTCGGTATTTGGAAATGAGTCTGTTTTGGTGACACGGTTCACTTTACTTCAGTATGTGTACATTCGGCACAAGAATACATTGAAAACGCCAATTACTTTTGCATTTTTCAATCAAGTCATTCTCCAACAAACAATTAACTTCCTTCTTCAAACATTCCTGTTTAAAAAAATGTTGTTTTACAGGTTTAGAATCTACAATTTCAGCATAATGATCAATTTTGTTTGCTCGAGTGGGAACTTCTGGGAACAAGTGCTGACATTCACATCTTAACTGCAATAACTGCTGCTTTTCCTGTGTTTGTAGATGCATGGCAGTGGAGAGCGATCTCTGGCCATGGGATAAGAAACATTCGGCCCTCTTCTAGTTCTTTTCAACAAAATATTTCTTGTATAAAATTAAAAAGTGTTGTTCGGCCCGTGCGCCCTTACGGGCCTGTCTCGCGTGGATATATCCCCAGTTGTCTTCCCTCTTGTCGGTCCTGTGTAGATGTGAAAAGCTTTTGTCCAGGTTTTAAAATATTTCAGAATTTGTTTGAAGACTGGTTGAGCCAAAGTCTTTACATTCCGGTTGTACGTCATGATTTAAATCATCACTGGCTGTGACAGAAACAACTAATTTTATTTGAATGATTAACAAATCTATCTCGGTCATCATACTCCTGCAAAGTACTTATATAACTGCTGGTTGATTTATTTTATTTTTCGCCTCCCAGGAGTGTTGATATACTTTAAATCACTTTTTTTAAAAACTTTATAAGGATTAGGAAATCTAGCTTGAAGAGGATTTTGAAGTACTGGTAAGAGTGACATAACTTTATCATCCAGTTGAAATGGGAAGCTAGAGAATCATTCTAAACACTTAGAAATCCCATGGCACAGAAATTACTCCATAGGCGCCATTTTAAGGCTTATTATTATGATTAGTATAAATATTTGTCAGCAAGTAAGTAAACATCTATTTATAGATCCTATGAAAATAGCGTCCTTAACAGAGCCTGGTTCTGTACACATTTATGACAAAAGATAATCTATACAGTTTATATATATATATATATATATATATATATATATATATATATATATATATATATATATATATATATATCCCCTTTCGTCACAAACAAATGTAATTAATAGACGTAATTCCCCCGCAGTAAAAACTGTTAGGTTTACTTAATTCCCTGCATATCCACGTACTGTATTTCCCTACCTTTATATCGATGTAGACATACATAAGTAGGTGAAGGCAGAGAGAATGAGGCAGATGGAAATTAAGGGTTGTGAAAAAATTTATAATGTTTACCCGTCATTTTGCTTGTGGTCTCTTGGTCGTGACTTACTGTTGATTCCTGATAAGAATTTGCGACCGTAATGGCTGTAAACAGACACAAATGACATCTCTACATCACACCATATAAATAATAGGTTGTAAAATTAAAATATATATTTCCTGTTATAAATCAAGTTTTATGCATATGCAGTGATTGTATCCGGTCAGTCAGTAACTCATATAATATAACAATATACATACAAGATCCGTTGATCCTTTATAAGCGATATTATTCATAAGTGTATTGCTTATTTCTATTTTCTTGGCTCTAAGCTTGTAAAAGAAGGTTAGGGGTACGTAAACAAGTCTTTTACATCTCACTAGTTAATGTGGTGAAATTATTATTTGCATTCTAAATTGTCACGATGGGAGCATGAACTTTTCCAACAATAGAGAATTTCGATTTGCTCGGAACAGGCAACACCTAACTTAAGCAAAGTCAGTGTCTAGATTTTAAAATATTACTCTTGATGTGAAAAAAACCCCAACCTTTAACTCGCATTGCAGTAGCTCACAAAAAGGGAAATTATACGAAAGAAAGACTGGTGTCCCTCGCAATGTATTGCTACACAATGACAAGCAGCTTGTCAGGTGGTGACCGTTTTAAAGATAAGCAATCAGGAATATATAATATTTATAAGAAGCATTACTTGTCTTTATTGAACGAATGAATCTGAGTTGAGAGCGCTTTGATTCTTTGATTTCTCAATACATTGCTTGTTCACTATAAATTACCGACACCTGTATTGAACATAAAGAGTATCCGTTTAATTACTACAAAGAGTGGTTCACGGGACATCTGCTCCTTTCAGACTGCAATTCGTATGGATTATTCTCTCTTCAGTTGCAGTTGTAATCGGAACATTGAAAGTCCTAACTGACATTTTCCCAGACAGAAGACGTTTGTCATCAATAGCAAACAGGATATTGAATATGTATAACACTTTCTAAACGGATTAAAGAATCATACACATCTTATGGATAAAATTGCTCGTTTTCCGGTAGTGTACGTGCATCTTTCATTGATACGTGACAAGGCAAAATGTGAAACTGGTTCTCGTAACTGGACTCTCAGATCGATTCTTTTATATTTCAGCTTGAAAAAAGGGAAACGGGTAGATTTCTTGTGTCAAAGCAGAGTTGAGTCAATTACTCTGCTTTATATTGCAAATGATATATTTGTAAATGACTAGGCATTATTTCACAAACATAACAATATTATGAAACATACTGTCAAAATGAATGCAATGGCGAATATATCTACTTTCTAGAGAACATGTTGTCAAGACTGTTGCACTAGAACTATGAGGCTGCAAATGAATCTGTTCTGGTGACCATGTTAACCGTTCTATAGTCAGGACACATGCGGAAGATTTTATCCTGTCCAGACACAATGAATCACAATGAACTCCTGTTACATTTATTTGGTTCTTTAACATCATTCTCCAGCAGATATTACATTTCTTTCTCAAACATTCTTGTTTGATAGGATTCATCCTATGCGGATGCTGTTTCACATGGGCTGATTCTATAATATAAACATTATGACAGATTTTTTTTGCTCGTGTTGGAACATCAGGAAACAAAAATCTCATATTATTGTAATAGTTATTTTAATTCACCAATTGCCTGTTGTTACAGATGTGTAAATTTATTTTCCAGATTATTTCATATTTCTAAATTCCGAAGATTGGCTAAAACAGAGCCATGACGGTCAGATGGTATTCCATCATTTAGTTCCTCAATGAGCGGGATATGTACAACTAAATTGATTGAATAAATAACTATCACTCTAAAATTACTCGTTTAACATATTTATACCACAAAGATGTTTCTCTTTCCGCGTCCCCTACGTTTATTTAATGATATATTTTAAGTCATTTACTTTCTTTTCACTTGTATGGGTAAGAGACCTAAAGCATTATCCCCGGGCTGAAACATTCTTTCCTGTGCGTTTCGGCCATAACATAATTTCATTTGCTAATGCGTATAGTGAACATTTGTTTATTACTACTACACAATTCTGTGATAACATTTGTTTTTAAATCAGACACTTGGTCAGGAAGATTATCTATTTAATCTAAATTTAACAGAATTTTCTCTTCAATAAGTTTAATCGAAATATGTCCCAAAAATCAGTTAAAAAGGGCTAAAACCCAATGATTCTTGAAATGATCCTTTAACTGCAAACACCAGTTAATGAACATCCTCATGCTAATTATTTTCTGAATCAATTAAAAATGACTGCGTCATATTCTGCAAAGTTTCATGAAACCTTAACAAAGCCCGTTGATGTTCGAGTATGAAGCCTAAGATTTAAACTGTTTTATGAGTAAATCATGCATAACATGTTTGAAAATTGAATTGCAGACGTAACATGTGACCCTTGATCACACCGCACAAATTTTGAGAGCCCAACGATTTCCTCTGAAATTTGTGAAGACGCACTAATCATTGTGAAAATAGTATTGGTAGCATGAATTGATATTAGTTAAGGGAACGACGCTGTCTATCAATGTTATGTTAAGTGGTCTGTCAGATGTAGGGATAGGTTGCAGATGAGCCTTAGGTATCTTTTAATTCAGTTTTTATTGCCATTTGACAAGTTTGACAAAATCTACAGTGTCTGGAAACATTACTTTTAAAGCTTGACTAATAAAAATGACTTTTAGATCTTGTTATAAGACTTATTCGCTTCTAATTTAGCATACAAGAGATTTGCTTGGGCTAGGCTTAGAATGTCCTGTCAAAATGACATCGTAAAGACAACATTATCTCACACTAACCAAATGTTAACAGAGGATAGCGCGGGTGTTCTCCATTTTAGCGTAAGGACCTCATGTTTACAAAGTAAAACGAAGTATGCATTAAAAGGTGCATAACCTGAATTTTTCTTGGAAACTATAACATTCCACGACACATATAAAGAAATAGAGACGAATAGTATCCCAACGTTGTTTCCTTGAATAGAAGTTATTTTGCGCAACTAATGGCGAATTGTGCACATTCGTGCAAGTATTGTAAAAACTTTTTGAGATTTGAAAACTGTAAAATGTTCGTTAATAACCATGAAATAATATAAATAAGATGCTTTCTCTACAGTTTGTAAATAAATGCTTTGAAAGAACGACCATATTGACGATATACCTTTTAAAATTGAACAATTATTTTGTGTTGATAATTTTTGCGTGTTTTCTAAGAGCAATAAATAAGACTAAAAGCACCCAATGCTGGTATCCAGTAATATTAATTATATACAAAGCAATCGGTAAATATCAATGACTAAATAATATGCATTTACTAATTAACGAAGTCTATACATAATCTTACAATATAAATCTTTTGCATATGCAGTATTAGATGGCAAATGCAATGTTTCTTTGCACAGACGTTTTATTTCCGAATTAACCATAACAACTGGCATACATGACAAATTTTGTAACATATGGAATCCGTCACTAAAAGTGTATGGCAACATGAGACTAAAAATTGGATCGATCGATAAAGTTATTTATGTCCAATATATGTTCATGCGATCAGATACTTGCTGCCATATTCCAACAAGCTGAAGGTCTCACCTTTTGCAAGTTTTCAAGCAAATCACATTTACATTTGCACATTTAGTATCGTAAGGCATCGCATGTGTTTCGTGTGTAGTTTTTCTACAGAAATAATTATTTTTTTAATAATTAAAGAACAGTGCGAACATCTATGTCTATTGCATTTATTTCATGAGTTATTCGAATTATGGTTGAACTCTTTCGTTACAAGATAATTGCAAAAGATTCAAGTATGTTTTGATAACCTTACCTACGTTAGATAATTAGGATTGTACTCAATAAGCAAATGTTGTAATATTATTTTGCATTTCAATGATTCCAGATCTTTAAGGGAATTTACTTTGTTGAAAGTTGCATCAACAATATCAGTTTGATAAATTATTTCCTAACCAATGCTAATGTAATGCGGTCTGAAGCAAAGAAAACATATGAAATGTCAGTAGAAGCATAATTTTACTTTCAAATTCAATGTAAAACAAACATTTTAAGAAAAAGAAGAAAAGCAACTATGTACTCCGTCTGCATACCATTAGTCAACATGCGTCAGGAAATAGTTATAAATTTCTTGGTCATACTGATTAAAACTGGAAAACTATATTTTCGATTTTATTTCAGTTAATTATCATAATTATTTCTCTTATGGAATCAAGTAATTCACGGCTTAACATAAAATAAATCAGTGCATTCGATCTATGCCAAAACGTCAAAAATGATACTTTATTTTCGTCACGTTTAACATGAATTTAATTGTAATTTATTTAAACAGTCAGTGAAATAGTCAGCATTTTTTAACGAATGACTCGGATAATTTTGGAAGAGATTTCAAGTTTTTAATTCACGCTTAGTTTTGAATGTAATGACTGAATTCATTTTTCTCATTGTGACCATTGGTTGTGTAACACCAGAGATAAAAACGTTTTGGTTCCCTGTACTAATAATAACAGGAAGACACACCCCATCAGGATTTACCAGTCCGCATATAGAGCTGTGCGCTGTGCGGATTAACCAATGTCCATCTTTTCCAGTTTCTCCGTTATATTGTCAACCTTGCGTGGCCGGTGAAGAAATATGGCTAGAGTGTCAGAGTACTGCATGAGACAGGGAAACTAATTGTCAACTTGCATCGTTACTTGCACACTAGAGAAATATACGAATGAGTATACGACGGTACTCAAACCATATAGGTCAATAATCTTATGAGTGAGTAACCTCAGCTTTACATTGACATGTTCAATGGTTCAATTAAAATATTCTTGTAAATGTATTGGACTTTGTCAAGATTTGGGAAAGTGTTAGAAATTCACCTCCCATAGTTGTACCACTGAGCAATAATGTCGTACCATATTACCTCCTTACACTCCACGTTGGGTTGTATGCATGTAGGTGCAAGTGACAAATGCCATTTTTCTCTTTTCTAGTTGTTGCTCTACCTTACTCTACCACTGATTTATATATTCCCTTTAACACTGCGTACTGGTTAATATGACAGAGTGTTGATCTGTAGGCGTGGGTGCTGGTTAGTTGGATTTGATTTTGGTCAGCAGGTTTGTTGTAGGTGCTACTTAGTACAGGTCAGTTAGGTGACTTATTGGTTAGTAATTGTAGGTGTTAGTCAGTAGGTGTAGGTGATGATCGATATATTTTGGTGTTAGTTTTTCACGTATAATGTTTACGTTGTGGCCAGACTAACATTTTATATCATAGCCAATCCAAGTTTTCAAACTTATTTTCCGTTGTAGCCAGAGTGCCATACTAATTTTAAGCCCATGGCCTAATTCATCTTGTCGCCAGCATGCCATTTTTCAAAATGAAAAGCAATATTGAATCCCCATTATTCTCCGGAATGCTTACTTAATGTGTGAAAATGTTAAGGGTTCAAATTAGTCCGTTTTTTGCTTTTAGGCTATATTAGAAATATGTACATTTTTTTAGTTGAATTAATTTTGTAAAAATATTTTGTTTACGTTTCTCTGTCAGTAATTCCTATGTATTTCTGTCGTGAGCATTCAAAAAAGAATCCCTAAATATAGAAAGCGATTGACCAGTTTCTCAGACTTGATGAGCCGAGCTTTTTCATCTTGGTTTTCTTTGTGCTATTTTTGTGACATAAATGACCTCTGAAAGACTGGGTGCATTTAGAATATCGTTGATTGTAGCAAGCTATATATATATTGTATTATATATATATATATATATATATATATATATATATATATATATATATATATATATATATATATATATATATATATATATATATATATATATATATATATATATATATATATGTGTGTGTGTGTGTGTGTGTGTGTGACTCATTTTGTATCCATATTACACATCTATAGATTGCATGGTTATTTCATCCCTGTGGAGAAAGAAATGAATACCTTAGCTTTAAGAAAGATTCTCGGTCTTTAATGTAGCATATGATACCTTATTGTTTGATATATGAGGCATTTTATCATTCTTGTTAGTTGTCATGAAATTTTCATGAGTAATTGATTGAAGTATATTTATTCCTTTCTATAAAACTAATGTATGTTTCTGTACATTTGCACTGAAAACTTAATTTCTTCGTCGACACAATTACCTATTTCACAGCTATCTCCTCCAAATCCCTCTGCGCATTCACATATGCACTCGTCCCCTAAACGGGCTTGCCTACCTCCGTTAACACAGCTTGGCCTGGAACAAACTACAAGAAAAAGAAAATTGTAGGCTATTAGATGATCCATCTGCTAGGAGGGAGTACGAGGCACGCGGTGGCAAGATACAAGTAATATGCAACGACATATCCCATTTCCTTCCAGGATACACCAATTGCAAAAGTTGCAAAAGTTGCATCATGCCAAGAACAGGAGAGGTACGAGTTGATGGTAGGCGCGATGCTGTGCATAGTTTGGTGTTGTTACTTCATGGAGAGAAGCATTAAGTATAGTAATAGTGGGTGTAGTAGTAGCAGTAGTAGTTGTTGTTGTTGTTGTTGGGTTTAACGCCATTTTTTCAGCACACGATAGGCTATACATGGCGGCCAGTATTAATGGTGGAGGAAGAACCCAGGAAAACCCCGGAAAGAACCACCGACCCACGAGAAGCTACTGGCAAGCTTTCTCACATTCCCACATTGGCTGAATCTTAGACTCGAACCGCCGCAGACAGAGGTGAGATGGCAGTGATCCGTAACGAAGAGCGCTTTAGACCAGTCGGCCACTCGGGGCCCCAGCAGTAGTAGTAGCAGTAGTTGTAGTTGTAGTAGTGGTCGTAAAAGTAGTGGATGTAGTGATGGTTCGAGTGAACTAAGCTCTCTGATATGTACGAGCAAAAAATGTATGTACCCAAGGGCAGTACTTTGTAATTTATTCTTTTTAACATCAAAATTTATAATATTATCAAGTATTTGGCTGATGGTGTCGATTGCTCTCTCTATGATGATGTTTTCTAATATGCTATCGATCTAAACACATGCATACAAATGAATCACAATCTCAACGAAATATAAACAAGACCCACAATTCTGCTTTAAAATTCTCAAAAGTAAAATACAATAGGCATGTATAGTAAGCTATGAAGACAACATGATTATCCTAATTCACACAAGATGGAACACATATAACGATTATTGAGGAAACACGGTTTGTAGGAATTGTCTTCGACGTTAAACTCAGCTTCATTCCACACAGTAAGAAATTGAAACTAAATACTTGAAAACTCTTGCTTTATCAAAGTAGTAGCGGGAGCTGATAGAAATGTCGTTCATAACCTATGTAGAACCCTAATTAAACCCAAACTGGACTATATTAGTGTTGAATGGCTAAGCGAGAAAGTTATACTTAAAGAGGTAACTTCATGTAATACGACCCTCTTTTGGATGGTTTAGGTCATCCTCGTGTGATTGCCATTTGGCTGAAGCTAACGAACCACAGTTACCTCACCTCAGAGAAACATTATATGTACAGTGTGCCTTTTAATTGAGATCTAACCCTTTAAATGATGCGTTTACGCCTATTTTCCAACCCAGCTACAAATGTTTATGCGAAAACCAAATGCAATTCCTACGTTAAACATTAGAAATTCTCCTCGTTAATACGATTGAAATATTGACCTATTAAAATTCCAAAAGTATGTTGCACCTGAAATACCTCCGATGGCTTCTAAAACAACCCAAAGAACTTTTTATTCACCGTGATTGAAACAAAAGGGAGACAAATCCTTCCGTTTTTCATAATTCTTGAAACGAACTCCTCTCCAATCTTAACAATTACACAAGAATTTACACTAACGTCTCAACGGATGAGGAAAAGTCTGCTGGATCTTTCATTAATAGAAATGGCACGACAAAAGTTTGCTTGCCAGATGGTGCATCGGTATGTTCAGCCGAAATCAAGGCCATAGACCTTACCATGAAATCTATCAAAACTGTAGCATCTTCTCCTATGCGCTATCAGTACTTCAGCCACTAAATAATACGAAGTTAGAAAACCCATTACTGACCAAAATTTTCATCAAACATGCCGAACTGTATTCCTCTCACAACATATCATACTGTTGGTATTCCTGCCATGTTTGTATTTAAGGTAATGAATAAGCAGACCACGCTGCAAAAACACCACTCTCTCTACAACCATCTGATTTTAAAATAACAAACACTGATTTTAAGCCTAGTATAAAAAATCCTTGTTTTTTTTAAGTCGAAAGCATTATTAAATGGTGATGTTAATAACAATATCCATGTGATCTTAGGCTAATGACAACCTTCCTACAGAACCATCCATTGGGAAAAGGTAATCATTGCAAGAAATAGAATTAGTCATACTTATATAACTAACTCCGTCACATTAAAAGTTGAATACCCACCTGAGTGCGTTTCTTGCAATGAACACTTTAATGTGAAGCACTATATGATATATTTTGTTTAGTTCTGCAACCTACACGGAATTATTACTACAATGTTCAGCATATGATGTTAACGCATATCGGTACTGTTAGTTACCTTTAGTTTTTATTATCTAATTACACGTTACACACACTACGTACATTTCCCATCCATCGGGAACATTCATTTATTTTCGCCATATCGTCGTTATTTTATTTTTTTGTACAGCATTTGCATCCCCGTTGATCGGGAAGCTTCATATATTTTCATCATATCATCGTTCATTTTGTCATTTTGTTGCTCTGTGGTAAAAAGACCTCTTTGTTACATTTTGTTTTAGCATATAACCTTTTCAGTGCTGCTATGTTACCTACAATGCTGATGCGCTATAAATTCCACGATGAATCAATCAATTTCATTGGCACATGTTATCCGAGGAAAGGGTATTAACTGAATTTGTATTCTTTCTCTCATCTGTATTTTCGAACCCATGACATATAACGGTGCCAAGAATAGGAAGCTACACAATTACCGTTTACCCAAAGACATACTGAATCATTCCTACATTACATGTAAATTTTAAAAATGAATTTTAATTCTACTGAGTTAGTTCAGACATTGTTTTAGATTCACATGCACAGACATACACACACACACAAACATCATCATCAACAGCAACAGGAATAAAGTATAAATACACGCAAAAAAGCAATGTAAGAAGAAAGAAAGAAGAAACGATTTAGTACATGCCTAGATTGACACATTCACACATTGTTTAACTGTTAGGCCCCCTTGGAGAAGAATGCTTTAGAAAACAATGACAGGCACCACCCGAATCAATGAACCTGTAAAACAATATATAAAGTTCCCTTTTCAGCTAATCAGGTGAATTAATGACAATTTGAGATGTTAAAATTGTCTACAATGATCCTCACGTGTGTTTATAAGCAAGGATAACGTTAAAGTTACTCATAGAATGACCAAGATAAATCGAGGATATATATATATATATATATATATATATATATATATATATATATATATATATATATATATATATATATATATATATATATATATATATATATATGCAGTGATTAACACGCGTGACATTTTAAAATGATGATATGTCAATGTGTATGAAGGAGATATAGAGATAAAAAAAGCTTACAATTGCTAGATATTAAATATCAATGCAACGGGACTTGCCTCTTGCATGGATCAAACGATAATTGTTCTTTTGAGTATCAATATGTTAATTCACTTTGATATTTGTCTAGTTAAATAAGAATTATAAACAATAAATCGCACGGAAAAATATATGATACTCTTTGCACAAATCCAGAGGTAAACTTAATAGCCTCAAATTATGAAGAACATAAACACCAAAATTGTCTTCATGAAGACCATAGCAGGCAACCAGTCTATGAAGGAGACATAGTGCATTCAGTATACCACGAAAATGTCCGCAAACGATAGAAATGAATTAAACCACCACTGTTCTGCACGTATTAGTTTAAGTTCGTATGAAATATATTTGTTCTATCTCAATATTGAATATACCAGTCTTAAAAAAAATACATGTACCTTGGTATTTCACAACATAAAAGTGATCAGTGGAAGATGTCAGAAAATTATAAATAGTTTTGACTATGTTTAAGTATGGTAATGGAAACATTAATTTGTAAACTATTCTATACAAATAAAACAAAAACTTAATAGTTACAGCTTTTGAAACAAATATGTCAAAAATTTACCAGTATGATCTTTTCTGACTTTTCAGAAAAAAAATCACATATAACCTGGGCTACAATGGCCTTTGTCATATGTCCTCTTTGTTTCAAAGAGTGTTTAACTCTAGTTTCTTAATTAACGGACGGTGATGAGTTCTCATGTGTTGTTTAATTGTCATGCATGCTACACCTTTAACAATCACTGACGTACTTACCAATAACTTCGCAGGACTCCGGCAGGCATTTCTCCCATTTTGCGTCAGGATCGATAACAAAACACCACAAGTATCCACTCCGAGACGGATCTCGACAGTAGTTGGAAGCAGCATCCACGCTTCCATCCGGAAACATATTGTCGCTAATGCAAACGTCATAAAAAGTCGTAACATTTGACCAAGCTAGGCATTTTCGTCCCCGGACAGTAACGTTCATGTAGCCGGTATAGTCGGTGTAGCAATCGTTTTTAAAAGAAAGTATAAAATAAAATTAATTACTATGTCAAGGAGATTTAATAACACCTCTATAGGAAACATAATATTAAATATGCAGCATCCCTTCATACATTCATGAATACATTCATATCTGTATATGCAATTACATACATACATACATACATACATACATACATACATACATACATACATATAGTACATGCATCATATTTTTTGTAAAATGCACTTTTCCAGTGTGAACCTTAATCCTTTTCACGATGTGTCCGTCACGGACATGACATAGTGGTCGTCGTGGATTGCTCATCTCGTGGAATTTAGTGGACGTCACAGCAGTTGGAATTCTCCGCAAGATAATTATCTAATCGTGAACACCCTCTACGGCTCATCGAACTTAACTGTTGTCTCAGCTGCAGTACGTAATGCAAGTGGTCTTTTTACGTTGTATACAAAACCGTTTAATATTGAAAGACTCGCCCGCTAAAACGCAATCGCATACACGTACTGCGAGAGATTAAGGATTTCCGAGCAAAGAATGCTGAAACAATTAGATGTTTCACAAAATATACAAAGTTTAATTAAGGCAATTTTATTATGAGAGAAACGAAGGGAGAAGAACAATAAATCACGCGTAAGCACTAGATGGTTTCAGTGTGTGTGTGTGTGTGTGTGTGTGTGTTATTTGGAATTTTAACGTAACTTTAACAATTTTCCAGTCATATCGCTACGATGACTGCAGTATGATAGTTAATAGTGATGCACATCACTGGGACATCATGCCGGAGATACGTATCATGATGTCCCACCTAGTCACATGTATGCTTAACATGTTCCTACACCATAAAATATACACAGCTATATCCAACATGCAACTACTGCCAAACCAACCTGTTGAGTAGTTGCGACCTAATCATACATGTCCATGCGACACATTTTCTCAGGAACTAGACACGTGTTTGCTTTTATCCATTTTCCTGCTGTTGCACGCAGGCTCTATGAGTATCGTAATGCCACATTCTATTATCATCAGCTTAATAAATATTCTTGAAATTGCTGGTTTGGTCATCTGATGAGTTTACACGTCATATTACAAATTGGGCGGGTGAAAATGATCAAAGGTAAAAGCAATTAAATACTTTCATTAGGAGATAAACGTGTATGCATTGTTTTTAGTTAATGCAGATGAAACTTTGGTACATTGCATTCTCTTTCAATCTGCAGGACAATTACTATAGCACCGGTTAGTATCTCCATTGCATACATATAAATCATGCCATCATCTTTTGAAAATCAAATGAAATTCTAACTATCAAGCAAACGTAATCGTGAAATAGTTATCGGTGGGAGATACAATTGTATTTACAGTACAACAAGTATCCTCCAGTTTCATACTCTTTTTAGCTTTATTCATCCAACTGAAATTTTGTCTTGTTCATACGTCTTCCCCAACCCCCATGTTTAACCTGTAAGCTGAACGCATATCTATCAATAATGCCTTGCAAATCACCCGAAATGGCTACGCCACATGCTTGGCAAAGCTATACAATATATCTATAATTGCACTTTTTATTAATGTGGCTACTTATTTTTCACGGCTTCAAACAGGTGCCCATAGGAAAACTTCTTACTGGAGGTTGAAAGGATTTTGGCTCTAAAGTTGTAAGTCCCTATTATTTTCTGATTAGCTTGAACGGTTTGTTTTAATTCCAAGGTCGTCGCATATATTACTGTAGTAATGCTCACTCTTTCGTCTTTCCGTCTATTAAACTTCTGAAGCATTAAGTTGGCACATATTTAGTATGACTAGATCAGTTGAAAAAAAAGAATAACAAAATAAGAAAAGTTCGATACTAGCAGGTTAATAACGAATTTATTAACATAGTCGAGACACTTTACCTATAGTTTAATATTTTTGACATTGTAATATGTTAATATATCACTTTATATGATTCTGATTGGTCCAAATAAGCACATGAATTTGTCGTGCAGTATTCTCCTTAATGATTGGCTGCGATCGTCGGAAAATAATGTCAAGTGACATTTTGACGGCCAATTTTCGATTCTAGTCATGAAAGGAATTGGGGGAAAATGGCCAATTTGCCGCCACATGGGTTTGTTAAATCATGTAAAAGATATCATAACATAGAAAATGGCTAAAACCCGTGGTGGTGGGGGTGGATGGGAGTGGTATAGTTGTAGCATGGAATCCACCCTATTTACAAGCGTGGTTTAAATGTTAACTTCCAGAAGTTAACAAATTCACCTCTGTTAACAGAATAATGTGGACATAAACCGGTCTCCCAACTGGCAGAAGCACATCCAACCACTGCATATTTACGTGGTAAATATACGATGCAATTCCGGCTCAAAATGAAATGTGTTTAAATATTCTGTAGTATACTGTTACAAATCAAATACTGCAAATATGCTATTACAAATACCTTTACAGTAAGTATGGGAAATATTTCATCCAGTAAACCGTCTTTCACGCGAATATATCCAAGGCTAGCAAAAGCTGGACATTATTCAATTTGTTCACAAATTCAATATTATATCATTATCCATTTGAGATCCTCTAATTGTTATATTATTTCTCGCTAAATACAGGGACTACTGCAGAGCAATTTACCTATGTACTTAATTCTAATAAAAACGGAATGAATTTTATTTCAAAATTTTGAAAGCAGACGAATTCCAAATTGAAACCAAGTGTAAAACATTTAAAAACGATACTCTCGAATTATTAAAATCCTGTCACTAGTTTGACAACCTAAGCTGATGGTGACGTCGATCAAAAGTTATGATGCATGATCTCTCTCTCTCTCTCTCTCTCTCTCTCTCTCTATCAGATGGCTTTATATTAGAGTGGCTACAACCATTTCCTATCTTTGTTGGGGGATGGACTTATATGCAGTATTTTAGTACATGCAGATTCTATTTATTCGACACAACGCATTCTTTCAATCCACATGACAAATCCTGCAAACGGTATCCTAATGTCATACGAACAATGTTTGTCAGTTTAGTAACTAATTTGTTACATTTTGACCCAACTATCCTTTTCAACAAGTTGAAATAATACAGATAAAACGTTTTATCGTCAAATAACGTGGATCAAACTGTATATTTACAAATGAATTAGCAATTGGGCAAAGAAAATGAAATTAATGAAATTATCCCCATAATTACCCAAATGGCACTGAAGTTTTGGAAACCAAAATTTAGATTAGAATCATATGAACAACTTTTGGGCTACTACGAATAAAAGCAATAATAAACGAAGGTAGAAAGGGTAGGGCCAGTTAGTATGTGATTCTGTGACAAAAATTGTTTTCCTCATGCTGCAGCAGCATTTAATTTCGACATACATCCATCATATCTTCTCGTGTAATTCAGCAGAAATTCTTACTCTCAAGTAAATTTAGTCGTGAAAAGGGTATCTGCGGTAGATACTACTGAATTTGATACACAATTAAAAGTAAATCCCCAATTGTGTGCGTCTGTTTGGTTTATCTAAATGGAAATTGTTTTTCTCGTTCACACTTCTTGCCACCCCCATCCATCCATCCTGTTGTTCAAGTTGTACGGTATTAGGCCTAAGATGACTACAACATATCTATCAATTATGTCATGTAGATCGTCAAGAATGGCAAATCCATCTATAATTGCACTGATTGCTTCTAACGATGGGCTTCTTATATTTCACGGGTTTAATCAGATATCCCTGGTGGAGCTTCGTAAACTACATATAGTCCGAACTGAAGATGGAAGAGGTTTAGGCTTCAGTGGTTGTAAATCTCATTTCTTGTTATCTTGAATAAGTTTATCTGTATTCTAAGATCGTCGCCAATATTATCACAGTATTCACTTCGACTACTGAAGTATTAATCATGCGTTCGTATTGCAATCTATTAGATTTCATGATATTTAAGTTCTTCTATGTTAATTATGGCCAGATTCGTCAATAGATAATATGAAAATATGAAAAGGAGCATAATAAGCGAAAATATCACAAGTGAAGCACATTGAGTTTCCAGTCCATATTATAAATTCAAAATTCGTTTGTGCACGATCAACATAAAACATCTGCATTCGGAAGTTAATTTTTCTTTAGAAATATCGGTGCTAAAATGTAACATCCAGGCTCAACGCCTTCCCGACTGGCCATTCCTAATAAGCGTAAGGGCAGACTTCAAACTAACATGTCACTTCTCGGCTAGTGTTTGATGATGGATTCATGAAGAAAGCGACGAATACAACAGTTACCTTGTTAATAAAAATCACTACATTTAACATGTATACATACATACATACATGCATACATACATACATGCATACATACATACATACATACATACATACATACATACATACATACATACATACATACATACATACATGCATGCATACCAGTATAGATATAGAGCTTTGCAGAGGAATATAGAAACCAAGGGAGAGTTTGCAAATGTTAGTGAACGTATTTTCTGAAATTTACCTTTGGAAATGGGTCCATCGTTTACCTTTGTTTCACCACAGTGCATCGCTGGGACTTCATAACTGATGCCTGTATCTAGAAGAAAATAATATATTTATCACAACATCATAGAGAAATAAACCGCCTTTAATCATAAGTACTCATATATTCAAGATGTCTTATCGCAAAACAAATTGATGTTTCTTGTCATTGATACATGTGTGATTGCATACATTTATGCATACAGAAAATCAGATATGCACACATGATACATACATTCACACACATAAATACATACATACATACATACATACATACATACATCCATGCACGCATACACGCACGCACGCACACCTATCTACCAGCCTGCATGCCTGCCTACCTACCTACCAAAATACATACATGCATGCACACGTATGTCTATATATAAAATATAACCAGGCAGACCAAGCGCTTACAAGGTTCACCGATTCATTTTACCTCTTTTAATTCGTCCCTTAAAAACGAGCTCTCAAAGATTCCGCTCATCTGAAATGATGGTGGTTTTGCACAAAATGATGTAAACTATGTACTGAGAGAAAGAGAGAGAGACAGAGAGAGAGAGAGAGAGACAGACAGACAGACAGAGACAGAGAGAGAGATGCACTTGATTCGTTATAGGGTCACACGAGCAACTGATCAACATAAATGTAAAAAATGACAGCCTACAGTGGAAAGCTAGTTTTAAATAGCCTGGGCCCTTCCGATTTTCATTGTGTCCTTTTTTCGCTTTATAATATCGATTCGTACACAAGTTACAGCGATTTGTCGTTGAGGATATTTGCAAATATGTAAATACTGTTTTCGTTGGGGTTAATAGGTGATAATATCATGTAATTAAATATTTTTGCGCATGAGCACTTATCAGAATGCAATTTAAATATCGCAAGCAGTTAGAGTTGTATCAGTAGATGGAGATATCCATCCGTATCTGATGTCCATCTTAGTCTCATGGTCAGAAAAACCATTTGTAAGTATAGCAAAGACATCGTACTCAAGGGGGCTGGGGTCATCACACTACCTTGCCTGAAATTATTGGCAAGTTGGAATGATTCAGATGACTCACCATCGTCCACAACGCGAACGATCATGCTATCATTAAATTGGAGTTCTGCTCCTAGCCTTTCTTCCAGAGTAGATGAGATGCAAGTACAATGATCATTGTTCCTCGTCCATTCCAGAAGCCCCACTGTGTCAGAGTTCGCAACAATTCTTACTAGTTGGTATATTATTTCTTTAGTAAAGGGCTATTTTACATTATCATGTTTTAATTTGGAGACCGCTCTTTTGCTTTGTAGTTTTCTGTTCGAGTGAATCCGGATATTAAGCTTAGAGACTATGATTTTGTTGTCAGTAGAGCATTCTGCACTTGTCATTGCCTTCATCAAGGATATCTCTTAAAAAGAAGATGATGCACTTAGTAAGATGCCAGTGCTTGGATCATTGGTCTTTCTCCATTGTAGCATGCAGATGACTGTGTTGGTGATGAGGAGAACGTGGTCAGGGCACTTCCGCATTACGATGGGTACGTTCCAACTGCATTGCCCAAAGCCATTTTTGCCAGTGACGCCTGGCCGTGTCTGGTGATCTGTGCCAAATCCAACTTAAAAACCACAACGGATGATATGCTTGTCTGCCTTCACCACTTCTGTGATAAGAGATTCTAGGTTTTCATATAATTCATCCTTGCTCACATCTTGGTTACACTTTGTCTTATAATAGGCATTGATGATAATAACATGTCTTTATCAAGACAGTAGGAATAAAATTTGGATGAATCTGTCATTCACAACTTTTGGGAGATTTGTGAGCTTGCTGACTAGCTGTTATTTGACGGCAAACCAAAGAACAGTTTCATGTTGCTCCATTTAACTCTGACCACTACAGAAGAAGGTGCAGCCGACTCCTTTTAATTCTGACCACTGCAGAAGGTGTAGCCGACCCTTAGTTTTCAGAGTTTTCTTTCCTCAGATAGGCAATTTTCACTCAGGGCCGCTCACTGATGTTGAATCCGGCCAGTCCTCTACCAACTATAGCTGTTTTTCTCCGTGATCTATCTGGCGGCCACACTTTAATTTTTTATGTAATTTTTCACCGCTAAGATGGGATACCCATCAGCCGTGGTATAATTACCAGGATTAAGGTGAAACAAACAATATCTGGGGCAAGTTTTCTAACCCTTTCTTATGCTATGGAGATGAGCATTGTGATCCTAAGGAGGGGATGCCGTGTTCCACTGCTGCTTCATTCTAGTGAAAAGCGACCCCATGCTCTAGCTGCCATTGTGAGTGTCTGCAGTTCTACCTCTCAGTACATCCACTCATGATGCTCTTCCACTCTCGGAATGTAACAGAACTTGAGGTATCTGCTGGGGGAAGGGTGATGTCAAATCTTGCTCGTGAGCTGAATTTAAGTGAGGAAATGTTGTACAGAGTCAAGGCCTGTTAGAATCATTAGCACGACTACATCGAAAGGTTTTGAGAAGAGTCTAAATGAAATGAACTGTAATCAGGACCTACTCCATCTGAACTAATGCACTGACAAGGGCTGTACATACAAAGATGTGGAGGTCAGCTTATCTGACTGATAAACCAGTGTGGACTTTCTAGAGAGAGTCATGTGTAGCTGGCCACTCTGAGTCATCATTCACAGTTAGTACCGTCTACTGGTACTTAATGTACCAAATGTAGCTTGATCTAACCCATACATACATGCATCATAATAATAGTTATTACGATATATATCACACGTTGATGTGATCCCTTCATAATTTCCAGCTAAAACTCCAAAAGAGTAAGCATTGGAAGATATTCGTTCATGTTATTTGAGTCATATATTAAATTCATTTTACTACTAATTTCTGGTATGTATGTATGTTTAAGACCTACTTATTTACTATTTATACATACATTTATCAAATTATGAACAAGTGTAGAGTCTTTGTTAATAGCCAAGGTTATCAAATACATATTTAATATTTAAATTGCTAAAGGAACTATGTGGTGTTGGTTGTGCCGGCATCTGTTGTAATGGAACTTTCCAGATTAACTTATTATCATTGATACTGAAAAATATTCAAAGCATCGTGTCGGGAATATTAGTCATTACATCTTCACTAAAATTACACAAGTACATTTTACTCTAGAAAGAGTTTGACATTTTTACATCATTCAGTTTTTAAAAGTCTTTAGTGTTTGCAGAGAACATATAGCACATATATTATTAGCTTCCTAAAAAATCTGCATACTTTCCAATATTCTTTTATTTCTGCTGCTTGCTGTGACAAAACCGAATCTTTAAAAATGTTGTGTCAAGAGGCAAGAGATGTCGGCTATGTAATCGATTTGAAACATATACATTGTTCTCGTGGTGATAGCAATATCATAACTTTAAGGTGGGCAATTATTTGACACTTGATTGAAATTCGCAAATCTGAGCACAGACTGGATTACAATTCGGTCGGTTTTCTTCGCGTTGCATGATTATGTGCTTAGATTCCCTTACGATACTCTAAGATCATGGCAGACGAATCATACACGAGTAATACTTGATAACGTGAACAGTGTATATTGCCTTTGCTAGTAATGCTAACGCAAGTATGATAGCACAAAATTGCGTCATTAGGAAATATAAGGAAATGAAAAGTATTTAAGCAAAATCTTCATGCGTACAACTAGGTCTACGAGGCTTATGTGCGATAAAAATATAATCAAATCCAAACCTGGAAATGCCAAACGGGAGAATAAATGTCTGTTCTCCATAATAATTTAATAAATGTCCTAAATATGAAATAAATACATCGAAGGATGTAGATAATACACGCAAACTGTAGTCTATCTCTATTTTCAAAATTTGCGATGGCTGAGACCTCGATCTCAGTGTCAAAAATGCTAATGAGCCATAAGCATTGCTTTTGCTTCCTGATGTGTAACGCCATATCATTGCATTTGATTCCTAATGGGTAACGCCATATCATTGCATTTGATTCCTAATGGGTAACGCCATATCATTGCATTTGATTCCTAATGGGTAATGCCATATCATTGCATTTGATTCCTAATGGGTAACGCCAAGTATAAATGTAATACATACACATCTTCAGGAACAAAGTCAGTGGGATAGCGTTAACAAAAATTCCAAGAGAATTATTATATGATTGTAACCATCATCACAGGGGCATAGAGGCAAGCGAGTGTGTTGCAAAATTTTTGTCTTTGCTTCATAGCGATTTTCTAAATATTCCAAGCATGAACAGAGTGCAAAGAAATTGTTTCAAATATAAGCAAATCAAAACCTTAAACCAAAACCTAAACGCACATCTTCCATGTTTGTGATCTTGACACAACAAGCAGGCCGGAAAGCATATTTGTTACAAGAACAATTTCTTTCGTTTCACTGAATGTATGAAGGAAATATAAGCATACGAACAATTTTAAGCAGATTTCAAATGCAAAATATAAGAAAGATCTCACCTTGCACAAAGTTCTAAAGGTTGAGTGATTTTGTTGCATAATGGATCGTATTTACGTTATAAACAATACATTTCAAGTAAAATCATTATCCATCGAGGAATGTAGAAAATAATTACAAATGAAAACTTCGATCCAAATATAAGCAAATGAAAACTCTGTTCACAATTTTTGCGTAGCTAGTCATGACTCTGATAATTCTAAAGCCGTTGCCGAAGTCTGCAATACAGTATGAAACATAGGAAAATGAGTGGATAGAATAATATCTAAATATCGATTACAAATGCACAGGGAAATATCACTCTTGTCCATTGTAACAAAGATATTTGCATTTCGTGTCGTTTTCGTTCCATATTGTGGCGTGTATTTTCTATCTTTCTACATCATTTCCTCTCTCTCTCTCTCTTTCATTTTGCTCTCATTTATTAACGCAATATTCGATCGTGATCTCGTTCTCCCCAGTAATGATAATCGCGTTTGTGGCATTTATGAAATAATTAGTTTTACAAACGGACTCGCTGTCGCTAGTGTGTACCTGTAGACATATTATATATGTTTTGGGATTGTGTGCCCCTATTATTTCTTTGGTGTAAAATAATCCTTTTGTGACAGCGATTTGAGGAAAGTAGGAAAAATGTTGTCTAAAGTTGTGTTTGATATCCACACTAGATACAATACATTTTAAAGCCGTCTACTACTTCATTAATTTCTTCTTTTCACACAGTAATTAGGTTATGTAAGTATATATGTAGGCTGGGTTGTGTTTCTGTATTCTCTTCGATTTTCAAAACGCTAAGAAATAACCCCCAATATATGTAGACTGGTTTGGTCCTTGTACTGTATATTGTCGCCACCCTTAGACTGGGGCAACTATAGGTTGATTCGTCGATTGGTATTCTCTGTTCAGCCTTTCCTTTTAGATCAAACTCCAGAAGAGAACAAAAAACAAGTGCACATGTATAAAATGTCACAAAAGGAAAACAGAGAGTGGTACGTCAGTTAAAGGTTCAAAACAAACTATCCAGATGTGAGTCTATTTTCAATATCCTATTTCATATTTATTTATTCTAGTTGGTAGTCAGTTGCGATCTTGTTCAGTTTATGTATGTTGTTTGTTAAGGAAATATTGTTAGTTATTTATATGTTGCCCAAAGTGTATGTACTATTTGTCCATATACAACGCGCTCGGTCTTCGTTTCTACTTTTAAATGAACACGATAGTACAGTACTGTGTCTGCAAGAAATCTTTTTAAAAAGGTACGGATAAAATCAGGTCTAAAAATTATTCCATGTTGGACATATACTCTCAGATGTTGACAAGGCTTCAGGGGGAGCTTCCGTAGTTGTAAATAATACAGCTCCTCAATGGCATTAATTTAAACACAAATCTACAAACCATTGCTGTAAGCGTCATTCTCGACCGAGTTATGTTGTGTTAAATTTATATACCACCAACTTGCAACTAAATGAATTAGACAAACTCGTCTTACAGTTGTCTCATCCATTTGTTCCACTTGGGGATTTCAGTGCCCATAACTTTTAATGATGATTAAGACACTTAAATTATAATGGCAAGAAAATGAAACATTTAATTTTCATACATGATTTGTATCTGTATAATACCCAGTCGCATCTGCACTTGGGAACGGGTACATATACGTGCATCAATATGTCAATTTGTTTACAATCTCTGCTTTTAGATTACAATCCGAAGGTCATTAATGACCTCCATAGCAGCGACCGATTCTCACTCTCTCTTAAAATATATTTACTCTTCTAAAGATGAACCAGTTTCTCACTGGAAAGTAAAGAAATCTGGCGTGATCAAATTTGAAACGTTTTGCAAAAACTACACATAGCAGAGATGCCTTTATAAACATCAATGGTCCTGTTCAACATTTGACATCGATTGTTTTTACTCGAGATTGCAGAAGTCCGAAGTCCTCGTCTAACTCTTCAACGAACCCAAAATACAATGTTTTACTGATATTTATAAAGTCGCGGTCAGATCACACCGAGAAGCGTTGAGAAAATTCAACAATCGTCTAACAACCGAAACTTAAGTAGGTCTCGTATACCCCTGAATAAAGCACACTGCACAATGAAATAATGTAAGAAAACATATTAGAAAAACGATGTTTCTACATCAAATTCTTGTACCTCTATAAGCATGTGGCACAATCAAAACGTTAAATGGTAAGGGACACTACAACTCTACAACACTACAAACATGAAATAGGAAATGTACTCGCTTAAGAGTTTTTCTAAAAATGTATCATAGGCTCATAATTCTTTAGAGTTTCGAAAATTGAAAAATAAAAAAATAAAAAATGTAATAATCACATCAAATAATTTAGAATTTTTTTATCAACCGCGTTCACTTTCGGAACTTGCGGATGCTCTATAAAAATCTACAATACATCTACCTGGCTTGATGAAATACATTACCAATTTCTTGAAACACCTATCACAACGTTTGGAAATCTTCCATAATTTATGGAAGACTGGTAATGTACCAAGACCTTGGAAGGAGGCCTACGTAATACATGTTCCCAAAAGAGCTTTGTTTGTAAAACGATGAAACAAAAGGTTATCGTAAGACTTGTTTGGTATTTGGAAATCAGCAATTTGGTATTTCCTTTCCGGTATGGCCGAGGTACCGATGATCATCTATTTAGACTTGAAACGTTTATTTGCGATGCTTTTATGAAGGATGACCATTTGTTAGCTGTTTTCATTTACTTGGAAAAGGCCAATGATTCAGAATGGACGTGTTGAATCATGAGCAACATGCACGATCAAGGGCATAAAGTCAGTCTACCCATTTTTATATCCAACATGTTTCAGATATGTACTTTAAGGTACGAGTAAGCTCCGTCGTTTCTGATATTCTCGAACAAGACATGGGTTAGCCTCATAGCAGTATTTTATCCGTTACGTTTTTTAACATCAAAATTAATATAGTCACAAAGTGTTTGTGTGCATTGCTCCCTATATATCGATGACATGCTAATAAGTTATCGATTCAAATATATGCATATCATGAAAAGACAACTAAAATCCAAATGCATTAAAATATATTCCAGTTTTGAAAACAAAATATGACCAGTTAAAACTCCCAAAAGCTTCTTTACCCGAAACACCTGCGTGGCTTCTAAAGCAATCCAACGTATTTTACTCTGCCTAAAGAAAGAAAACAAGAGCCTTCCGTTTTTCATAATTTTTTTTATTGAAAAGCATTTCCACAATTGACAGTTAAAAGTAAGAATGTATACTGACGGCGCAAAGGATGGTGAAAAGTACGCTGCAGACTTCAGTACTAGAAATCACACTACATATATTCGTTTGCCTTATGGTGCATCGATATTTTCAACAGAAATCAGGGCAATATACCTTGCTCTGAAATATACCGAACTAAAAGTATTTTAAACTGTATCATCTCCGATTGATTATCAGTCTTCATCCACTTGGAAAACAAATTAAAGACCAATGTCCTCATTAAGCATACTGAGCTGTGTGCCTCTCACTATGTCACATGATGTGTTAGTTGTCCAGTCATGTAGGAATGAAATATAATGCAATGACCGACCACCTCTCTCTCTCTCTCTACAAAAATCTTATTTTATCAAACCACACATGTAGTTTCAATCTACTATAAAAAAGAAAACATTCTATGGTAAGTGGCACGCATTACGGAGTGATTCTATGAAAAACAAGTTATATGTGATCAAACTAACCTTATGCGAATGACCTACTTCCTACAGAACCATCAGCAGAGACGAGGTAGTCATGACAAGGTTTACATTATTATTTTGTTTTGTTATATTTGCGTCATTCGTTGGTCATAAACATTTTGGGTACATTTACTTTATCATATATCCCTTTCTGTTGCACAATAGAGCCTCAGAGTTCTGGTTCAAAGTAAAATCCACAGTCAACCAACCAATCTTCTTAAGGCTAGAGCAAGTTTGAATGTTAAAGATATGCACGTGTTTTAAACTTTCCTCGTCAGAACAGGGACATGCTTTCAATATGACGGACGTTATATTAATTACGCTTTGTCAGCATATAGTCGCATTTGCAAGGATATGGTCCTGCAATATTTCATTTGATACATATCACTTCTAACGATACGTTTGTAAATCACGTTGATTTGTATTATATAATCTGAGCGGCGCACATATATTTCATAACAAAGGGGAAATATAGCGCGTAAAGGAAGGCCATGACCTTGTTCAAAATTGAGTTCATTTCTGCTTGACCTCATTGACTTTTTTAATATTTGTTTATTTAATTTATGTCAAGCGAAATTATTCTCTGTTATCGGCTTAATATCAGGATCATTGTTAATAAAAGAAGTAAACATGTTGATTCGTATCAGGGTTTTGTAGTTTCCTAAGTGAAATTTACAGGTTATGGTCTTGATTTTGTAAACATCAGGAAAATTCTATAAGTTTTTTTTCCATTTGGTAATGATTTTGTTTTAGAAAATGCTAATTGTGACCTGAGGTCAAGCTGAGAACTATATAATCTTGTGAATGTGTGGACTTGGGCATTCGTGCTTTAACATCTAGCACCTTCAAGTTGTTATATGTTGTGAACAGTTTGGGCTGAATTTTTTTTCTTCTTCAAAATATTGAATTCAAGTGAGTATTTCTATGGAAATACAAAAGTGCTCTGATAAAATTCTTGGTTAAAAACATTCACAAGAATTTATAATATATTCAAACCTGGAATTATATTGCTGTGATTAAAAAAATACTGTTGACACATCAGTATTCCATAATCTTGCACAGAAACGTCATCGCCTTCAGATTTTGATCTCTTCGGGACTTGTTCTGAGTTTTATTCAGGATTATATCGGGATTTAATGCGCCATGCCGTAATTTGTTTCATCTCATTTTCACTTTGTATTCTATGAAAAAAATATATTCATTATGTTAGATTAATGTGGTTTCTCCAGGTCACAGCTTAGTTATACATCTGATAATGTTTTGTTCACTTTGTTTCACGTTTTCGCAATGTGCTTTTCTCACTGATGTCCTATAAAGTAAAGTAACTGATGAATATATATTAATGAATATATTTGGCACATAACTATCATATATTCACATAAATGGCATACATTTATTAAAGAATGTCCGTAATATGGGTTACTTAACAGAACATATACTGACTAGATCATCACTGATACATCTTAATATTGTGTTTTGGCGTATCCCATATATGTAGTGTACATCAGTGAAGACCAGTTAATTATGCAAGCACTGAAACTAGCATGGGCAAAGAGGGAATATTGTCTGAGAGTGATGGCAGTATCCATTTATTCTTAAACTGTAACCACCTCAATTAACTGTTTTCAAACCTGACACGGATTTTAATATATTATGGTACTATACAATTTCGATTCACAGCATCAATGATTTTATATATGTCATGCAATGTAGACATCACAAGAAAATGTTGAAAATGAGTTTGATATATCTGTAAAAACATACAAAAAAGTTTTAGCCATCAAATATTACAATTGATACAATACCGTAGACACTGAAACAGAGATATGTTGATTGTTACTTATATTTTGCTCTCTTAATTACAACAAAGGTTAAAGGTATCACTGGCAAGACGCAAAACTCTAAACAAATGGCATCACATGCGTATTTAAATCTAACAAACAGACAAATACTTCTACAAATACTTAAAGTTTTCAATGCTCGAAATCTATCTATCTATCTATCTATATCTATATATATATATATATATATATATATATATATATATATATATATATATATATATATATATATATATATATATATATATAGTTTAATAAGAAAACTCAGTTGTAAAATTCAACAAGTCTCAATATCAGTTCACTGGTGACAATAAAACCAGGAACTGGTCCAGACAATAAGCAACACCTGACAAACAGGAACAGTTTACAAAGGGATATATTCCATTATATCACCTTCCATATTTATAGACCACCATTTGATATATTTTTTCATGGCATGATTTTCCTTTCTCAGTTATTTCAATCGGCAACATGTAGCTTAAATCAAAGATTTTATAAATGTTTATATTTGCATCATACTGTGTTTACAATTTTCTAATGTCCTCAATTTTGTCTAAATCGCTAATATATCAAACCAATGACTGTGTCTATCAAAACTGTATTAGCTAGGTTGTGTGATCTGGATTCATTCAAGAAGTACTTCAAACTTCTTTCCACTGGAAAGAGTGAGAAGTTTGAAACAATCTTGATTATTACGACATAATATATATATATATATCCATTCATAGATTTAAAAAGAAATTTATTTCTAAGTCTTTTCGCTATTGTTAAATTCTTGATCTCATTTATTTTCTGTCCTTAACGGTTGTTTTGTTATATATGTTACTAAACAATTTACATCATTAGCCTGATATGCAACATAACCTTTTTCATTACATTCGTCTAATATGCGTCATTAACAAACGTCATCCCATCATTAATCTGAATTGCATCATTGCCATGTATATTAGATCATTAAACTGAATGCATCGTTCCCAAGTGCCTGATACAATTAGAGTAATACACGTTATTGATTGGTTCATGACATCATTAACCTGATATACGTCATCATCTAGTACATTACACCAATGACTCCTTAACACAGTTATGATCACAAAGTCTCATATTGTCCAAGATACGAAGGTGCCAAAAACTGCTTCATAAATGTGGATGTTCTCAAATAGACATATCGCACATTATATTTGAACATGAGTTCAACTGAACATTGTGTATCATATGGAAAATGTGATATGATGAGCATTATCTCTCACATGTTTAGTGTCAAAATTGTTTATCAGAAAATCTTATCTTTGTTCATTTCAATTCCAGTAAAAACATTTCAACCATAGCAAGATATTTATATCTAAAATATTGTGCCCCTTGGAATACAAAATATATCAAATATGTGTAAGAAAAGTAACAAATTGGTATAATGCTATGAAATTGTAATGAAGACATTTATAAAAGAATAGCGCTTTTGGTTTCATTTGTTCACAAATGGCCTACTCCAAAAGTCCAAAAATGCGTATGAAAAGAGATGATGTAAGAAACTGAGGAATCTACAATTCAAATTTGCATGACTTTACATTCAACAATAACTACATTGAATCAGCTCAGTAATAGCAAAATATAATCCATTCTCCTGAAAACGGAGACATTTGTTAGCACCCTCGTATCTGAACAATCTGACAAAATCGTTGGAACGTACCACATTCTATCTCATCAGAGTTGTCAGGACAAATAACATAATTGTCGCAGCGAAAGAACACAGGTATGCATTGACCACTGTCACACCGAAACTGCTCTGGACTGCAAGCATGGTCAGCTGAAATACAAACAAACTAGATTAATACACTAATTCCATTTATTTTTGTTTTAATATAAAACATAACAGTTGATGGATACAACCATTTTAAATTAGGTATTACTTAATTAGCATTATAAAATTTCTTCATATTCACATTTACAGGCCACAATTCAAAAGGAAAATGTAAATTCACAGAAAATGAATAATCGGAGAAAATGAGAAAAAAATTAGGATAGTTCCAGCTTGATTTGTCCGTTAATGCCATACCATTTCTAAAATGCGAAGAAATTCATGTATCCCGAAAATAATTGGAACTCATTTTGCTTTGATTTTGACAGGATTAATAAGTCTTTTGAACACTCTTTCTCAATGCGTATCTAAGAAGAGAGAGAGAGAGAGAGAGAAAGAGAGAAAGAGAGTGAAAAGTGATAGAGAATGTAGTTATGATAAGAAAGGTGTCTGTGTATGTAAAAGTACACAAAATGAAGCATGATGCTATTTCTCTTTATTTTGTAAGTATATTCATTTTCTGACGACTTAGCTACACAATGTATGATGATGCTTGGAAATCGTATTCTGGCACATAAATAAATACAGTTGTTCCACATAGAAACGTATACTCATCACATGAAACTATTTTTCTCCATTTCATTTTTCATTTTCATTTGATTGTATTGTACAAAATAATTAATTGGAATGAAACTCGAAAGGTCTTAAATGGTCCATAACATCATTAGAATGATATGGTTCATAACTTTTCCTTTACATTAGACTGATAAGCATCATTACTTAATGCATTATATCATTAATCTGAATTGCAGCATTGCAAGTTTATGACGTCATTAAAATGAATGCTTCACGACCTTGTTCATGAGATAATATACATGATTGTCTAGTTCATTACACCGTTTCATTTCTAATGCAGATGGCTTAAGATGACTAGTATGTCCCAAATTGCCAAGGTGCCGAAAACGAATTCCATGAACGTGGATGTTCACAAAGAGGCATGTGGCTGATTATATGTCAAAATATATTCTGCTGAACATTGTGACTATAATGTAAACTGTCATAAAATGAGCCTTACGTCCAGTATGTTATTTCTCATGAGATGAACATAATGTGTTCCTAAAACGTGCCCTTCTATAACTATTGCCTCATATGTAAATTGCATTACGGTGTAAATATTCCAATATTCAAAACCTTTAAAACAAAATCTTATCACAGTAAGAAAAATTGACAAAGTGATATAATTCCATGAAAATCTAATCAGGACATTTATCAATAAACAGCAAGGTGCCTGAACCGTTTCACTGCTCTGACACAAGTGATTTTGTTTGCTTTAAGGTTTGTTCACAACAGGACTAGGTCCAAAAAGTTAAAACATGCGCCAGGATATCATCCAAAGACCTGTGTCTTAAACGCCTACATATAACCATGATAAAGTCCTTAAATTACCATGACTTTCTATTCAACAGTTACTACATTAAGTGGATTCATGAGATATGCATGGACAGTACAAAATATAATCTGTTCTCCTAAAAGCGAGACCTTTCTTAATACCTCCCTGTTCTTCAAATGCTGACAAGGCCATTGAAACGTACCAATTCTCTCTCATCTGATTTATCACGGCAATCTTCATCAACATTGCACCAACTGGAATCGGGTATGCATTCACCACTGTCACAAAGAACCATTTCTCTAGGGCACACAGCTGAAATAAATGTAAAGACGAATAATATTCTAATTTCATTTATTGTTATGTTTTTGTAAAGCATGCAACTAATTTGAATTAGGTAATGCTTACGTATTATTAGTACATTTCTTCATTTGTCTAAAGTAGAAAGGTAATTTGCAGTAAATAAATAATTCGAGCAACTGTAGAAAAAATAAGATAGCTTGATTTTTCTTTCAATGCCATAACGTTTATAAAATACGTGAATCACGAAAATAATTAAGACTCACGATTTGCTTCGGTTTTGAGAGGATTACATCGTATTTTGCAAATTTGAAAAGAAGTATCTTTTTGATTGCTTATGTGAGAAGAGAGTGAGTGAGAGAGAGAGAGAGAGAGTGAAGAGAGAGAAATCAGTTACGTGAGCATAGATGTCAGTGTAAAAATGCACAACATTAAAAAAGCTGTTTTGTCTATATATTATTTTAAATACGTGCATTTTATGAAGAATTAGCTGAAAATGTATGATAATGCCGAAAATCCTATACTCGCATATAAAGAAATATAGTTGTACCACAGAGAAACAGTATACTAATCACAGGAAGCATCAAAGAAATGAGATACGATAATTTTATAACATTCCTATAAGTCCAATGCAATTAAGAATTATACTTCACAATGTTTAAATACTCTGTATATTTCTAAATGTTAATAGTTCGAGAGACTGTATGGAAGAAGGAGTCGAGAGTTGTCTATTGCTTCTTACATCATTTTTAGATAATGTGTCTTTTGTTGATGACTCAATTTTTTGTGGTCATAACCATATAACGGTCATCCTTAACAATCGCGATGTGTTTTGAATCTTTTTTTATGAGCTCTAAAATTTTATGGTATGTCATAATTAACGAATGTTGGGCCAGGACATACATTCTCATGATCACATTCTTCGCTTTCATCAACCGATTGATTGCGTTAACGAAACCTCGTAAAATCATGTGACTTGGACGTAGATCAGGTCCTTGTGACGTAGGATTGTCCAAGAACCAAACGATTTGTACGTCCTGCCGATCTATCTGTTTTTTTTTACATTATTTAACTATTTAATGAATATAAGTGTAGTCATCTACAATTTCCTGTTCAATATAGATGTCACTGGCAAGGTTGTAACAGTAATTTCCTTAAATCAGCGGGCTCTGTAAGCCTTGCCGATTTTCAACGTTTTAGCCTGTAGATCTGCATGCAAAACATCACTGTTGTTAGTGAGGACATAAGACAGCCATGACTGCTTAAATACTTTAATGCATTGATTTTTCTCTACTGAAAAACGTTTGGAGGAAACTGACTTTTAGAATACTGCTCCCTAGGTCTGCCTCTGTAAATAATCAAAATCGAGGTAACATAGAAACAAGCAAAGAATCTTCTTTTAATCATGATTGAAGATGAATAGAATCAATCCGACATCTATAATCAACAGTTAAACATATTATTTTTAAATGGATTACCTTCAAACATTTGGTTATTGATAAATGAAATTAGCATTAAAAGCTGGCTCTTTCTTTGGTGCAGAAGACGTCAGATTTGCTTATTCTCTGCCCTAATATGTATCGGCGCCGTATCAAGTGTTGGTTAAACCTGTCGTGCCCTTGCGTACCCTTCTGGGTCTTTGTTCAACAGATCAGGCTACTAAAGTACCGGCTAATTGTCATTAATCTGTTATAGAGCGTGTCAGGAATTTCTTACGCAAATATATTTCCAAATTCCAACTGAGCTTTCGATTTATGATGAGTATTTTTCAGAGTAAAATTGACATTTGGGCTCTACACTTGTTTCGCTGTAGAAAGATGAGGCTTTGAGTTTACAGGGGCGGAAAATTATAACATTAAAAAACGAAAGTATCGGGAGTAATATAAAATTCGATCGTGAGGGGATACAGTGTTCTCAGGTTTCGGTTCTGATGGGTTTCACTATATAGTCCTTATTTAACTTTGATAAGACTAAAATGACCAGCAGAACAGGGATGGAACATGACCAGATTATTTTGTAAAATTCAACTACTATCGATATGATTTGAATGGTTCGTATACTATATTTATGTTTTCATGCAATAAGGACAAACTTGCAGATAATAAAATCAGGAACTATTGCAAACATTAAGCAGCACGAAAAGGCAATATGCAAAAGTTTTGTTGATATGTTTCATAGACACCATCAGTTCCGGAGAAACATTCTTTTACCTTTCGTGCCATCTTTATTGCCATTCGGAACACCATTTGAAATATGTTTTCATGTCCTGATATCCTTAGCTCAGTTATTTCAAACGTTAATATGTTGCAGGGATCACAAATTACATCAACGTTTACATGTTCTTCATACTGTGTTTGAAACTTTTTAATATCCTGGACTTGTAAATGTCGCGTGTATATTGAACCATTGACTGTGCCTGTCCAAATTGTAAAAGGTATGTTGTATGTTTTGGATTCTTCATTGTAGTATCCCAAACTTTAGTCCACTTGAAATAATTAGAATATTGAAACGTTATTGATTACTTTGGCATATATACTATATATACATTCTTTTATAGGAGTCCAGAGATATCACTTTCCGTTCTGTCTGGTGTATATGTATAATTCTCTATAATTAATTATATATACCTTGATTTCTTTCATAGGAATCCGGAATGACTGTGTAGATACATGAGAATTAAGTACTAGGTCATCATGTGAGTGTCTGCTACACAAGAGTGCATATAACACCAATTAACATCATGTTTTGGTGATGTGTGCTTAGTCGTGATGGAATATGGGCTCGTGTGTGCAGTCAAGGAGATGGGTGCCGTTTATCTGCGGACCTGGGTTCGAGTACGAATCAAAAATCCTCTAATCTGTATGATAGTATTATTTGTATTAAAATAGGAATTATGCCTACTAGTATGAAGTATTCTTCCATATTAACCCAGGAATAGCACTTTCCGTTCTGTTTGGTGTATATTTAAAGTTCTTTCTCCACTCTCTCTCTCTCTCTCTCTCGTTCTCTTTCTCTCTGTCTCTGTCTCTCTCTCTGTATATATATATATATATATATATATATATATATATATATATATATATATATATATATATATATATATATATATATATATATATATATATTCATGGATTCAAAATTAAATTAATGTATACTTCGCTTCGTTTTCGTGACATTAATGTCCTAATTAATCTTCCGTCATTGACGCTTGTTTAGTTCAACATATATAAGCAGACAGTTTTACAAGTTCAATTTGAAACGCACCATTTTTGGAGTGGCACCAAATTTAGAATAATTAGTATAACACTTGGGAAAAGAATGATTATTTTCTCATGCTATAAATAGTTTTGTCACAAAGAAAACAATAAACGTGGTGTGTTCCATTGCACATAACAACTCTTGATTTTATTATCATTTGAGTATGTATAACAAAATACTGGCTGTATTTAATAATTTAAACGATATTTGTCTCCATGTCATTTTTATTGCCATTTGAATTCCGTGTACGTAAAAAGCTAATTGGAATTAAACTCAAAACGTCATAAATGGTTCGTTACATCGTTACCTTGATATGCATCATAAACGTTTCCATTACATTATTCTGAAATGCGTCATTTCCTAATTAGTTATATCATTAATCCGAATTGCAGCATTGCAACATTATGACATCTTTAAAATGAATGTTGCACGACGTTGTTCATGACAACATTAGCCTAGTAAACGTAATTACCCACATGATGTCATCATTATCGAAATATACGTGATTATCTAGTTCATTACACCGATGCCTTTTTCACCCAACTGGCTAAAGATGACTAGTATTTTCCAAATTGCTAAGGTGCCGATAAAGAATTCCATGAACGTGGGTGTTCAAAAATAGACATCTCGACGATTATATTTCAATAGGAGTTGTACTGAACATTGTCTATAGTGTAAATTGTCATCAGATGAGGATAGTGAAAGGAGACGATATATGGACTATGGGACTTACCATTAAAATACCCCACCCACCCACCCCCCGGAACAAGGGGAATTTAACATGGGGTATTGTTACAGGAGTGGGAATATATAGGGACATTGCATTATATCTTCCGAGAAACACCTGACTTTCATGACAATATCTAGGGCTTCTTTCAAGTTACCCACTTTCACATACTCAAATTCAATCAACCCTCTTAACTGTTTAACTTCCTCTTCAATCATGCCCTCAACCAGATCCCTGGCAACTTTGAGACTGGACACTTGACTTGTCACAAAGTCCTTGGTAACTGGATACCTCCACTCCTTCTCTATCTTTTCCACCTCATAGCTCAATCTATCATCCGGTAACAACTGTCCTTTAGCTCGTTAAATAGCACTATACTCATCTTCCTTTCTTCTTTATGGAATGGCGCTAACTACGAACGCTTTAGCTTTATATCTGTCAGGCACGGACGTGAAGGAAAACATATCCTACACTCATTTCACATATTATAAACTATCCACACAAGGATCAAAAACAAAACCCAAATATACTAATGACACACGCGCAGAAGCAAAAACAAACACAACATATACTATCAACACACACGAAGAAGCAAAAACTAACCACAACTATAGTATCCACAGAAGCGAAGAACAAAAAACATAACCAAAATATACTATTCACACACAAGGAGAAAACAGAAACCCAATTATACCATCCACATAGAAGGGAAGATATAAAACCACACACTCTACTATCCACACAAACGTACGTGAGCGCTAACAAACCCCAATAATCTACCATCCACACAAGCGTATGTAAGCTAATACTACTCCACATTCACAGAAATTGGTAAATTGAATAGTCTCTTTTCTAGAGATCTGAGTAGCTCTGAGAAGGGCTGTGTTTCTTGAACTTCAGATGCCCTGTTAGTGATGAGATCTCTCAGGCCGAGCACCACATACACAACGGTGACTCCAGTCATTATCCCAATTTAATCTTGTCGTTGGAAGCGCAGATGGGGTTTGAGTGGCTTCACTATCGAAATTCTCCGTTTGAGGAACAGTGAAAATTTGTTCTAGTCTTATTTGTCTATTATTCATCCGTGCATGTTGTAGCCTCTTAGGCTCCCACTCTTGTCTTTTTTTGCATCTTCAATTCAACGGGTCTTCGTGTTGGTACTGGCTGTGATGCTTGTCGCTGGGGCAGTGTCCTCACCATAGGCTTGATTTGACCTGTCTGCATGATGATCAATTTAGGTATGATTGGCCTTTTCTTTTCCTCTTCTACTTTCTTTTTCTTCTCCTCTTTTTCTTTTTTAATTTTTTTCTCTTTCTTCTAAGGGATCCTGGGTCACCTCGTCCAGGAGCCGCCTGACATATTCCAGGTGCATCTGACGTTCGATCAGTTTTGCGAGTCTGCTGCTCATCTTCTTTACAGTCGATGAATCAACAGTGGGTAGCCTTATATTGGACAAGTACGGACGTTAAGGAAAACATCCATGTTATCAAAACTAGCATTACCTATATCATTACCCCACAGAAACATGGATCGCACGGACTTAAAAGAAACACTCAGTTTTTTTTTACTGACAATCACTAATTAAAAATTTTGACAAGCTACTGAAACGAAGTGTTTACACGCGCACTTCGAAAAAAGATGATGAAATAATGTGCTTATAGACGCACTTCTATTTTTGTTCTAACTTACTAACATACCATTGGCAATCAAATTAGTATTTATTTTCTAGAGTATTGGGTAGCCCTGAGAAGGGCTGTTATTTGTGAACAAGGAGCTATCACAATCTTTTATGATCTAAGATTAAGGCCTCGTCTGGCGGCAGGCTTTTCCACAGGATAAGGTCTGCGTCTTCGGAAAGACAAGGAGAACTCTTTGGTGTAGACACGGCAGCCAACAAAACCTCTGTCAGGTTCCTGCTGCTGCTGCTCTCTCTCTCTCTCTCTCTCTCTCTCTCTCTCTCTCTCTCTCTCTCTCTCTCTCTCTCTGCTCTGCTCTGCTCTCTCTGTTGTTTCTGAAGTCTGTACTTCTCCTTCCATTCTTGTTTCTCCTTGTTTGTTTCACATCTGAAGAGCTCTTCTATAAGTTCTTCAGTTACTTTCAACATTCTGACATTTTCTATCTCTTCAGACCTCGGTATCAGGCTTTGCCTGACACGATGCAGTTCATGTAAGCTTCGTTCAGCTTGGCTAATTTTGATCATATCTTCATAGGTGTATGAGTCAACAATGGATGGCCAGACTGGAGACTACTCCATTTTATATGGTTCAAGCGCGGAACGCTAAAAAGTTTGATTTCAGGGATAGAGAGAAGTCAAAGAGCATGGCTCATGATAGAAACAAACGTCAAACGCATTTTTTCAAAACACAACATTTTAATTCAAATAACTGACAATCAAGAATTAACACATTTTTAAATTCAAAATTTAATAAACAACCAACATTGTTTTCTAATAACTATCTATTTTGGACAAGGTTGACAAAGTTGTGAACTGAAGTTAGACTTCTTTCTTGATCAATTCCGTAATTTCTTCTACCAAGTGCTTGGCAGAACAGGAGTCTAAATGTTGTTTTTGTTCTGGTCATCTGGACTTTATCAGTATGTCATTTTCGTCTTTGACTTGGGGTTATGCTTCCACGGTTTCCTCCCATTCCATGTCCAAAGATTTTCCACTGTTCAGAGAGGGGTAACAGTCTTCCATAGCTTCTAATAGTTAAGAATGACTTCTTTCAAACTGTTGATTTATATGGCATTATCGAATTCAGCATACATGATCGCGTTCGCGGTTTCGATTGGAGCTGTTGCAAACTGAAGTTCCACTCGAATCTGGCCTGATTTTATAAGGTGGGAGCGTCCCTTGTCGCTGCCATGGTCTGGAGTGAAATCAAAAGCCCATAAAGCATATCCTCCTACGCAATCGTCGTACGTAATGTCGTGACTAGTGTCGGTTCCTAACTGTCCGGTGGCTTCGTACAGGGACCAGTACGATCTCAAATAATGCTTCTGGTCAAAGTTAGGTTCGAAGGGTCGGGTACACAAAGTTTTGCCATTGCGACTAACTTCAATTTTGGCCATGCTGTTATGCTTAAACTCTAAAGGATTGGCAGTGACGACTCCGTTGAAGACTAAATTGCTCACGATGCCAAGGATTACACGTTTGGGTAACTGGCCTTGGAACAGATGAGCTTCGATCATGGATTGATGGTTAGCTGGATTGGTGAAAGTTTTTACTTCCACGCGTCGTTCTGCTCAAAGTGTGACTGATGTCGTTTCCCACTTTAGGTAATACTTCCACGCGTCGCACGTAGAGTCGGGCTTCTTGGATGATGGTTTTGTAATTGGCAACATCAGCCATCAATTGGAAAGGAACGCTGCTACGATTCAGTCTCAGGCGGACATCCACACCATTCAGCAAATACTTTTCTTGCAACCACATGTCCAAATGCAAACGATCCATCAGTTCTAAACTACGTCCGTGCATGATTTTTAGTCGACGAGCGATATATCCCGTAAATTGAGGATTGTTTTCTTCTGCTGCATTTGCTAAATCGTTAAACGTGTTCGTAGATGCTGTGTATGGTTTCCATACCAAACAAGCATCTCCAGATGGGTGTTCTTGGCTTCTTTTCCGTACGTCAAGAGATTTTCCAGGTACACTCGATAAGGGTAAGTATCCATGCCGCTACTGACCAGTTTGTTACTCAAGTACAAATCCAATGAGCTAAACAAGGAATGCATACATTTGTTGACTGGAGACACTTTATCATCGGCTCCTGGAGGGTTCTTGTCAATTCTTTTCACTTGGACTTTCATGTACATGTAAATGCTATTCAGATCGATGTAAGCTTCGGGCTGTCCATTGATTTCAAACTCGATGGGTGCTGAATCTGTCGTAGAGGAGACGGGATGAAATTCGACCCATTGGGATTCTTGCATCGTTATCATGGGGGTGGGGGTGGCAAACATATCCAGTTCCGACTTCAAATAGGCACAAGACTATTGGAGCATCATTCTTTTGTTTCTATGATTTAATGATCAAAAACGTCTAAGTCTCGAGCAGTTCTTCTTTACGTATCTTTCTAGCTTTCGGTGTATAAAGTCTTCTGAAGGGGTGTTTTCTTCGTCGTCTCTTTCTGCCTTGTCCTTACTGTGGTGTCAGGGAAGCATGAATGCTTGACTTGTAAGCTTTCAGGGCATTTATGGGCGTTTCTCGTCAGCCCAAAATGTCTTTACACGTTTGCAGTAGGACATTTATGCATGCACTCAAAAATGATTCTTTAGGGTTTTGTTTGTGGATGATGATATTTTGGAGAAACTCTTTGAACTGCGTCAACGCGGCATCTTGCAAATCGTGCAATCTTCCTGTCGGTTTCAACACGTGAGCCACCGAACGAAAGGCTGATTTCAACATATCCCCTAAACCGTGTCCTCGCTGTCCAGCGACGCCTCGGTACACTGGATACATGACGTACAAGTCGTTAGAAAATCGTTTCACCGTGACTTTTCCTTTGGTGAATGTAATATTTTGTCCCAGATTTCCTTTTCTAGCAATTTTGACAGTGTCAAAATACGACTTGCTGACGGGTAAATAATGAGGATGTACAAATTCGCAGTGAACACGATAATTGTGTTCACCTTCCTGCTCATTGGTCGTGACAAAATCCACTTTAAAAGGAATGACACGCAGTAACTTAACGGAGGTGTGTCACACCACGTTGTACTCCACACATTGGAGTACACAAATATCAAATTCAGTCTTGGGTTCAGTTCTACCGGGAAACTAAAGTATCATGTACAATTCACGTTGCTGTCAATGGCTGGTATGGTGGCCTTTATGTTTTTATCCTGGCCATATTGAGGTCTCCACCCAAACTGTCATATAATTCAGGGCAAAACTTAACGTTGGCCTCCGGAAATTTGATCAGCAGGAGATGATCCACTTTATGTTACTCAATAGTGACACGTTTGTCTACTTTGGTCAAAAATAAGTAAAATGCTGTATTGAATCTGTCGGCAATTGCGTTCACCAGATGTTGACCGCTAAAATAATGTCCTGTGTTAATTTTAAACTCATAGATGTACAATGTAGGAGTAGTAGTAGTATAAGTGTAGGATACTGGTCGATTTTCAGTCAATTGCTGATGTTGTTTAGTGCTAATCATGGTTTGTTGCACTGTTTGGTCCAGAACTACGACCTCAAAAGTGTTTTGAGTTTCAGTGAAGTTTTTGATTTGTGTAGGATAAATCATTTTCACCAAAGTCACTTGCCAATCGGCTTCGTGATCTAGCTGGACGGTCTGAGGTAATTTGGCCTTGTAACAGCACAAAGTGTTGTGGGAAAACACCTCCATGGAACTGTCACTGGGTAAGGGTAAGTACAATCGGTTGTTATTGTTCATAATTGGAGAGCTATGTGGCTGTCCGAGGGGTTCTTGGAAGTCAGAGGAGTGTCTCCGCCCAAAATAGGGTTGTTGTTGTTGTTGTTGGAGTGGTGACTGGCACTGGACGCAATATTCCCGTTGTTGCCGTTCGAGGAGAATGTCATGGAAAGGTTAAGAAGAAGAAAACCGATGCTCAATAAAATGGTCCACAAGTGTTTGTCTCCTTGTTGCACACTCAAATTGGCAATGGCTTTCCGATGATACAATACACCACAAAGATTTGGCAGAAAAAGACGATTTTTTATTTTAATCACACGTTCTCCACAACATACCCACAAGGGTTCCTTTTGGGGATCTTGAAGAGAAGAACTGAGTGAAGGCGTGATCGCTGCAGTGGTAGCGGTAGCTGAGGTTGTGTGGAAGGGCATGATGGACACTTCTTTTTTAGTCGAGGACTTGCGAAGCGTCGGTCCAAGAATCAAAACTGGGACGATATCATTTCCAACGCATTTTGACTTCTTTGACACAAGAAAGCTTTCGATGTCGTACATGTCGTCTTCCTTATTGGTGACACGTTGTAACTCGGGCAAGTGAAACGTTTCTTTCTAACGCTTCTCTGTTCATGTTTTCCAATTTATAGACGGCAGGATGACGACCATGCACTCCTCCAATGACACGAAACAATACGGTGGTCCAGTTGGGTAAGTAACATTTATCAAAGGTGCAATTGGTTTTGCGAATGCGCACCCAATCTCCTACGGCTGAAACTCCACTTTTCTTGGGTACAGCCACCGTCCAAGATGTACTAAACAAGCGTTCAGAAATGATCACTTCGTTGTCGGGAGTCACTTCTTGGGGGACAACTCCAATGCTTCGATGGTAAGATTGGTTGTATGTTTGAACCAATTGAAGTAGGAGATGTACTTGAGAGAGTGGTGATGCGTAACATATTTCCACATGCGATCATTTAAGGTACGATGAAAACGTTCCACGATGCTGGCTTTGGTTTCGGGATTATCGGTGGTGAAAATATGAATGTCACGTTTCTTTAATTCTTTTTTCAAGGCATGGTTCAGAAATTCGGTGCCTTTGTCAGATTGCCATCTTAGAGGGTGACGACCGCTTTGTTTTAATACCAGTTGGAGGGCTCGCACTAACTCATTGCTGAATTTGGAAGTCAATGGCACGACCAAGTCACATTTGGAAAAGATGTCGATAACACAAAACAAATATTTGAAGCCGCAATTGTAGGTGGACAAATGAGAGACATCGGCTAAATCGGCTTGCCATTGATGATCACTGCCTTCCACTCGAGTGTCACTTCTGGAAAACTTTCGTCGAATGGGTTTGTGTAAAGTGTAGGTAGCTTGTTCCTGTAATCATCGTTGCACTTGAGGAAAACGGAGACTATTCAGTCGAGTTTTGGCAGCACGATACAATTTCTGAACTCCTCCGTAACTGCAGGATGGGAAAGATTGTAGCAAATGCTGGCTAACACCATCTCCAATTTTGTTAATAAGTCACCCACTCTACGCTGATGCTACCTTGGACATGGCGAAAGGATGCTTTGGAAACGGTCCGATGGGTCACGTGAGTAGAAGTCAAAGATAGCGGTGGAGATGGTAATGAAATGACTTTAGTCTTCTTTTCTTTTTGCGCTTCTGGTTTCCCTTCTTTCTTGTTCAGTTCTGTCGAAGGAGGTGTGGAAATCATCTTTTTAACCCAGGCTTTTACTTCTTCTCGTTGGGGTGTGGGGGAAGGGGCCAACAAAGGACGCTGCAATATTTCTAGGAATGGGAGCTGCTGACGGTGATTGAAAAACTTCTCGTACCTCTTCTTCCTCAGGCTTTCGTCTGGTTGCGTATCTCGTGACCACTGGGGTGGTGGTGGTGGTGGTGATGGTGTGGGTGATGGACTTTTAATCAAAGCCTTAAAATCTTTCAGAGTGGGTAGAACTTTTTCCTCTAAAGCTTTCTGATGAAAGAGTTGTAGTCGTTGCAAGAGTTGACCGTACTTTTCTAAATTTTCTGTTTCGGACAAATCGTGGCGATCCATCAACGACTGCAAATCGTGTTGTAGCTGGGATATCACGGTCAAACTTGGATTGGGAGGCACATGGATTGAGAGGCCATTGTTCCTGCCAACTATTGCATTCCATCCATCATTTGTAAGGAACTAAAGCTAGTTTTCGTCCTTCCATTCGATTTCAAGGGTCACGTATGAAATGTTTGGGCTTCAGAGGTCCCTTTTATTATGCTCCCACGAGTCCTCACAGCACGGTTCCTACTACTCCTTTTAGCAAGGGTCCTAAAAACAGAGGCTAAATTCCTCCGCCTTCTACCAACATCTTCTTCTTTTGACGAATGGGGATTGTCTTTTGAACCACAGCACACTCCGTTACGTAATTACAATGGTAACCGCATGGACACTTACAATTTCCTTCGCAATGCATGGGTCTGATCCATCCACTACTAGTCACACTATGGGGAGGTAAAACAATCTTTACAATCCTCGAACTTGAATAATTTCTATTTTAAAGGATTGATCTTGTTCGCTTGCTCTTGGTAGTCACAGTGAGCAATCGATATTGCATATTGTGCCTTTTTACACTAGTCGCAATGAAGTCTCAAGCTTGTACATCGGTCCTTTCTTATGTCTAGTTTTGGAAGTTTTCCTTTTCTTCTTCCTGGACAACGGTACTACCTTCTCTAACGTACCGTCATAATTGTACCGTAGTGTGATGGGTTGAAAGGCCATATAAAGGTAAGGACAGTATGGAGGCCATCAAGTATGTTCCAGAATAGCTGAATGTTTATAGATACATAGATCCATTCGTAACTTCAGACCACAACTGAAACACTGTACTTCGTATCCCAATCCAGTCTCAGGTCCTAGGTAGACAAATCCTGTTCCTGCTAAATCCTTCCCTATCCATGGGCCATTTTTTAAACGTTTCCAATCGACGGACACAATCACAATATTCAGGCAAGAAGACCTGAAAATAGTATGGTTTGAACTTGGAGTTCTCACTGGGCCTCTCAATCGATTCTTGCTGTGGTGAAGTCATCCCTCTTTTTGGTGGCTATCCTCTTACAACCATTTTATTTATGCCGACATGTCCATACGGTAAAGTGAAGTGATTGGGAAGCCTCACTCGCTTCTGGAACACGATTTGATACAGCTTTTCCAAGGGTCGACTGACGATTTGGTGAGTGGGTAAGAGTTCAATTTTGTTGGTAGGTGGTCACTTTAAAGTTTCCATCCTCTCCAGACTGCAATGCTTCTTTCAATACTCAAACGTTCACCACGTGACTGGTGCGATAATTGAGAGTCAATCCTTTTACTTTGCACTTCTCCTTGTTTTTCCCGGTATTCATAGCCGTAATTTTTAGGAACGCCACTAGCAAAACTTAAAATCTTCTCGTCGGGGTGCTCGTCTGTCCAGGCTCCTAAACGGTCTCCTTCGATGTCAGGGTGACGTTGACTCGGGCTAACGATGTAGATGCAACTGTCCGTGTCAAAGTACAGGGCGAGATCACCTATCAGTTCTAAAGCTTCGTACAATTTTAAGCGAGCTTGGGCTGTCACGTAAGCCGCAATGATGACATTTCCAAATTCGTCGGCTTGTACAAAGTCTAGATCTTCCTCGTAATTGACTAAGATCAAATCCTCACGAACGACATTCACGTGTTTCATATATCTGGTTTTGTCGTGAATCATCGGGAAGTACCGGGAAGGTTCTGTCAAATACTCCGTCTTTGGTAAACACGGCAGTTGTGACATTTTGCCCCAAAAGCAATATAACATCACTTTGGCAAACGATCGCTTGCCTTAGTTTTTCTCGATGTGGTCTAAAGTGATGCCTTCTTGTTTCCAGTATTTCTCTTTGAATGTGTTTTGATCATCGGTAGTGTGACACCAGGAAGGATAGCCGCTGACTTCTTGCTTCAGTTTCAAAAAGGCATCCACATAGTCTACAAAAATATCTTTCTGAGTCTCGTCGCCCATGTGGTATTTTTGTGTCTTCGGAAAGTGGTAAATTTCGTACACTTCTAACAGTTGGTATCCCATGTCATGAGTCGTGAACAATTCCGAGTTCCCGTCAAAACGCGTTCTTCCTGGATATGCTGGCAAGGCTGATCTTGATTAGACGTTTCGGCACAAGTACGGCACAAGGGAAACATCCGTTTTCCTTGGCAATGGTGAGGTAACACGGGATGGTACAAGTCGGAAGGAGGTAAAACTTTGCACTTGATCCAGCATTCGTATCGTACTGTCGAATGTTGTCCAAATCGATGTGTTCCATCAGCAATTGCGGGTGCCCTGTAGGAAAGCGACACTATTTGCACATGTAAGGATATTGTGAAAACACGTCCAAGTATTTTATTTCTTCTCCATTGTCTTCTTCAGCGTGGTACACCTAACAGGTGGCATTTTTCCGTCCTCCATGCATACTGTCCCTCGGGTTCAGTGGGTCGACCAACTTGTAACTTTCAACAATGCGTTTAAATTCAGGATCGGTTTTCAAACGGTGATCGAACTCGTGTTCCAACATTTCCACCACTTGGTATCCTTGCTGTTCTAAATTCAAGCGTTGCTGACAAGTGGCTTGGTACACGTCTTCCATGGCCCGTTATACAAACTGATTTTTAGTGCCACGTTGAGGGTAACAGAAGGAACATCCGTGAAATAAGCAACAGTTAAACTTGTGCACAATCTTGGGGTTTTCTAAGTCCCAGACATCCACTGAACACGTTCCGATGGTCTTTTTGCCTCCTCCGTTGCATGCATGTTGGAGTCATTTGTCTTCTCTGGCGCACAAGTAATGTAGCCAGCGTAGGGCTTTGACTGAATAATGACGTTTCACAAAGTTGGTTGTTTACGGGTATGAATCATTGACGGTACTCTAAGGAACATGCTTTGGCAGTGGTACCGGCTTCTTTCAAAGGATGGACCCCTCCGTGTTCCAATAACAGTTCTCCACAGCAACGTCGTAAAATGTCCACGTAGGAACGATAATACTTTAACATTTCTTTCTGAAAGTCAAAGGGGTCAGATGCGTGAGACTGGTACCAAGCATAGAAAACTTCTCGTTGTTCGGAACGCTCGTTGTCGGGGTCTTAGTCGTAAGCCTCAGGCAAATGGTGTAGAACGGCGTGTTGATTGGCATCGGTATTGAAACAGTGCGGAAAATAACATTTGGCCATTTCTGTCAGTCCAAACTTTCTAGGCATTCGATTTAAAGGCATGGCCAAGTAACTCATCGAATCTTTAAACTGTACGTGTCCCACTTGCATGGAAATGATTGTGGCTCCGTTCAAAGTCACATTAGGACGTTCTGTACTTTGTTCCGTATAGTTACTCAAAAGAAACTGTCCATCTTATCGAGAAATTGTGAGCCATCACTGTGGCATGGAGATGACAATCTCCGTAACGTTCAATGTCCTCTCGTCTCCACGTCTAATCGATGGGGTCTAAGATCCATTGGGCGAAATTGGTCTGCGTGTTAGGTCCCCGAATGTCCTCCAGGAATATTGCTACAGTGAGGGCATGACTAAAGATATGCTCTTGGATTCGCTTCTCGCACGCTCGATGAGCCACACAGAAATTAAGAATGTGAATACCGGTCTCTTGCATGCATTCGAAATAAAAAAAAACATGAAATTGTCTTTCTTCTGGTCATCTTCCTCTTGCTGTGGTTGGTATTTTTGAATGTAGCAATGGTATTCCAAGTCCACAATTTGGTGGCAAATGTGACATCGTTTCTTTCCTGAACATACGTATGCCTTGACATTATTGCTACGTATGACTTGTCCACACGTAGAGTACAATCTCAGCAGTTGACAAGCACTCTTCTGATGTGAACCTTGTGTCTTCAGATGTTGGTAACAGGTTGGACTGACAAAATTGCGCTGACATGCTGGGCAATGCACTCGTTCCTGTCCTTCGTCCAGACAGGCTTTAGAGGCCTAAGTCCCGCGCATTTCATTCCGCAATGCTTTTGTTGCTCTCGGTTGTTATAACTATGGTCTTATGTTTCACAGTAATAATCAAACTTCATCGTCTTCTTAAGTTTAGTCATGATTAAAAACTGTGTCGCATGGATTGACTACGCACAGATGCTTGCGCCTCTATATAGGGAATGTGACGTCACAGACTGCGCTCTTCGGATTGGAAGACCGATTACGTGTTGTCAGTGAAATTTGTAACGCGTGTTTGGATTGGTGAATAAACTCAATCCGTTTCGATCCACCCTTTCCCTATAAATAACCACAGTTCACTGCATTCCCTACACGTGTTCTCGTCACAAAGATATGGACCACCGTAGAATCATCTATCCTCGTATCGTCAATGCTGATCCGTTCGGACTTACCCATGTATGTCAGATCATCATGGACAATTATCAGGATCATGGATACAAGCGTTTGCAAAGGAAGAATTTATGTGGATAGACAAGGCTGTTTCAAGAGAGTCCAGCAGTCAAAAGAAGTTTGTGGAAAATAGGAAGACCTATGCGATGCCCTCTATGTTAACGGAATAATGTTAACATAAACCCAAAGGGCCACACATATGCCTCGAAAAGAATTGCTTTCTTGCCTCAAAATGTTTCTTTCTTGTTATTTGTATAAGTGTTTGTATGTTGTCTGTTGTCTGTATTATCTCTGTACCTGTTCTGTAAGTCCCTTTCCTCTCAAGCTTTCTAGGTTATGTTTCCAGCTCTATGTTCCGATTGAGGTCAGCTCCTTGCGACATTGTTGCTCATCGTCAGTACTGTGACGTCACCTCCCCTGTTCCATTCCTCTTGTCACTATACAGTCCCAATACGTTCTTGTCCCACTATAGTCCCACCCGTTAAAATTCCCCATGTTAAATTCCCTTTGTCCCTATATCGTCCCAGGGGAGTATATTTTAATGGTAAGTAACATTGTCTCTATATCGACCACCTTCGCTACTGATGAGCTTGACGTCCAGTATGTTCTTTCTCATTGGATGAATATAATGTGCCCTAATAAGTGCCTTTCTATAATTACTGTTTCAAACGTAAATGCCTTACGGTGTATATGTTCCAACATTCAAAACCTTTAAAACAAAATCTTATCATTGTAAGAAACATTAACAAAGTGATATAATTCCAAGAACATATAACCAGGTCACTTTTCAATAAATTGTAAGGTTCCTGAATCGTTTCTCTGCTCTGCCACAAGTGATTTTGGCTTCTTTTGCCGAAAGGTTTGTTCACAAAAGGACTAGGTCCATAAAGGTAAAAACACATCAGAAGAAACATCTAAAGACATGGGTCTGACATACCTACATATGCCCATGATAAAGTCCTAAACTTCTCATGACTTTCCATTCAACAGTTACTGCATTAAAAGGATTCAAGAGATATGAATGGACAGTGTCAAAAAAAATATTCTCTTCTAAAGGCGAGACCGAATTTAACACCTTCTATCGTCAAATGCTGACAAGATCGTTCAAACGTACCACATTCTCTCTCATCAGAGTTGTCTGGGCATAAAACAAAACCATCGCAGTGAGCGGACGCAGGTATGCATCGACCACTGTCACACCGAAACTCATCTGGATGGCAAGTACGTTCAGCTGAAATAAATGTAAAAAAGATTAATATTCTAATTTCATTTTCTTTTGGTGCTTTTGTAAAACATGACATTTTGGGAATACAACTTATTTTAATTAGGTAATATTTTACTTTTTATTATTATTACATTTCTTCACATTTCCTGCCCCTTGTCTAAAGTAACAAGTAAATTCCCAGTAAAAAAAAGAATTAGAGCAATTGTAGAAAAATTTAAGATAGCACAGTTTGATTTTTCATTTAATGCCATAACGTTTCTAAATTGCAGGGAAATCTCGAAAATAATTGGGACTCACTTTTTGTTTCGGTTTTGAGAGGATTAAAAATTATTTTGTACCTTTGAAAAAGGTATCTTTCTGACTGCTTGTGTTAGAAGAGAGTGAGAGACAGAGTGTGAAAAGTGAGAAAAAAATGCAGTTATGAGAGTATAGATGTCACTTTGTGTAAAAGTGCACAAAATTAAGAAAGCTGTTATATATATATCTTTTAAATACATGCATTTTGAAAGGAATAGCGGAAAAATATATGCTAGTGCGGAAAATGTATCCTCGCACATAAATAAATACAGTTGTTCCACAAAGGAACAATATACTCATCACAAGAAACATCCAAGACGTGAGATACGATACTTTATAACTTTCCTATAAATTAATTGCAATTAACAAGATAACTTACAATGTTTAAATACTTTGTATATTTCATAATATCCATAGTTCAAGAGGCTTTGTTGAAGATGGTATTGAGCGTTGTATGTTGCTTCTTACATTGCTTTTAGTTAATGTGTCTTGTGTCAATAACTCTACTTCTTGTGGCCTTAGCCAAATAACGGTTATTCTTAGCAATCGTAAAGTGTTTTTATTCTATTAAATGAGCTCTGAAACTTTAATCAGGATCATATTCCTTGCTTTCATCAACCGAGTAATTGCTTTACCCAAACCTCGAGACAAATTTAATGTCACGTGAATCAGACGTTGATCATGTCCTTGTGACGTAGGGGTGTCCAAGAACATAATGATTTCTTTGTCCTGCCGATATATCTCTTTTTCTTTTACATTATTTAATAATTTATTGAATATCGGTGTAGTCATCCACAATTTCCTGTTCAATATAGATGTCACTGGCAAGGTTGTAACAGTAATCTCCTTAAATCAGCGGGCTCTGTAAGCCTTGCCGATTTCTAGTGTTTTCAATTTTTTAACCTGTCGAACTGCATGCAAAACATCACTGTTTCGAGTGAAGACAACATACAGCAAGGTCTGCTTAAATGCATACATGCACTAATTTTTCTGTATTGGAAAATATTTGAGTGAAACTGACTTTTAGAATGCTGCTCCTTAGGTCAGCGTCTGCAAATAATCAAAATCGAGGTAACATGCAAAGTTCGTATTGTCTTGATAATTGGCTGAAAAATAAGCAAAGAATCTTTTATTAAACCTAGGAATGAATATCATCAATCCGAATTATATAATCAACAGATAAACATATTCTTTTCAAGTGACTTACTTTCAAGCATTTAGTTATTAAAATATGAAATTAGACTTGAAAACGTGTTTTGCTTTGGTTCAAAATACATCATATTTTCTCATTCTCAGCCATAATCTATGTCGGCGCCTGCATCGTGTAGTTTAAATCTCGTGTGCCTTTTGGTCATTTTCCAGGTCCTTGGTCCACAGATATGGCCACTGCAGTACCGGTTAGTAAGCATCAATCTGTTATAGACTGTCAAGAATTTCTTTAAATTTTTATTTCCAAATTTCAACTGAGCTTCACTTTTTCATGAGGATTAGTCGAGTGAAAGGATTAAAAAATAAATATTTGCTTCGTTTCATTTTGGTGATATTCATGTTCTCATTAATGTTCCATCAGTGACGCTTGTTTAGTTCAGCACATAAAAACATTCAGTTTTACAAGTTCAAGCTCAAATGCACAAACTTTGGAGCGGTAACAAATTTAGAATAGTTAGAATAACACTGGAGAAAAGAAAACTATTGTTTCACGCTATGAATAGCTTTGTTACAAAGAACACAACAAATATGATGTGTACCATTGCATATATCAAATCTTGAGTTTATTATCATTTGAGTATATACTGCAAAGAACCGGTTCTTTAAAAGCTATTTGTCTCATCTCATTTTATGTACTGTCATTTGATTTCCTTGTACGAAACAAGTAATTGGAATTAAACTCAAAACGTTATAAATGGTTTGTTACATCATTAGCCTGATATGCATCATAACCTTCTCCATTACATTAGTCTAATTTGTATCATTACTTTTTTCATTAAATTGGTCAGATAAGCGTCATCACAAACTTGATTTATCATTAATCTGAATTACAGCATTACAACTTTACGATATCATTAAACTGAATGATTTACTGCCTTGTTTATGACATCATTAACCTAATATACGTTATTATCCTGTTCATGACATGATTAACTCAATATACGGGATTATCTAGGTCATTGCACCGTTGACTTTTTCAGCTTATGATGACTAGTAGGTTAAGATTCACCAAGGTAACAAAAGATGATTCCATGAACGTAGAAGTTCAAAAAGAGACATCTCACAGATTATATTTCAACGTGAATTCTTTTCAACATTGTGTCTATCATTTAAAATTTCATAAAATCAGCATTACGTTCGATATGTTATTTCTCATGGGATGAACATAATGTGTCCCTGAAAAGTGCTCTTCTATAACCACTGTCTCATATCTAAATTGCTTTACGGCGTAAATTGACCAACCTTTAATACCATTAAATTAAAATAGTGATACAAGTCCATGAAAATCTATTCAGGGCATTTATAGATCAATAGTAAGGTTACTGAACTATTTAAGCATTCTGCTACGTGTGATTTTAGTTTATTTTGCCTCAAGATTTGTTAACAAAAGGACTAGGTCGAAAAAGATCACAATGTGTCAGAAGAAAACATCCAGAGACATGGGTCTGAAATACTCACATTAGACAATGATAAAGTCTTTAAACTCTCATGACGTTCCATCGAACAGCTACTGCATTAAATGGATTTAGGAGATATGCATGGACAGTAGCAAAATATTATCCGTTCTCCTAAACGCGAGTCCTGTTTACCTCCCTATTTTAAAATGCTGACGAGACCGTTGAAACGTACCACATTCTCTCTCATCTGAGTTGTCAGGACAAAATGTATCACGGTAGCAAAGATCGGACGCAGGTATGCATTGACCACTGTCACACTGAAAATGATCTGTTGAGCAAATATGGTCAGCTGAAATACATGTAAAGAAGATATATATTCAAATTTCATTTATGTTTGTGCTTTTGTAAAACATTACATTTTGAGGGATACAAATAGTTTTGATTAGGTAATACTTATCATTATGAAATTTCTTCCCATTTCCAGCCACCTGTCTGAAGTAAAAGGTAAATTCCTAGTAAATCAGTAATTACAATAATTGTAGAAAAATTAATATAGCTTCATTCTGATTTTTCATTTAACGTCATAACGTTTCTACAATGCGGGGTAACACGTGCATCGCGACACTAATTTTGCCACAGGGTTTCGTTTGCTTTAAAGAGGAGTAAAATGTCTTTTGCACCTTTCAAAAGAAGTCTCTTTCTAACTACTTGTAAAGAATAGAGTTAGAGAGAGTAAAAAGAGAAAAAATGCAGTTATAATAGCAAATACGTCAGTGTGTTAAAAAGTACAGAATTAAGAAAACTGTCATTCTTTATATATTATTTAAATACATGCATGTAATAAAGAATTTGCTGAACAATATATCCTAATGCCGAAAATTGTATCCTCGCACATTAAACAATACTGTTGTTCCACAAAGAAACATTATAGTCATCGCAACAAACATCCAAAACATGAGATACGATAATTTTATAACTTTCCTATAAGTCCATTGCAATTAAGAATTATACTTCACAATGTTCAAATACTCTTTATATTTCAAACTATTTATAGTTCAAGAGCCTATATTGACGAAGGCATGGGGCGTCTTATGTTGCTTTTTGCATCGCTTTTCGTTATAGTGGCTTGTGTCAATGACTTTATTGATGTCATCATTACCATACAACTGTCATCGCAATCGCGAAGTGATCTGAATCTCTTTTATGAGCTCTGAAATTTTAATGTATGTCATAATTACTGAATGGTGGCTCAGAATATACATTCTCATGATCAGTTCCTTGCTTTCATCAACTTAATAATTGCTTTAACGAAACCGCATGAAAAATTTAAAGTCACGTGGCCCAGACGTAGATCAGGTCGTTGTGACGTAGGATTGTCCAAGGATATAATGATTTGCAATTCCTGGAGATATATCTGTTTCCTTACAGTATTTAACCATTTAATGAATATTTGTGTAGTCATTCATACTTTCCTGTTAACTATGTATGTCACTGGCAAGTTTGTAACAGTAATGTCCTTAAGGCTGCGGGCTCTGTAAGCCTAGCCAATTACAAGTGTTTTCAATATTTTAACCAAAAGAACAGCATGCAAAACATCACTGTTGTGAGTGAAGACAAATGACAGCCATGTCCGGTTAAATACATGTATATATTGATTTTTCTCTATTGGAAAACATTTGTGTGTACATGACTTTTAGATTACTTCATTGTGGGTCTGCACGGAAAAAAATCAAAATGGAGCTAACATGCTCAGTTAATACGGTCGTTACATTATTTTTAGAAACAACCAAAGAATTCACCAATACACGCTGACAATTAAATATCATAAATCCGAATAATATAATCAATAGATAAACATACTCTTTTTAAATGGCTTGCCTTCAAACATTTAGTTATTAATACATGAAATTAGCCTTAGAAGCTGGCTCTTTCTTTGGTGCAAACGACTTTAGATCTTCTTATTCAAAGCCATAATCTGTCTAACGACCATATCAAGAGGTTGTTAAACCTCGCGTGCCTTTGGGTCATTTTCCTGGTCTTCATTCCATTTAATTGTCCTTAATCTGTTATAAAGTGTCTCAGGAATTTCTTAAATAAATATATTTCCTAACTTCAAATGAGTTTCAGCTTTTCTTAGTATTTGTCATAGTAAAATTTGGGGTCAATCTTGTTTTGGTATACAGAGGTGAGGCTTTGAGTTTACAAGGTCGGATAATAAAGACCTTTAAGAAGAAAAATATCGGAACTAAAATAAAATTAGGTCATGAAGGGAATCCAGTGTTCTGTCGTTTCGGTTGTGAGGGGTTTCGCTATATTTTCCTTTTCAACTCTGAAAACAGCTAAAGAGACCTTTATATCAGGGTGGAGTAAGGAAAGACTCAGCTGCAAAATTCAGCTACTATCGATATGATTGGAGTGGCTCGTATAAAATATTTGCGTATACATGCAAGAAGAACAAACTCGCAGAAAATAAAATGAGGAACTATTCCTGACAATAAGTACAGCCAAAATAATTATGCAAGAGTTGGGTTTGTATGTTTAATGTATCAAGATTTAATATATCAAGAAGAGACAAACGCCTTATAGCCATTTTGACTGAATTTAGAAATATTTTCTCATGTCATGATATCTTTATCTCAGTTACTTCAAAAGTTAATATGTGGCATGGATCACAAATTTCATAGATGTTTACATTTGCATTATACTGAGCTTAAAACTGTTTATTGTCCTCGTTTTATTGAAGTCGCGAATATATCGAACCAAAGACTGTTCCTGTCTAAATTGGAATAGGTATGTTCTCTGTTTTGGATTCTTCATTGAAGTATCTCAAACTTCATAACACACAAAATAATTAGAATATCGAAACAATATTGATTACACACACACACACACACACACACACACACACACACACACACACATATATATATATATATATATATATATATATATATATATATATATATATATATATATATATATATATATATATATATATATATATATATATATATATATATATATGAATGCATTATAAAATATATTAATTTCTACTTAGTTTCGATTTGGTGATATTTCTGTTCTGATGATGCGTCCGTAATTGACGCTTGTTTAGGTCTACATATATAAACAGACAGTTTAAAAATTTCAAGTTGAAATGCGCCTACGTTTAAATGGAACTTAATTTAGAATAATTAGTATATCACTGTAGAAAAGTAAAACCATCATCTGATTTTATGAATGACATTGTCACGAAGAGAACAACATATGTTCAGTGTGATATTGCACATATCAAATCTTGCTTTTATTATAATTTGAGAATATTTTACAAAATACAGGCTCTTTTTAATGATTTATAAGCTATTTATCTCCATTTCATTTTTGTCTAGTAATTATATTTCCTTATACGAAACTGCTAATTAGAACTAAACTGAAGACACCATAAATTGTTCAAGACATCATTAGCCTGATATACATCATAACCTTGTTTATGACATCATTAGCCTAATATACGCTATACCCCAGTTCATGACATCATTAATATAATCTACGGGATTATCTAGGTCATTATACCGTTGACGTTTTAAGCAAATTGGCTTAAAATGACTAACATGTTCCAAATTGCCAATAAACAAAAAAGTGATTCCATAAACGTGTATGTTGCAATATGAGACATCTCGCAGATTATAGTTCAAAATGAGTTCTGCTGAATGTAAACTGTCCTAAGATAGGCATTACGTCCAGTATTTTATTTCTCATGGGACAAACATAATGGGTCTCTAAAAAGTGTCCTTCTATAATCAGTGTCTCATATCTAAATTGCTTAACGATGTAAATTTTCCAATATTCAAAACCTTTAAAGTAAAATCTTATCATTGTAAGAAAAAATAACAAAGTAAAATCATTCGATAAAAATCTAATCTGGACGTTTATAAACAAACATTTAGTTGCCTCAACCTTTTCACCTCTCTGGCAAAAGTGATTTCGGTTTCTGATGCCTAACGATTTACTAGTTACTTAATTAAATGGAGTCAGGAGATATGCATGGACAGTATCAAAATTTATTCCGTTCTCCTAAAAGCGAGATCCTTCTTAAAACCTGTCTGGCTTCAAATGTTGACAAGACCGTTGAAACGTACCACATTCTTTCTCATGTGAGTTGTCGGGGCAATCTTCATCTACATTGCAGCGTTTGAACGATGGTATGCATTGACCACTGTCACACCGAAACTCATCTGGACGGCAGGTATGGTCAGCTGAAATAAATGTAAAACAATAATATTCTAACTTCATTGATTTTTGTGCTTTTGTAAAACATGACATTTGCGGGATTACGTATTATTATTAAGTTTCTTCATATTCCCTGCCGCTTTTCACAAGTAAAAGTTAAATACCCAGCAAATAAATTCTTAGTATAATTGTAGGAAAATTAAGATAGCTTCTGTTTGATTTTTTTGTTTGATGCCATAACGTATCTCAAATTCGGGGGAATCCGTGTATCACGAAACTATTTGTGACTCACTGTTTCTTGCGTTATATTTGTTTTGTTACCTTATATAACCATTGAAAGAATATATGTGTTGTCATCAACAATTTCATGTTAACTATATATGTCACTGGCATGTTTGTAACGTAACATTAATGCAATTAAAGCAGCAGGCCCTGTACGCCTTGCCTACTACAAGTGTTTTCAATTTTTTAACCTGTTTATCACCATGCAAAACATCACTGTTGTGAGTAAAGACAAAATACAGCCATGACTGTATAAATACATATATATACCGATTTTTTTTCTATGGGAAAACAGTCGAGCGAAAATGACGTTTAGAATATTGCTCCGCGTGTTTCAGTCGGCAAAAGATTAAAATCTAGGTAACATGCGCAGTTAATATACACCTGGTAGTTGTTTTAAATAAAAGCAAAGCATCTTCTAGTATTCATGCTTACAACTAAATAGTATAAATCAGAATGATATAATCAACATATAAACATATTCTTTCTATAAATCATACCTTCAATCATTTAGTTATTAAAACATGAAATCACCCTTGGAAGCTGGCCTTTTCTTTGCTGTAAATCACTTCATATTTGCTTATTTTCATCCCTAACCTGCGTCGACGTCGTATCAAGTGTTGTGAAACCTTGCGTTCCACTGGGTTATTTTCCAGGTCCGTTTTCCACATATCAGGAAACTACAGTACCGCTTAATTGTCATTAATCTGTTATAAAGTGTGTCAGGAATTTAGTAAAAAATATCTTTCCAAATTTCAGCTGAGCTTCAGTTTTAATGAGTATTTGTCAGAGTAAAATTGATATTTGGGGTCAAATCTTGACTGGGTGTACAGAGTGGAGGCTTTGAGATTACAGGAGCAAGCAATGATGACATTAAACAAGGACAATCTCGGAGTAAAATCAAATCCGGTATTGAGCGGATTCCAGTGCTATGAAGTTCCGGTTGTGAGGGGTTTCATCATATTGTCTTTATTTAACCATGAAAAAGACTAAAAAAGACCATCAGATCAGGGATGGAGGATGGAAAAACTTAGTTGTAACATTCAACTACAATCCATATTATTTGAAAGGTTCGAATGGAATTTTTGCGTTGTCGTGCAAGAAGGACAAACTTGCAGACAATAAAATGAGGAACTATTCCTGACAACAATCACCGCCAAATTAATTATGCAAGAATTGTGTTGGTATGTTTAATTGATCAAGAAGGGACACCCACCATTAGTAACGGAGAAATATATTATTTTACTAGTACGTGCCATGTTTATAACCATTCGGGCCACCATTTGAATATATTTTCATGTCATGACATTCTTATCTGAGTAGCTTCAACCGTTAATAGGTGGCATGGATCCCAAAGTTCATAAACGTTTACATTTGCATCATACTGAGTTTAAAACTTTTTAATTTTCTATTTATTAAATGTGCCAATATATCAACCAAAGACTGTTCGTGACTAAACTGAAATAAGCATGTTGTCTGTTTTGGATTCTTCAATGTAGTATCTCAAACATCATACTAGTCGAAAGAATTAGAATATTGAATCAATCTTAATTAATTTGACACACACACACACACATATATATATGTAGATATATATTCATGGATTTAATTTTTTTCTACTTCGTTTTTCTTAGTGATATTCATGTTATCGTTATTCTTCTATCATTGAAGCTCGTTTAGTTTAACATCTATAAACAGCCAGTTGACAAGTTCAAGTTGAAATGCGCCAACTTTAGAGCGGCAGCCAATTTAGAATAATTAGTATAACACTGGATAAAATAATAACTATTGTCTCATACTCATATGAGTAGTCTTGTCACTAAGCAAACAACAAAAGTGATGTGTGCCATCTTGATTTTATAATCATTTGAGTATATATCACAAAATACCAGCTCAATGTAATGAGTTAAAAAATATTTGTCTCCATATCATTATTTATTGTCATTTGATTTCCTGTACGAAATAGCTAATTGGAAGTATACACTGAGCATCATAATTGGTTCTTTACATCATTAGTCTCATATGCATCATATCCTTTTCCATTACATTAGTCTGATATGCTTCATTACCTAATTCATTACATCTTTAATCTGAATTGCAGAATTCCACATTTATTGCATCATTAAACTGAATGATTCATTACATTGTTCATGACAGCATTAACCTAATATGCATTGTTCATGACTTCATTAACCTAATATACATTGTTCATGACATCATTAGCCTAATATACGTTATTACCCAGTTCATAACACTATTGATACAATGTACGTTATTATTAGTTCATTAAACCGTTTACATTTTAAGCCAATCGGTTTAAGATGGCTAGCATGTTCAAAATTGCCAAGATGCCAAACACTGATTCCATGAACATGGGTACTCAAAAAAGAGACATCTCACAATTGTATTATATCATAAATTCTGCTGAACATTGTGTCTATAATGTAAACTGTTGTAAGATGAGTTTTACGTCCAGTATGTTATCTCTCAAAAGATGAACATAATATGTCCATGAAAATCGCCCTTCTATATCCACTGTCTCATATATTTTTTTTTGACTTACGGTGTAAATGTTACGACATTCGAAACCTGTAAAACAAAACCTTATCATTGTAAGAAAAATTAACAAAGTGATATAATTCCATGAAAATCGTTTATAAATCAATAGTCAGGTGCCGGAACTATTTCACCGCTCTCCCACATGTGATTTTGATTTCGTTTGCCTAACAGATTCTTTACAAAATGACTAGGTATAAAACATTCAGAAATGCGTCCGCCAAACATCTAAGGACATGTATGAAACACCTACATATAACCATTATACATTCTTTAAATTCTTTTGACTTTCCACTTAAAAGTTACCGCATTAAATGGATTCAGGAGATATGTATGGACATTAGCAAAATGTAATCCGTTCTCATAAAAGTGAGACCTGTCTTAATACCGCTCTATCTTCAAATGCTGACCGTTCAAACGTACCACATTCTCTCTCATCTGAGTTGTCTCTGCAATATTCATAAACGTTGCAGCGATGATACGCAGGTATACATTGGCCACTGTCACACTGAAACTGATCTGTTGAGCAAATATGGCCAGCTAAAATAAAAGTAAAGAAGATTAATATTCTAATTTCATTTATTTTTCTGTTTTTGTAAATCATGACATTTGGGGGATACAATTAATTTTAATTAGGTAATACTTACTTAGTATTAAATTTATTCACATTTTCTGTCACTTGTCTCAAGTAAAAGCTACATTCCCAGAGGAAGAAAAAAATTAGAGCAATTGTAGAACAATTAAGATAGGTCGACTTTGATTTTTAATTCAACGCCATAACGAATCTTAAATGCCGGGAAATCGGTGTATCCCGAAAATAATTGGAACGCACGGTTTGTTTCGCTTTTGAGAGGATTAGAAAGTCTGTTGCACCTTTGAAAAGAAGTCTCTTTTATACTGATTATGCGAGAAGAGTGAGAGAGAGAGAGAGATAGCGAAAGGAAAAAGAAAATATTGTTATGAGAGGATAGATTTCAGTGTGTAAAAATGCACAAAATTAAGAATGCTTTTATATTTTCTATATATTATTTCAAATGCATGCATTTCATGAAGAATTAGCTCTAAAATATACTAATGCAGAAAATTGTATCCCTCTCATTAATAAATATAATAGCTGTTCCACAAAGAAACAGTATACTTATCACATGAAGTATCCATTAAGTGAGATACGATACTTTTGTAATTTTCCTATAATTCCATTCCAAAAATACTAATTATAATGTTTAGACACTTTGTATATTTCAAAATGTTCATAGTTCAAGAGCCTATATTAAGGAAGACATTCAGCATGTTGCTTCTAACATCGCATTTAGTTAATGATGATAATGTTAATGACCCCATTTCTTGTGGTCATAACAATATAATCGTCACCCTTAGCAATCGCGCAGTGTTTTGATTCTCTTTTGTGAGGTCTGAAATTTTATGGTGCGTCATAATTACTCAGTGGTGGCTCAGAATATACCTTATCGTGATAATATTACTCTATTTCATCAACCGAGTAATTGCTTTAACGAAATCGCGAGGCAAGAATAAATTCACGTGCCTGGGAGGTAGATCAGGTCCTTGTGACGTAGGATTGTTAAAGAACACAATCATTTTAAATTCTTGGAGATATATCTGTTTCATTACATTATTTAAGCATTTAATAAATATATGTTTAGTCATCCACAATTTCCTGTTAACTATGTATGTCGCTGGCAAATTTGAAACATTAATGTCCTTAAAGCAGCGGGCTCTGTAGGGCTTGGCGATTACAAGTGTTTACATTCTTTTAACCTGTAGAACTGCATGCAAAACACCACTGCTGTGAAGGAAGACATAATAAAGCCATGACTGCTTAAAAACATGTATGTACCGATTGTTCTCTATTGGAACACATTTGGTGAATCTGACTTTTAGAATACCGCTCTGTAGGTCCCGTCGCAAAATAATCAAAACCGAGGTTACATGCGCGGTTAATATAGACCTGACATTTGCTTCAGAATCAAGAAAAGAATCTTTTATTAATCATGTTTATAAATGAATAGAATCAATCAGAATTAGGTAACCAACGGATTACATTTTTTTAAAAATAGTCTATCTTCAAGCATTTAGTGATTAATAAATAAAATTAACTTTAAAAGATGGCTTTTTCTTTGGTGCAAAAGACTCCAAATTTTCTTATTATCAGCCCGAATCTGAATTTGCGCCCGTGCCAAGTCTTGCTTCGAGTTTACAAGGACGGACAATGGTGACATTAAAGAAGAAAAATATCGTGTGTAAAATCATATTCGGTCTTGAGTGAAATCCAGTGCTCTAAGGTTTCGTTTGTAATTGGTTTCACAATATTACCCTTTTTTAACTCTGAAAGGACAAAAAGGACCATCAGACCAGGGATAAAGTCAACATTGCTGCATTAAATCGATTCAGGAGATATGCATAGACAGTAGCAAAATATTATCCGTTCTTCTAAACGTGAAACCTTTCCTAATACCTCCCTTTCTTCAAATGTTCACAAGACAATTGAAACGTACCACATTCTCTCTCATCTGAGTTGTCAGGACAATCATCTTCAAGGTTGCAGCGATAGGACACATCTATGCATTGACCACTGTCACACTGAAACTGGTTTGGTGAGCAAATATGGTCAGCTGAAATAAATGTAAAGAAGATTAATATCCTAATTTATTTTATTTTTGTGTTTTTGCAAATCATGACATTTGGGGTGATACATCTAATTTCAATAAGGTAATACTTCCTTATTACTATTAAATTTCTTCACATTTCCTGCCACTTATCTAAAGGAAAAGTTAAATTCAAAGTACATAAATAATTAGAACAATTGTAGAAAATTAAGATGACTCCATTTTGACTTTTCATTAAACGCAGTAACGTATCAAAACAAAAGTTCAAGTTAAATTCTGCCACCTTTGGAGCGGCAACAGATTTAAAATGATTATTATACAACTGGAGGAAAGAATAACTATTGTCTCATGTTGAAATGCGCCAACTTTGGAGTTGTACCGTATTTAAAATAATTAGTATAACACTGGAGAAAAGAATAAATATTGTCTCACGCTATGAATAATTTTGTCTCAAAGAAAATAACACATGTTGATGTGCGCCATTTCACGAATCAGGTCTTGATTATTGTATCATTTGAGTATGCATTACAAAGTTCTTTCTAAATTTAATAACTTAAAACCTATCTGGCACCTTTTCATTTTTTATTGTATTTGATTTCCTTGTACGAAACAGCTTCTTGGAATGAAACTCAAAACATCATAAATGGTTCATTACCTCATTAGCCTGATACACATTATAACCTTTTCCATTATATTAGTCCAATATGCATCTTGACCTTTTCCATTACATTAGTCTGATATGCATCATTTCCTAATTAATTACCTCATAACTCTGAATTGCAGTATTGTAAATTTATGACATCATTAAACTGAATTCTGCACTACCTTGTTCAAAACATCATTAGCCTAATAAAAGTTATATCCTAGTTCGTGGTATCATTCACATAATATACGTGACTAATTCATTACACAGTTGAATTTGTAAGCCTATCGGCTGAAGATGACTAGTATGTTCCAAATTGCCAATAAGCAAAAAACTGATTTTATGAACGTGGATATTCAAAAAGAAACATCTCGGAGTTTATATTTCAACGTGAGTTCTGCTAAACATTGTGTCTATAATGTAAACTATCATAAGATGAACATTACGTCCAGTATGTTATTTCTCATGGAATAAACATGTGTCCCTGAAAAGTGCCCTTTTATGATCTTGTTCTCATATCTAATTTGTCATACCCTGTACATATTCCAACAATCAATACCTTTCAAACGAAATCATATCATAGCAAGAAAAAATAAAAGGGTAATATAATTCCATGAACATCTAATCAGAGCATTTGTAAATAAATAGTAAGGTGCCGTAACTGTTGCACTGCTATTCCACATGATATTTTGTTTTCTTTTGACTAACGGTTTGTTCACAAAAGGACTAGGTCCGAAAATTAAAAATTCCGTCCGAAAATCATCCAGAGACATGGGTGGGAAATACCTGCATATAACCATGATGAAATCTTTAAATTCCCATAAGTTTCCATTCAAATGTTACTGCATTAAATGGATTATGGAGATAGGAATGGACAGTAGCAAAATATAATACGTTCTCTTTAAGGGGAGACATTTGTTAATAACTCCCTATCTTCAAATGCTGACAAACCCGTTGAAAATTGTTCATATTTCATGCCACCTTTCTAAAGTAAAATGTATCTTCCAAGTTACAAAGTCATTAATAAAATTGTAGATAATTAAGATACCTCCAGGTTCATTTTTCATTTAATGAAATAAAGTTTCCAAACTGAGTGGAAATCCGTGTATCTCAAAAATAATTGCGACTCACTGTTTGCATCGGTTTTGAGAGGATTAAAATGTATTTTGCACCTTCGAAAAGAAGTCTTATGTTAAAACTAACTGAGAGAGAGAGAGAATGAAAAGAGAGAGAAAATGCAATTATGAGATCATCTTTGTCAGTGTGTGCAAAAATAAACACAAAATTAAGAAAGCTGTTATTTTTTATATCTTATTTTAACAAAAATTAATTTTATAGAGAAATAGCTGACCAGTATATGCTAATGCCGAAAAACGATTCCTTGCACAAAAATGAAAACAGTTCTTCCACAAAGAAACATTATACTCATAACATGAAGCATCAAAGAAATGAGATGTGATACTTTTATAACTTTCCTTTAAGTCCATTGCAATTAAGAATTATACTAACAATGTTTAAATACTCCGTATATTTCAAATTGTTCATAGTTCAAAAGCCTATATAGAAGAAGGCATTGAAAATTGTATGTTGCTTCGTACATTCTTTTTATGAAATATGTCTTGTGTTAATGACTCTATTTGTAATGGCCATAACCATGTAGCGGTAATCCTTAGAAATTGCAAAGTGCTTTTAATCTCTTTTATTAGGTCGGAAATTTTATGGTATGTCATAATTGCTGAATGTTGGATCAGAGCATGTATTATCATGATCATATTCCTCGCATACATGAAACGAGTAATTGCTTTAACAAAACCACGAGACACGTTTAAAGTCACGTGAACCAGACGTAGGTCAGGTCCTTATGACGTAGTATTGTATAAGAACATAATGATTTGTAATTCCTGCCGATATATCTGTTTTTTTTTACATTATTTGGACGGCTGATGAATATCTGTGTAGCCATCCACAATTTCCTGTCCACTACAGATGTCACTGGCAAGACTGTAAAAGTAATGTCATTAAACCAACGGGTCTGTAAGCCTTGCCGATTATAAGTGTTTACAATTTTTTAACCTGTAGAACTGCGTGCAAAACATCACTTGTGAGTGAAGAAAAAAGACAGTCATGTCTTCTTAAATACATGATTGTACTGATTTTCCTCTATTGTAAAACAAATTGAGTGAATCTGACTTTTAGAATACTACTCTGTATGTCTGCGTTGGCAAATAATCAAATATCGAGGTAACAGGCGCAGTTATTATAGTGCTGATATTTGTTTTAAAAACAAGCAAGAATCTTCCATTAACCATGCTTACAAATAAATAGCGGCAATAAGAATTATACAATCAACAGATAAATATATTCTTTTTTAAAAATTTACCTTCAAGCATTTAGTTATCAATACATGAAATTAGCCTTAGATCCTAGCCCTTTCTTTGGTGCAAAAGACTTTAGATTTGCTTATTGTCGGCTCAAACGGTGTCAACGCCCGTATCAAGTGTTGGTTAAACCTCGCGTGCTTCTGGAGCATTTTCCAGGCCCAAATCATATTTCGGAGTAGAGAGGTCAGACTTTGATTATACAGGGGCGAAAAATAATGACATTAAAGAAGGAAACATTCGAGAATAAAATCAAATTCGGTTTTGATGTAATTTTAGTGTTTTAAAGTTTTAGTTTACAGGGGTTTCACTATATTTTCTTTTTTTTTTTACTCAGAGGAAGAATAAACGTAACATCAGATCACGGATAGAGAATGTTAAGACTTCGTTGTAAAATTTAACTTCCATCGATATGATTTGAATGGTTTGTATTCAATATTTGCTTTTCATGCAAGAAGTACAAGCATGCAGACAACAAAATGAGAAACTATTCCAGACAATAAGCACCTTAAAATTAATTATGTAAGAGTTGTGTTGGTATGTTTAATAAATCAAGAAGGTAACATCACTATCAGTTACGGAGAAATATGTTCTTCTAATTTACTTGCCATCTTTATAGCCATTTCAGCCACCATTTGAAATATGTTTTCATGTCATGATATCCTTATCTCAGTTACTTCAAACGCTTATATGTGGCATGGATCACAAATGTCATAAACGTTTTTCATCTGCATCACACTGAGTTTAAAACTTAAATGTCCTCGATTTATCAACGTCACGAATATATCGAACAAAGCACTGCTCCTATCTAAATTGTAACAAGTATGCTGTATGTTTTGGATTCTTCGATGTAGTACCTGAAACTTCATTCCACTCGAAAGATTTAGAATATTAAAACAATACGGATTATTTTTACATATAATGGTGTACTGATATGTATGTATTCATTAATATTTCGTCATTGACCTTTGTTTAGTTCAGCAGACAGTTTTGACATTTCATTTTTAAATACGCCAACTTTGGCGTTGCACCGAATTTTAAAAAATTAGTATAACACTGGAGCAAAGAATAACTATTGTCTCATGTTATGAATAGGTTTGTCACAAAGAAAATAACAAATGTGATGTGCGTCATTTCACTTATCAAATCTTGATTATTTTATCATTTGAATATATATTAAAATTCTGGATAAATTTAAAAATTTGAAACCTATTTCTTCTATTTCATTTTTTTTTATTGCCAATTGATTTCCGTGTACGAAACGGTTAATTAGAATGTAACTCAAAACATCAAAAATGTTTTTTGCATCATTAGCCTGATATGCATCATAACCTTTTCCATTACATTACATTGGGCTGATATTCGCCATTACCTAATTAATTACCTCATTAATATGAATTGCATTATTGCGATTTTATGACATCTTTTAACTGAATAATTCACTACTTTGTTCATGACATCATTAGCCTAATATACGTTAATACCTAGTTCATGACATCATTAACATAATATACTTATTAACATAATATACTTACTTATCAAGTTCATTACAACGTTAAAATTTTTTTCAGCCAATTGGCTTAAGATGACTAGTATGTTCCCAATTACAAATGTGCAAAAACTGACTACATGAACGTGAATGTTCAATACTGAGACATTTCGCAGATTATATTTAACATGAATTAAACTGAACATTATGTCTACAATGTAAACTGTCATAAGATGAGTATTACATCTAGTATGTTATTTCTCAAATGATGAACATAATGTGTAACTGAAAAGTGACCTTCTATAATCATTGTCTGAAATTTAAAATGACTTACGGTGTAAATTTCCCAACATTCAAAACCGTTCAAACAAAATCTTATCATGGAAAGAAAAATTAACAAAGTGATATAATTCCATGAAAATCTAAATTGCCTTACCGTGTACATTTTCCAACATTCAAAACCTTTGAAACAAAATCATAATAAAAAGAAAAAGAATTATATAATTATATGAACATCTAATCAGGGCATTTATAAATAAATAGTAAGGTACCTCAATTAATTCACCGCTCTGCCACAAGTGATTTTGATTTCCTTTGCCTAAATGTTTGTTCACAAAAGGACGAGGTCCAAAAAGTTTTAAAATGCTTCCAAAAACCATCCAAAGACATGGGCCTGACAAACCTGCAGATGACCATGATGAAGTCGTTAAATTCTCATGACTTTCCATTCAACTGTTACTGCTTTAATGGGATTCAGGGGATATGCATAGACAGTAACAAAATATAATCCGTTCTAAAACTGAGACCGTTCATAATACCTACATATCTTCAAATTCTGACAAGACCGTTGAAACGTACCACATACTCTCTCATCTGATGTGTCAGGGCAATCGTTATTAATGTTGCATCGACAGGACGCAGGTATGCATTGACCACTGTCACACTGAAACTGATCTGTTGGGCAAATATGGTTGGCTGAAATAAAGGTAAAGAAGATTAATATTCTAATTTCATTTATTTCTGGGTTTTTGTAAAACATCACATTTAGTTTATATAAATAATTTTAATTAGGTAACACCTACTTATCATTTTTAAATTTCTTCACATTTTCTGCCACTTGTCTAAATTTGAAAGGTAAATCCAAAGTACATAAATAGTTAGAGGAACTGTAGAAACATTTAGATTGCTCCAGTCTGATTTTCTATTTAATGCCGTAACATTTCTAAAATGCGGGGAAGTCCGTGTAACCAGAAAATAATTGAGACGAACGGTTTGTTTCTGTTTTGAGAGGATTAAAAGGTCTTTTGCACCTTTGAAAAGTAGTCTCTTTCTGACTGCTTATGTAAGAAGAGAGTGAGAGAGCAGCGAGGGAGTGGTGAAAGAGACAGAAAATGTAGTTATGAGAGCATAGATGTCAATGTGTTTAAATGCTGCACAAAAGTAAAACGAAATCTGTTATTCTTCTATATATTATTTCAAATAAATGCATTTTATAAAGAATTAACTAAACAATATATGATAATGCCGAAAATCGTGTCTTCGAACATACATAGATACAGTTGTTCCACACAGAAACAGTATACTCATCACCAGAAGCATAAAAGAAATGAGATTCGATACCATATGACCTTCATATAAGTCCATTGTAATTAAGAATGATACTTACAATCTTTAAATACTCTGTCTTTTCAAAATGTTCATGGTTCAAGAGCCAATATTGAAAAAGGCATTGAGCGTTGTCTGTTGCTTCTAACATCGCTTTTAGCTAATGTGGCTTGTGTTAATGGCTCTATTTTGTTGTGGTCATAACCAAATAACAGTCATCCTTAGCAATCGCGAAGTGATTTGAATCTCTTTTATGAAGTTTGAAATTTTATGGCATGTCATAATTGCTGAATAGTGGTTGAGACATACATTCTGATGATCACATTCTTCACTTTCATCAACTTAGTGATTGCTTTGACAAAACCGCGAGACAAATTAAAAGTCACGTGACTCTGACTTAGATTATGTCCTTGTAACCTAGGATTGTGGATTATCATACTGATTTGTTTGTCCTGCTGATATATATGTGTCTTTACATTTTTTAACCATTTGGTGAATATCTATATAGTCATCCACAAGTTCCTTTTAACTATATTTGTCACTGACAAGTTTATAACATTAATGTCCTTAAAGCAAAGATCTCTGAAAGCCTTGAAGATTACGAATGTTTTAAACGTTTTAACCTGTATAACTGCATGCAAAACATCGCTGTTGTAAGTGAAAAGAAAAAACAGCCATGACTGCTTAAATGCATGAATGTACTGATGTTTCTCTATTGGAAAACATTTGATTGAATTCATCCTTAAGAAGTCTTCTCTGCAGGTCTGCGCTGGTAAATAATCGAGACTGACGTAGCATGCGCAGATAAGACAGTCCAAAAGAGCAAAGTGCCTTAACCATTTCTCCGCTCTTACACAAGTGACTGGTTCATTTTGCCTAGAGGTTTATTCACAAAAGGACTAGGTACAAAATGTTCGAAAATGCATAAGGATATCATCCAAAGTCATGGGTCTAAAATACCTATATATTACCATCATAAATCTTTAAATACTCGTGCTTTTTCATTCAAGAGTTACTGCATTAAATGGATGCAGGAGATATGCATCGACTGTAGCAAAATATTATCCTTCTCCTATAAGCGAGACCTGTTTTAATACATCCCTATCTTCAAATGCTGACGAGACCGTTGAAACGTACCACATTCTGTCTCATCTGATTTGTCACTGCAATATTCATCAACGTTGCATCAATCGGACGCAGATATGCATTGACCACTGTCGCACTGAAACTTATCTCTAGAGCAAATATGGTCAGCTGAAATAAATTTTAAGAAGAATAATATTCAATTTCATTCATTTTTGTGTTTTTGTACAACATGATATTTTGGATAATACAACTTACATTACTTAGGCAATACTTACTTATTCTTATTAAATTTCTTCTCATTTCCTGCCATTTTTATAAAGTAAATAGTGAATTGCCAGTAAAAAATAATAAGAGCAATTGCAGAAAAAAAAGATAGCACCAGTTTGAGTTTTCATTTAATGCCATAAAGTTTCAATTATGCGGAGAAATCCGTGCATCCAGAAAATAATACACGAAACTAAGAAAGCTGTTTTTTGTCTATATAATATTTTAAATACATTCATTTTACGAAGATTTAGCTGCAAAATATATGCAAATCCCGAAAATATTATGTTCACACAAAAACAAACACAGTTGTTCCACAATGAAACATTATACTCATCAAAAGAAGCATCCATGAAATAAGATACAACACATTTATAACTTTCCTATAAGCCCATTGCAATTAAGAATGATACTTTACAATGTTTATATACCCTGTACATTTTAAATTCTTCATAGTTCAAGAGCATACAATGAAGAAGGCATTGAGTGTTGTCTGTTGCCTCTTACATCGCCAATAGATAATGTGGCTTAGGTTAATAACTCTATTTATTGTGGTCATGACCATATAACGGTCATCCTTAGCAATCGCAAAGTGTTTTGAATCTCTTTAAACTTTACGGTGTTTCATAATTAGTGAATGATGGCTCAGGACATACATTCTGATGACCACATTCTTCGCTTCATCAACAGGGTGAATATTTTAACGCGAAACAAGTTTAAAATCACGTAAATCAGACATAGATCAGGACTTGTGACGTAGGATTGTACAAGAACATAATGATTTGTATGTCCTGCCGATATATCTGTTTTTTTTTTTACATTATTCAACCATTTAAGGAACATCTGTGCAGTCATCCACAATTTCCTGTTAACTATATGTCACTTGCGAGGTTGTTACGGTTATGTCCTTAAATCACAGGGCTCAGTAAGCATTGCCGATTACAAGTGTTTTTAATTTTAACCTGAAGAACTGCATGCAAAACATCACCGTTGTGAGTGAAGACAAAAGACAGTCATGACTGCTTAAATACATGTATGTAATGATTTTGCTCTATTGGAAAACATTAAGTGAATCTTTCCTTTAGAATACTGCTCGGAAGGTCTGCCTTGGATAATTATCAAAATCGAGGTAACATGAGCAGTTAATATGGTCCTGATATTTGTATTTAAAATGAGCAAATAATGTTCTTTTAATTATCCTTACATATGAATTGCATTAATCAGAATAATATAATCATTCGATAGACATATTCCTTTTAAATGGCTTACCTACAAGCATTTAGTTATCAATACATGAAATTAGCCTTAGAAGCTTGCTCTTTCTTTGGTGCAAAAGACATCATATTTAATTTTTCTCAGCCCTAGCCTGTATCCGCATCCCAAATGTTGGTTAAGCCTAGCGTGCCTTTGCATCATTTTCTGGGTCCTTAATCCACAGACCAGGCCAATTTAGTTCCGGTTAATTGTCATTAATTTGTTTTAGAGTGTATCAGCAATTTAGTAAATTTATATATTTCCAAATTTCAACTGAGCTTCAGCTTCTTCTGAGTATTTGTCCAGATACAATTGATAGTTTGGGTAAAATTTTGTTTCGGTGTTCACATCTGAGGCTTTGACGGAAAAAATGGCATTAAATAAGAATAATATCGCCAGTAAAATCAAGGTCGAACTTGACGTTATTCCTGTGTTCCGAGGTTTCTATTATGAGGGTTTTCACTATAGTGTCTATAACTCTGAACAAGACTTAAAAGGACCATCAGATAAGGAAATGGCTGAGTTGTAAAAGTCAACTTCTGTCGATATGATTTGAATGGTTCGTATACAATATTTGTGTTTTCATGTAAGAAGTACACAATTACAGACAATAACATGAGGAACTATTCCAGAATATAAAGACCGCCAAATTAATTATGCAAGAGTTGTGTTGGTATGTTTAATAGAGCAAGAAGAGACAAACAACATCAGTTGTTATGAGAAATATATTCTTTTACTTTACGTGCCATCTTTGCAGCTATTTGGTCCACCATTTGAAATATGTTTTCATGTCATCTCCTTATGGCCGTTACTTCAAATGTTTATGTGTGGCATGGATCACAAATTTAACAGATGTTCACATTTGCATCATACTGAGTTTAAAACGTTTCAATGCCGTCTATTCATTAAAATCGCGAATGTATTGAACCAAGATCTCTCCTGACTAATTTGTAATAGTTATGTTGTCTGTTTTGGATTCTTCAATGTATGATTTCAAACTTCATACCACTCGAAATAATTAGAATTATGCAGCAATATTTATTACATATATATGGATTTAAAAACATTAAAAACAAATTAAGTTCTACTTCGTTTCGTTCTAGTGACATTCATGTTGTTGCATATATTAGATTTAAATTGTATTTGATTTGATTTGATTGTTTGTGGGTTTTCTTTACTCGTCAATATCTTGTAATTTGTTTTACAAATAATTTGATATTTTCCACAAACTTTAGTTTCATCTGAATGTTTCTATAAATAGCTAATAATATAAACACTTCTTTCTAATTTTGGCTTAGTTTCTGGGCTTGATTGACGGTCCAGTAAACACATTTCTTTTCTAGGAGTTAAATGATTGGTTCTGATCAACGATATATAGGAGCTATGTCACCTTTACATGTAAACATGATCACGTCATTCTCTATTTCGCGATATATTTCGCAATTAGGCATTTCCAAAACTGCGATATGCTTAGTATTAATAGTGATGTTTAGAGAGAGAGAGAGAGAGAGAGAGATCTCAGAGTCTAGGCTCTTAAACACTTGATGTCAAGTTGTTTTCTTTTGTTGTAACCAGAATCGAAGTATTGAAATTTGGAGGTTTTGAATTATATGTTCATTCTTCTTTTGATTACATGGAACTTAAAAGATTAATTAATTTCTTTGGAAATATTATTGCATTCACACAAAACTCTTGAACAAGGACTTTTCTTGAAAGTTTTAATTGGATTTCTAAGACCGGAGGATTAATTATGTTTCTATAAGGAATTGTAGACGTCAACACAGTACAGGCTTCATCATACTTCTTCGCCTTCCATTATGGATTATTCGTCAGGACTCGAAATTGGAATCATTAGAACATTTCAATATTAGGACTTCAAAAAATCTATTCGCGGATTATTCTTGTATTAATTTTAGCTTTGATTCTGGAAACCGTAAGTTCTCATAGTTTTTCATTTTTACAGTATTTTTCCAAGGAAATAAATTATTTGTTATATTTTTCAAAGCATGTTGTTTTCATTCTTTTTTGTATTACTGTTTATTCGAGCCTAAACACGTAACAATATACTCTTAATTTTTCCGTCATTGACGCTTGTTTATTTCAACATATATAAACTGGCAGTTTTACAAGTTCAAGTTGAAATGAGACAACTTTGGAGTGGCACCGAAGTTAGAAAAATAAGTAACACTGGAGAAAAGAAAAACTATTGTCTCATGCTATGAAAAGTTTTGTCAGAAAGAAAATAACAAATGTAATGTGTGCCATTCCGCGTATCAAATCTTGAATATATTATCATTTGATTACATGTTACGAAATCCGGCTATATATTATAATTAAAAAGCTATTTGTCCCCATTTCTATTTTGTTATTGTCATCTGATTTCCTTGCACGAAACAGTTAATTGGAACTAAACTCAAAACATCATAAGTGGTTTTTATCATCATTAGCCTGATTTACCTCATAACCTATTCCATTACATTAGTTTGATATGCATCATTAACTAATTAATTACGACATTAATCTGAATTGCAACATTGCAAATTTATGACATGATTAAGCTGCCTTTTTCATCCAAATGATTAAAATGACTAGTATGTTCCAAACTGCCAAGGTGCCAAAACCTGATTATATGAACGTGCATGTTCAGAAAGGGACATCTCGCATCATATATTTCAGCATGAGTTCTGCTGAACATTGTGTATAAGATGATCATTACGTCCAGTACGTTATTTCCCACAGAATTAACATAATGTGCCTGAAAAGTACCCTTCTAAAATCACTTTCTCATATCTAAATTGCCTTATGGTGTACATTTTCCAACATTAAAAACCTTGAAAACAAAATATTATCATTGTCAGAAGAATTAACAAAGTGATATAATTCCATGAAGATCTAATCATGTCACTTACAAATAAATAGTAAGATGACTGAACTGTTTCACCGCTCTACAACATGTGATTTGGGTTCCTTGTGCTTTTAGGTTTGGTCACAGAATTACTAGGTCCAAAAAGTTCAAAAATGCGTCGGAGAACCATCCAAACATATTGGTCTGAAATACCTACATAAGACCATGATAAAGTCACTAAATTTTCATTCAAAAGTTACTGCATTAAATGGATTCAGGAGAAATACATGGACAGTAGCAAAATATAATCCGCTCTCCTAAAATCTAGACCTTTATTAATAACTCCCTATCTTCAAATGATGACAAGACCGTTGCCACCTACCACATTTTCTCTCATCCGAGTTGTCAGGGCAATTTTTATCAATGTTGCATCGATAGGACGCAGATATGCATTGACCACTGTCACACCGAAAACCATCCGCAGGGCAAATATGGTCATCTGTAATAAATTTAAATCCGATTAGTATTCTAATTTCATTAGGTAATACTGTCTTATTATTATCAAATGTCTTCACATTGCCTGCCTATTATCTAAAGAAAAATGTAACTTCGAAATAATTAAATAATTAGAGCAATTGAAGAAAACTTAAGATAGATCCAGTTTGATTTTCCATTTAATGCTATATTGTTTATAAAATGCGGTAAAATTCAAGTATCACTAAAATAATTGGGACTCACGGTTTGTTTTGGTTTTGAGGCGATTAAAAAGTCTTTTGCACCTTTGAAAAGAAATCTCTTTCTGACTGCTTATGTGAGAAGACAATGTGAGAGAGGGTGTAAAAGAAAAGAGAAAATGCTGTTATGAGAGCACAGATTTCAGTGTGTGTAAAAATGCGCAAATATAAGAATGCTGTTAGTTTTCTATATATTATTTTAAATGCATGCATCTGATGAAGAATTAGATGAAAAATATATGATAATGCCGAAAATTGTATCTTTGCTAATTAATAAATACATTTGTTCCACATAAAAACAATATACTCATCACAAAAAACATCCAAGAAATGGGATACGATACTTTTATAGCTTTTGCTATAAGTCCTTTGCAATTAAGAATGATATTTTTTAATGTTTAAATACTATGTATATTTTAAACTGTTCAGAGTTAAAGAGCATATGATGAAGATGACAATGATAGATGTCCATTGTTTCGTACGTCGTTTTAGCTAATGTGGCTTGTGTTAATGACAATATTTCTTGCGGTCATAACCATATAACGGTCATCCTCAACGATCGCGAAAAGCTTTTAATCTCTTTTTAGAGCTCTGAAATTTTATGGTACGTAATAATTACTGAATATTTGCTCAGAACATACATTCTCAAGATCATATTCAAAGCTTTCATCAACCGAATAATAGCTTTAACGAAAGCGCTGGACAGGTTTAAAGTCACGGGACTCTGACGTAAACCAAGTAATTGTGACGTATGATTGTCTAAGAACATAATGATTTGCATGTCTTGCTAATATATCAGTTACTTTACATTATTTAACCATTTTAATGAATATCTGTGTAGTCATCTACAGTTTTCTGTTAACTATATATGTCACTGGCAAGTTTGTGACAGTTATGTCCTTAAATCAGCGGGCTCTGAAAGCGTTGCCGATTACAAGTGTTTTCAATTTTTCAGGCTGTAGAATTGCGTTCGAAAAACATTACTTTTGTGAGTGAAGACGAAAGACAGCCACGACTGCTTAAACACATGCATGTAATCATTTTTCTCTATTTGAGTGAATATGACTTTTAGAATACTGCTCCGTAGGTCTGCGTTGGCAAACAATCAAAATCAAGGTAATATGAGCAGTTACTATAGTCATGATATTTTTTCGAAGCAAGTAGAGAATCGTCTATTAATCGCGCTTACAAATGAATAGCATCAATCACAACGATCTAATCAACAGATAAACGTGTTCTTTTTAAATGGCTGACCTTCAAGTATTTATTTATTAATACATAAAATTAACCTTAGAAGCTGGCTCTTTCTTTGGTCCACAAGACTTCAGATTTGCTCATTCTTAGCCATAATCTTTGTCGGCTCCCGCATCAGGTGTTGTTTAAACCTCGAGTAACTTTGGGTCATTTGTCATGTCCTTATTGCACTGATCAGGCCACTACAGTACCAGTTAATTATCAATTAACTGTTATTGGGTGTATCATGAATTTCTTAAATAAATAAATTTCCGAATTTCAACTGAACGTCGGTATTTATGAACATTTGGCAAAGTAAAATCGAAATGTAGGGTCGAAATTTGTTTCGGTGTACAAAGGTGAGGCTTTGAGTTTATAGGGACGGACAATGATGACATTTCAAGAATATAAATATCGGGAATAAAATCAAATGAGGTCTTGAGGGGATAGCACTGTTTTGAGGTTTCGGTAGTGAGGGGTTTCACTATATTATCCTTATTATATTGTGAAAGATACTAAATGGAACATCAGATCAGGGTAGGAAGATAGAAAAACTCAGTTGTAAAATTCAACTTCTGTCAATATGATTTGAATGGTTGGTATACAATATTCCTGTTTTCATGCAAGATGGAAAAACTTGTAGACAATAAAATGAGGAATTATTCCAGACAATAAGAACCGCCAAATTAATTATGCAAGAGTTGGTTGGTATGTTTAACAAATTCAGAACGGACAAGCAGCATCCGTTACGGATCAATATATTCTTTTACTTTACGTGCCATCTTGATAGCAATTTGTAACACCATTTGAACTTTGTTTTCATGTTATGATATCCTTATCTCAGCTACTTTAAACGTTTATATGTTTCATGGATCACAAATTTCATAAACATTTACATCCGCATCATAATGAGCTTAAAACCTTTTAATGTCCTCGATTTATTCACGTCGCGAATATATCGAACCAAATATATTGTTAATGTCTAAATTGTAACAGGTATGATGACTGTTTTGCATTCTTCAATGTAGTAGTTCATACTTCATATATTTCTAAAGAATTAGAATCTTGGAACAATGATGATTTCTTTGACATGACCTGATGAAGTGGATGTCGAAAAAGTGACATCTCGCAGATTAAATGTCAACATGACTTTTTCTTGACATTGTTTCTATATTGTGAACTGTCATAAGATAAGCATTACTTCCAGTATGTTATTTTTCATCGGATGAACATCATATGTCCCTGAGAAATGCAATTCTATAATCACTTTATCACATCTAAACTGTATTACGGATTACATTTTCCAACATTCAAAACCTTTAAAATAAAATCTTATCATTGTAATAAAAATTAACAAAGTGATATAATTCCATGCAAATCTAATCCGGGCTATCACAAATAAATAGTAAAGGGCCTAAACTATTTCACTGCTCTTAGCTTATTTTGTCGAAGGGTTTATTCACAAAAGGACTAGGTCAACGAACTTGAAAAATGCGTCAGAAAAGCATCCAAAGGCATGGGTCTGAAATACCTACATGTGACCATGATTTCGTTTCAATATTATCATGACTTTCCATTAAACAGTTACTGTATTATATGGATTCATGAGATACGCATGGACAGCAGCAAAATATTATCCGTTCTCCTAAGAGCGTGACCTCTCTTTAAACCTCACTATCTTCAAATGCTGACAAGACCGTTGAAACGTACCACATTCTCTCTCATCTGAGTTGTCAAAGCAATCTTTATCAACGTCGCATCGTTTGGACGCAGGTATGCATTGACCACTGTCACACCGAAACTCATCTGTAGAGCTAATATGGTCATCTGAAATAACATTTAAAGAAGATCAATATTCTAATTTCATTATTTTTGTGTTTTTGTAAAACATCTCCTTTTGGGGATACAATTAATTATGATTAGGTAATACCTGCTTATTATTATTACATTTTTTCTCATTTCTTGCCACTTGTCTAAAGTAAAAGGTACCTTCCCAGTTACAAAATAATTAGAGCAATTGTAGAAAAATAAATATAGCTCCAGTTTCATTTTTAATTTAATGCTATAACGTTTCTAAAATTCGGGGAAATCCGTCTATCACGAAAATATTTGTTTGTTTCGGTTTTGAGACGATTAAAAATATTTTGCACCTTTGAAAAGAAGTCTCTTTCTGACTATTTATGTAAGAAGTGAGTGAGAGAGAGAGAGAGAGAGAGAGAGTGAAAAGAGAGAGAAAATTCATTTATAAGAGCATAGATGTAACTGTGTGTAAAAATGCACAAAATTAGGAAAGCTGTTTTTTTTTCTCTGTATTATTTTATATGCGTGCATTTTATAAAGAATTAGCTGAACAATATAAACTAATACCAAAAATCGTATTATCGAGCACAAATACATACAGTTGTACTACAAAGAAACATTATACACATCACATGAAACATCCAAGAAATGAAACTCGATACCTTATGACTTTCCCTATAAGTACATTGCCAATAAGAATGATATTTTACAATGTTTAAATACTCTATATGTTTCAAATTGTTCACAGTTTAAGAACTTATATTAAAAAAAGTCATTGACCGTTCACTGTTTCTTCTGACATCGCTTTTAGTTAGTATGGTTTGTGTTAATAACTCTTTTTCTTGTGGTCATAACAATATAACGGTTATCCTTAGTAATAGCGAAGTGTTATGAATCTTTTATATGAGCTCTGAAAATCTATGGTATGTCATAATTACTGAATAGTGGCTCAGAACATACTTTCTCATTATCATATTCCTCGATTTTATCAACCGAGTAATTGCTTTAACAAGTTTAAAGTCATGTGACTCGGACGTTGATCTTACCTTCAATCATATAGTTATTATTACATAAAATCAGCCTTAGAAGATGGCTCTTCTTTGGTGCAAAAGACTTCAGATTTTCTTATTCGCAGCCCTAATCTGTGTCTACGCCCGTATCAAGTGTTCTTTAAATCTAGCGTGCCTTTGGGTCATTTTCCGGGTCCTTGTTTTACAGATCAGGCAACTACAGTACCGGTTATTTATTATTAATCTGGTATGGAGTGTGCCAGGAATTTATTAAATAAATACATTTCCGAATTTCAACTGAGCTTCAGGTTTTATTGAATATTTGTCAGAGTAAAATTTACATTTGGGTCAAATCATATTTCGATATAAAGCGGTGAGGCTTTGAGTTTACAGGGGCAAACAATTAAGATGAAATTAAAGAAGGAAAATATCGCTAGTAAAATCAAATTTGGTCCTGAAGAGATTCCATTCTTCTGAAGTTTTGGTTTTTGAGGGGTTCCACTATATTTTCTTTTTTTTAACTCTGAAGAAGACTAAAGAAACCATCAGGTCAGAGATGGAGGATGGAAAGACTCAGATGTAAAATTCAACCTCTGTTGATATGATTTGAATGATTTGTATACAATATTTGTGTTTTTATTCAAGAATGTCAAATATGCAGACAATAAAATGAAGAACGATTTCAGACAATAATCACCACCAAATTATTTATGCAAGAGTTGTGTTGGTATGTTTAATAGATCAAGAATATGACAAGCACCATCAGTTACGGATGAAATATGTTCCTTAAATTTACGTGCCATCTTTACAGCATTTGGACCACCAGTTGAAATATTTTTATTTTATGATATCCATATCTAAACAGACAGTTTTACAAGTTAAAGTTGACATGCGTCAACTTTTGATTGGTACCGAAGTTAGAATAATTAGTATCACACTGGAGAAAAGAATAAATATTGTCTCATGCCATGCATAGCTTTGTCCCAAGAAAACAACAAATGTAATGTGTGCGATTGCACATATCAAATCTTGATTGTATTATTATTTGAGTATGTATTACAAAATGCAAGCTCTATTTAATAATATAAAATATATATGTCTCCTTTTCATTTTTGTAACGGCATTTGATTTCCTAGTAGGAAACGGCTAATTGGAATTAAACTCAAAACGTCATAAATGGTTCATTATGTCATAAGCCTGATATATATGATAAACTTTTCCACTACATTAGTACGATATGCGTCATTACATAACTCGTTATATCATTAATCTGAATTGAAGCATTGCAAGTTTCTGACATTATAAAACTGAATGTTTGACTACCTTGCTCATGAAATCATTGACCTAAAGTCGGCAGATAACAGAGAAGTAGCAACACTCATTATTATGGAATGGTATTCCCGCCCACGCCTTGAATGCACTGAGGGGTCTAGGCCTCTTAGTAGCAACATGATGGAGCCTCAGAGCAAACGATAAACGTCCTACGCTGCTTCTGATATGGGAAAGCAACAACGTAGAAAAAGAAAGAAACTTACAACCCAGGAGACGTGGAGGTGGAAACGTGAGGCAGCAGAGGGAGAGTAACACGCAGACCCAGCCAGCCAGCAGCCAACCTACCACGCTCCCACAACAAGTCAAATCCCAGCAGTCGGATGGGCCATTTATATCAACTTCAGGGGCCAGACCTATAAATCAGGCTGCCCAGGACCCGGCGGACCACGTTCTAGCCCAAACATCTAAGGAGAAAGAGACATTTACCACCATTGTCTCAAAATCTCCAAAGAGAACAACTCCACCACCGTCACGACCTCCACCACATAAGAATATGACACCACCTAGAACACGTACGCTTATTCCCAATACCAGATACAAACAGGTAATACCAGAGCAGGTTTTACAAGACATTAAACTGATCCTGCAATCACCACAAAGACAGAGTATTCCTTTGCCGGATAAAACTTTTCAAATTGCCACCGGTCAAGGGTTAGCAGAGGGGACAACATCAACACACGAGTAAAGCGACCCGGACATTAAAGGCTGAATATAATGGGACTTCAAATGGCACCTGCAGACATCAGGTTAGCTAATGATTTTCTTAAATCAACTGCTTTCGTTGCCTGGAGGTCACTAAAGGGCAAGAAACCCACATCAAAGCAATGGCACACCAGGAGACGCATCCTACTGAAACGATTCAACACTGCATACACAAAACACCCGATGTCAACTCTACTAGACGCCGCAGAATTCCTTTGCGAATTCTATGGGTACGAGGCATTCTCGTCAAGAAAGCGGAAAGAAACTCGGACGGCGGAGGAAATTTGCGAGGAAGAGGACAGCCGTGGCACCGTCCCGTCTGGGGAAAAATAACAGCCCTATTTAGGGCTACCAAATTGCTTCTTATTTAAGGGAACGATTTTGACTTGGTTTCCCAGTTCGATAACACCACAATACTAATATGATCTTTTCGATCGCCTGCATCATAATAAAAACTTTTTTACATAATAGTGACTCAACTTTTTATATGTCGCTTAGACATTAGCAAATTGAAATTGTTCGGGCAATTATTATGTACACTATGTACTAGTATTATTGGAATTGTTAGGAGATAGGAAAATTAAAAGCCTTGTTTGGATTTGACTAAGTTGCACAGGTGGCTCATACATTATTGGTTAGGTTAGGGTCTATAAATAACTGGACTTAAATTTGATTCAGTACGGGCATGTGTTTAGTGATTCTCTTGCGGATAGCCTTCTTGCCAGACCGTTTTCCTCCCTTGCCAATACAAGACATTCGTACACATGAGCGGCGATGTGGAACGATTTCCACCCGCTAACAAACAGGTGTCCCAATGTGACGTCATTGTCGCCGACAAATCGCGACTGGCGTTACATACTGCATTGATTCACACCTCACTGATTGGTAAACTGGAATTTTCTTAACAACAGGAGTGCGTGGGTCCAGTCCCACTCATGAAATCTCTCCATTCAGACCCTTAGTGTCCAACTTGGACACATGGCTGAGGCTAATTAAAAGTGCACATTTTGCAAATAAATGACTGGGGGATGAGGCTTTAATTCCTTCCCCCATGATAAATTATCAGGCGGCGGTGCAGTCATTAACCTGTGGTGCATGTACAACAGTATGAAAACCACGTTAATTCAACTAAGCAAGCATTGACATAATATACACGATTATGTAGTTCATTACACCGTTGACGTTTTAAGCCAATTGGCTTAAGATGACTGGTATGTTCCCAATTACCAAGGTGCCAAAAACTGATTCCATGAACGTGTATGTTCATAGAGAAACAATTCGCAGATCTGCTGAACATTATGTCTATATTGAAAACTGTCATAAGATGAGCATTTTTTCTAGTATATTATTTCTCATATACCATGAGAAATAATATACTGGAAGTAATGCTCACCTTATGACAGTTTACAATATAGACATAATGTTCAGCAGATCTGCGAATTGTGCCCTTCTATAATCACTTTCCCCTATCTAAATACCCTTACAGTGTAAACTGGCCAACATTCAAAACCTTCAAGACACAATTTTATCATTGTAAGAAAAACTAACCAAGCGATATAATTCCATGAAAATCTGATTAGGACATTTATACATAAAAAGTAATGAGCCTGAATTGTTTCACCGATACCGATTTTGGTTAATTTTCCCTAAAGTTCAAATATGCGTCAGAAAAACATGGGTCTGAAATACCTACCAATGACCATGACCATGATAATGGCTTAACTTTGTCATGACTTTCCATTGAACAGCTACTGCATTAAATGGATTTATGAGACATGCATGGACAGTAGCAAAATAGTATCCGTTCTCCTAAAGGCGACATCTTTCTTAATACCTCCCTGTTTTCAAATGCTGACAAGACCGCTGAAACGTACCACATTCTCTCTCATCTGAGCTGTCACGGCAATCTTTATTAACGTCGCATCGATAGGACGCAGGTATGCATTGACCACTGTCACACCGAAACTCATTTGTAGAACAAGTGCTGTCAGCTGAAATAAATGAAAAGAAGATTAATATTATAACTTCATTTACTTCTGTGTTTTTGTAAAACATCATCTTTGGGGATACATATATTTTTAATTAGGTAATACTTACTTATTATCATTAAATGTGTTCTCATTTCCTGCCACTTGTCTAAAGGAAGAGGTAAATTCCCAGTTCAAAAATAATTAGAGCAATTGCAGGAAAGTTATGATACCTCCAGTTTTATTTTTCTTTTAATGCCATAACGTTTCTAAAATGTAGGGAAATTCGTGTATCACGAAAATATTTGGCGCTCAGGGTTTGTTGTGGTTTTGGGAGGATTAAAAGGTCTTTTTACCTTTGAAAGCAAGTCTCTTTCTGGCTGCTTATGTAAGAAGAGAGTGAGAGAAGGGGTGAAAAGAGAGAGAAAATACAATTATTTGAGCACTGATGTCAGTGTGTGTAAAAATGCACAAAATTAAGAAAGCTGCTATTTTTCTATATATTATTTTATATACGTGCATTGTATGAAGAAGTAGCTGAACAATATATGATAATGCTGAAAATCGTATCCTCGCACATAAATAAATACAGTTGTTACACAAAGAAATAGTATCCACATCACTAGAAGCATCCAAGAAATGAGATACGATACTTTTATAACTTTTTATAAGTCCATTGCAATTAAGAATGATAAATCACAACGTTTAGATGCTCTGTATATTTTAAAATGTTTATAGTTCAAGAGCATATATTGAATAACGCATTGGGCGTTGTCTGTTGCTTCTTTTAGGTCATGTGGCTTGTAGCAAAAATTAATACTTCTTGTGGTCATGACCATATAACGGTCATCCTTAGCAATCGCGAAGTGTTTTGAATCTATTTAATGAGCTCTGAAATTTTATGGTATGTCATAATTACTGAATGGTGGCTCAGAATATACATTATCATGATAACATTCCTCGCTTGCATCAACCGAGTAATTGCTATAACGAAACCGCGAGACAAGCTTAAAATCATGTGACCCGGACGTTGATCATGTCCTTGTGACGTAGGATTGTCCAAGAACATGATGATTTGCATGTCCTGCCGATATATCTGTTTCCTTACATTATTTAACCATTTAATGAATTTCTGTGTAGTCATGCACAATTTCATGTTCACTATATATATGACACTTGCAAGGTTGTAACAGTAATGTCCTTAAAACAACGGGCTCTGTAAGCATTGCCTATTACAAGTGTTTTCAATTATTGTTTAGCCTATATAACTGCATGCAAAACATCACTGTTGTGGGTGAAGACAAAATACAGCCATGTCTGCTTAAATACATGAATGTACTGACGTTTCCCTATTGGAAAACATTTGATTGAATCTGATTTGTAGCGTTTATATGTGGCATGGATCACAAATTTCATACTGAGTTTAAAACTTACAATGTCCTGGAATTATTATCTATTCATGTTGAAGGGGTCTATATCACTCATTCTTGATTCGGCCAATAATATCCCTATTCAATTTTAAGGGACACGGGAGCTTTTTAGAGTCTTTTATTATCAGGTTATTTCCCTTCTTCTGAGAAATTTTCTTTAATGAGGGTATTGGTATTCAGGGAGTAGAATGCGGCTTGGTTAATGTTCCTTTCTGTAATGTAAATGTATAATATGACTTATTCTCATGACTCATGACAGTCAGTACAGTGTCGTCTTTACCTTTCTAATGTATACATGTATTACTATGCAATTACCTAGCTGTAGATAAGGTTCTGGTATATCCACTTGTAAGTGATAAGCCCTGCTCAGATGTAAACCTCGATCGTATTGAAACTGATATCCCTAATTTATACCCAGCTTTTCCATTTACTGGATGTCACGTTGTGTGAGAAAATCTAGTAACAAACACGTCTCATGTTTATTTATGTCGTCTGATAGAATTTGTAATTAAAATTACTTTGGGTAAAGTCACTGAGTTAACTTCAAATTCGTAGTTACTTCCATTGAAGATCTTGCCGCGAAGCGAGAAACTCTGTTGTTTGCACTTTGCGGTGATGTCATCGGTCGGCTTATACTTGGAGGCCGGAAACCCTATATTGTAACACTTCAGGATACCACACAAGACCGTTGTCAAAGAGACCACCCGTATCCAATCAGAACTAAGATACTCGAATTTTGGGCGGATTTCTCACGCAGTCAGACATTATTCGGTTTAATCCATTGTAAAGAATCAATGCACTTCTGGAAATTGAAAGGAGCAGGTCATATGAAAATTGGAGAGACTAGACTGTGCTCGGAATGCTGAAGTTTTGCGCTCGTTAACAAGGGCGGGAAGTTAGTTGTTGGAACTTCAGACGAGATTGGAACAAAGGCTACTAAGGTAAACTATCTGTCTTACTAATTAAAGTATATCAAGAAAACAAAGGAAATGAGTTTTCACCCTGGTTATAGCTTTCTGGCTCTTTTGCCCATACCACAAAATCACGCTCAGGCTAAGTAGTATGGTCCTAACACAGCTGAAATGGAAGCAAATGATTTATATTATATCATCAATACTACTGGTAGGTAAAAACAAAACAGCTTTACCAGATAAATATGATGAAAGGGGTCTGTTGATAGAGATAGCCAAGTTAATCTTACAATCAACTTAGTCGTACCTGCCGCTCACTTTGAGGATTTCAGCGTTGGAACGCAATCGGACTTTCTTGACTGTAGAGAAACAAATCTTCGAAATTTATTTAGAAAGTATGTATAATCTGGACCAGAAACATTCACACATCTGCAGCAACAAGAAAAGAGCTACCTAAAACAGCTGTTACTGGAATATGAACCCCCTTACATTCGTTGGCAAGATGAAAAACAAAAAATAGAGATTATAAAAGCGTGGCAGGAATAAAATATTGACATTAGGCACGTTAAGGGGAAAGACAATTTAATAGCATATGTACTTTCACGCGTACAGAAATAGTATGCAATGTCATATACATTGTATGACAGTCATAAAATTTCCTATATGTAATTTTTGTTATCAGATGTTTATTTGACTAATAGTAAAAGGAAAGCTTTGTTGTATACATCTTTATTTATCATTATGAGGGAAAGTGCTATGCATAATTAATTTGCATTGTTTCTTGTTTTTTTTAAATAACTTCATTATACGCTATTGCAACGTAACATTGTATGATGGACATAACTTCGACCAATATCAAGCTTCTATCCAACTTTACCTAAATTACGAATTTTTTTCATTTTATTATGTATGCAACTAAAACATAGCTAAAAATGGGTACGGGATTAATATTAGGATCGTTATCAATAGAAGTGAATATATTTATCTGTGCTTCGGTCTTTGTTATTGGAATTACTCTACAATTTACCTGGTGTACCTTCATTGTCCATGCTACAAATTTATAATTTTAGTAACATATTTTCTAACGATAATGAACATTTTATTTTGTAAACATTAGGAACTTTCTAGACGGTTCCTTTCCATTACATTTTAAGCTTTTTTTAAGCAAAAGTTAATTGTGACCAAACGTTAAGTAGAGGACAATATAATCGTGTCACTGGAGAGATTATGCATTGGTACTTTAAGATCTAACAGAATCAACTTGTATTAATGATGTGTGCATAGTTCGTTTAAGCTGCAATTTATTTCTTTAAATCATTCAATTCAGTGATTAATTTCTTTGGTAATACAGAGTGCTCATTGAAAAGTAATATTATTGGACAGAGATATTCACTGGGATGTATATTGAAATCAAACCTGGAATTGTATTACTATGTTTCGACAAAAAACTGTTGGTACAACAACACAATACAGGCCGCCATAGGCACACCAACTCCTTCAACGGTAGACTTAATTTGGATTTCTACTAAGGTTTATTCAGAACTTTAAATTATTAGGACTTTAGTATGTAATTCTACGTCTATTATGGGATTTTAATTCTCAATGCCCTGAGTTCTTTTTTCATTTTCTCTTAATATTCCAGGATTATCAATTAGTTGTTTAATTTAGCAAGGCTTGTTTCATTTCACTCTCTTCTATTACTTATTTTAAGAGCATAGACTTGGAACAATATATACACACAGACACGGAGAGGTCGATCAATGATTACTATCTTAATTTTTAATGGATATTTTACATGAAGAATTTTCGAAAGGTACTAGGCGAAATCATATAATGGATAGTCAGCAAGATTTAATATTTTAAGATTGCCATTATGTAAGTTTAGTTCTAAACAGTAAATCCTGTCCAATATCTTAATTTTTAATGGATATTTTACATGAAGAATTTTGGAAAGGTACTAGGCGAAATCACATAATGGACTGTCAGCAAGATTTAATATTTTAAGATTGCCATTATCCGTTTAGTTCTAAACAGTAAATCCTGTCCAATATTTTGAATGTATTTGCATTGAAATTAAATGAATAAATAAAACTGATAGATAAATCTGCATGGAGTGGATACGAACAAGGAAGCGTAATAAATAATTATTGGCAATTATCGATGGTGCACATTAAAATTTCAACAGTCTCTGAGAGATCCACAGATCCGACCCCAAAAGAACTTTAGATTCATAGACATTGAATTTGTATATGTCCGACAAATTACAGATCTCTTGTAAGTGTTGAAAATAAGTTGGATATATCTATTATTGGTATCAAAAATATTTCAAGCATCTAATAACACACCGGCTACAATGACAAAGAGAGAAAGACAGAGACAAAACAGAGACATGTTGATTGTTAGTTGTATTTTAGTTTCTTAAGGACTATAATGATGAAGTTATAATATAAAGTTGAAAACAAAACTCAAAATTTGTAATCACACGTGTATTTAAACCTATATTTCTACAAATGGTTGTATATATTTCCAATGCATGTGACAAACTATCAGAATTATAAAGATTCTGGTATAGCATGTTTAATTTGCTATATATTAGTACTGAAGAAGGAACACTTTTAAAATTCATTAAGTATTAATATAAGTTCAATTGTTTCGTATACAATATTTTGTGATTCCGAAATTAACATAATGCGAGAAGCACACGTATACAAACAACAAAATGAGAAACAATTTCAGGCAATCAAAACCACTAAAAGCATTATGTAACAGTTGTGTTTATATGTAAAATCGGTCCACAAGTTAAAACAACCATCAGTTTACTAAGGAATAAATTGTATTACTTCCGTCTTTATTGCCATTAAAACAATTCTTGGATAATGTTTATATCTCATATTTTTATCTCAGTTATTCCAAACGATTATATGTGGCATTGTTCACCCTGCTGCTGATTTCTAAGTTTTTTTAATGTCCTCGATTTTTCAAATTGGATATCCATCTGATGTTCCTAGTCTATGATCTTAATTTTTGTAATAGAAAAAAATAAAAACCAACAAAGTTAGAAAAATAAAATAATTTTTTTTTCCCTCTAAGTTACCAAGTGAAAATGTAAACGAACATGACACTATCGTGAATTAAGTCTCAGATCATCCTAAGTGTCCTTTCGAAAGTCCAAACGTATAAAAGGTACCGGATCAATTCCAGTAGTTTTCAATGTCTTAATGTACTACAATGATGTCATTCGGTATCTCTGTCTATGTGTTCTCAGTAATCCAAAAGTAGTGCTTAAGCCCAAGCAGTCAATTAGCACTTTGTAATTCCAATTAAATATTTGCACAAATACTTCCTCTCAAATTATAACTAAACACAACTATCAACTCTGATCACAGATTAGAAAAGACTAATATTAAAACCGGAAAGAAACATTTCTTGAGAAAACAATTCACACCTAACTTGATATCAAACGCAATGGACTTGCCCAAATACTAAGTGAACATTTAATTTGCTCCTCTTGAACAAGATTACGTCTAGAATGTATATTTTAGAAAACATCTTGTTTGCCAACTACAAACATGACACAAATCACGTGGACAAAGTTTCTACCTTCAATCACTGATAAATTTAAAACATACAATATAAAAAATATATGCATATCACTTTACCGCATAAAGAAAAAGTAAAGATCAGTACAATAAAGCAGTCAGTTGACAAATAAAACTACCAAGGGAGATGTCACAAAATATACAAAAAATAAAGAAATACAGCAAGTCTGTACACATGAGAGCTAATCTGCAATTACATTATCATTTTCTCTGATATACCTAACGTGACGATTATATTTGTGCATTATAATCTATCTCAACAAAATTCGCCTTTTGTTTTTCGTGTTCTTAATGAACGATAAGGCTTGTTATCTCTGAATATAATACTCGGATTATAGAGAAATTTGAACACAATCGAGCCATATGAATTCCAAAGTGTTGAATATCCTGATGAACCACAATGATGTAATCTAGAATGTCTTTGAACAAATTCTCAGTTAAACACAAGTTAGTGGTCTGCTCCAAAAAAACGTCGATGAGTACTTTGAATTTCCAACGAATTATTTAAATAAATTATTCTTCTCAAGTTATTAGTGAATACAACTATAAAATCTGATCATAGATTCCCAAAAGACTGATGTTTTATCAGGAATGACAAATTTGTTTAGAAAACCTCTTTATGTACACACCTCAATTGTCCTGAGACGCAATTGAATTTCGGAAGCACTAATGGAACATTTCACTAACTGTTAAGGAAGTTTATATCTTGAGCTTATATTTAAAAAGCCATCTTGTTTAGCACTAATAATCAGAACCAAAGTATATTAAGCCAATCAATACAATAGTCAAGTAGGCAAAAACTTTACCCTCAGTAATGACAGAGGACAAGAACACAGTATAAATTAAACATACATAACACCTCCATTCATACAGGAAAAAACGATGAACACAATAAAGCTCTTTTTTACATATAGGTCAACTAAACTTATGATTCTATAATAATTAAAATTGCATAGTTAAGTGTCAAAGTATCGTAGGAAAGACAAAGGACAAAATAAAGCGATATATTGATGCTATATATATGAGAGGCAATCTACAATCACATGATCATTTCTTCAGATCATTCTAACGTATATATTATATTCCGTCAGCAAACGACGCCATCTCAGTCATCCCAGATTTTTTGTTTTTATTTTATTAATGAAACGGAGGGTGTTTTGAACACGGAATGCAATAACCAGAGGTGGAGCGGAACTAATATACACTTCAAAATCTTCCAAAGTCAGTATCAAAGCCTACCGTCCCTTCTCGGGTGCTTCATAATTTATCTGGTGCCATGTTTGTTTGCTTTGTTTATTTTCGGAAAATAGCACACGGTGTAATCCACAACATTTATATCTTCCTCAATCATTACCCCTCAAAATCCTACACCCCTTGGACCAATATACAATTTAACTAATTGATTGAAGTATGGAACTTAAAGAACTGGTACACTTTTTAAGCGAAGCCTTTAATTTGCCAAAGATGTATGTCTCTTGTCAGAACAATGAAACTTTGATTTATTACTCAACACTTTAGAAATTTGAACAAAAGTTCCGATATCAAGACGCCCACGTTTGCCAAAATGAATTGTCAAATTTAAATTAATGTGTCGATCAAGAAATTTGCGAGTGCAGTCTCTATTCTTGGCATTGGAAATTAATCCGTCTTAATGACCCTTTTGACTTTGCTATAGTCAAGAAATAAGCGGAATGAATTATCTGGTTTAGGCACAAGGAGAGATGGTGAACTCTAATTACATTTACTTGGCTATATGAAATCATTCTTCAGCAGATCTTGAATTTCTTCTTTCAAACATTCCTGTTTGAGAGGTTTGAGTCTGTTATGATACTGTTCCTCAGGTAAGGTTCTACAATCTCAACATCATGACAGATTTTATGTGTTCGTGTAGTAACATCAGAAATAAGTACTCGTATTCACATAATAGCTGATTTAATTCTCTCCTTTCTTGTGGTTGTAAATGGGAAAGTTTATGGTCGATTATGTTTCGGTGTCGAGGACTGGTTAAACCAAAGTCAATACTGTAAAGATTGTATGCCGTTGTTTACATCCTCACTGTGTGGTACAGGTACAATTTAATTGATTGAATAATTAACTTGTAACTTGACTATCCTTACCAAATACTATTTTACCATATTTATATTACAAAGTTATTTCACATTCTGCCTCCTAGGGGTGTTAATGCTATAATTTAAATCATTTACTTTCGTTTCAACTGTATGACCATAAAATGTAGCCGAAAGAGGATTTTGAGGAATGGGCAAGAGAGCATGAACTCAATATAGTTTGACAGATACTAGGATCAAGCGGGACGTCATCGAAATTCTGACCCAGAAGTGTATTAGTTAAATGAATAAATTCCTGATTAACATTATTATCAGGTGATCGATTTGCAACAGCTCTTGTAACTGCACATGCATCATTTATATCAGGGATTTGACTCAACATTTAATAAACCTTTCTATGCAGTCGAGGCCGGTCAGTAACAAAAAGATTAGTTAAACCATAATCTTATATCCATCTATGTCATTGCCTAGTAATAAATGAATATCATCGATAGGTAAAGAAGTCTGTTCCAAGTGTTACGGGTCCTAAGACTAAGTCTAATGCAAAATTGACACAGTGGAGATGAACATTAACTCTACTCCTTGAATAACACCACTTTCACTAGATGAAGACTTCCCCGGCAAAGGCAAATTAGCTGATAAAAGACAATGAGAAGCTCATGCGTCTCAATATTTTAATTAAGATAGGCTTGGAAGAATGACAATTAAGTGATATAGAACATTTCGACATGAATGTCTCATCATTCTCTAAAATAAAATCAAACTATATTTTTTGATCCAACCAATGCATTGCACTCAAGAAAAAACCGTGACCTTAACATATTTGAAATAAGAACATCTGGAATAGCTCTTTCTTTATTTTGTTGATAATGTTTCGACTTTTAGAAATCAGAAATGACTTTCCCGTTTTTTCTCAAAACAGTGTACATAGAAAGAGATAAAGAACTTTGATCAATCTTATCTTATACATGATTTCTGAAATTTGTGCCAGATCGAGATTTGGAAGTACACATATGAGACTTAGAAACTACTGAGATGAATATTTATTGACATATGAAATTTTGTGAGTCAAGCAGCATTTTCGTATGTTTCCACCTCTTTGTTCATCAAGATAGGTACTGACATCACTATCTAGACAATTCCTGAACTCTTCACTTGCAATGGGCTTTCTAAGGTAATATTTATCAACCTTCTTGGATGATCACCACTTATCAGATAATTGTTTTTTCCCATGAACTTTCGACATTGGTTTGTCCAGTTTCTGTTATACAATCCCTCAGCCCTTGTCGATATACCTCAGGTAACAAACTCATAGCTCTTCAAGATATGTTTCTTAACCACATTTTAATCAACACTTTGTTGTGCAGAAAGTGAAATATAAAGAGCATGGTCCCTGCTAATAAGTACACTTTGTAGAAACAAAGTACAATTCTCTCTTATCCATTTCATGTTTTCAACATTTTCTTATTTCTTATCTTCCTTTTCCTTTAAAGGAGTACTAACCTAATAGTACTGATAACAATAAAAAATGGATATGTGTGTAAAGGGGAATTTGTGTTCCGTTTGCCGTTTCGAATTCTTTTTAATATTTTTGTATTTACCTTTCTTCACTCTGCATTAGCACTTGCGTCTCTTTTCTCAGCATCTACATTTGTACTTCCCTCTATTCTTTTTATTCTATCTCATACTTTGCTCTCTATGCATTTGTATATTTCTCTTTAATTTTCTCTCTCGCTCTACCTTTCCGTTGTCTGCATTTGTACTTCTCTTTCATATATCTCTCTTTCCATTTGCATATGCCTCTCCTTTTCCTCTTTCTGAATTTGCATTTCCTTCTGAAGCTGGAGCTTTGTTAATTCTAATTATATCTGGTCCTTCAATTTCCTATCAAAACCAAAGACAGACTTATCAATCAATCCCAAAGCATTATCATCCAAAATTTCCTTTCCTACCAGATACTGAATCAGATTAGATTTTATCTCCAGCTCATGTTTTAATAAGCAAGCTTTTGGTTCAGAGAGATCATACTGCTAGTTCAAAGAAGCTCCTCCTTTTTATAACCTCTGACCCATTCTGTGTAGGATTTGAAACAAAGACCACTATATTAGATGACATTGTGAATATATGCTGGTTTCAGTAAAGCAAATATATGAAATTAAAGTATTTACCAGAGAAAACGAAAATTCCGAAAGAAAGTTAATTTAAGTTTAAAGACACTTTTTAATATCTTCGAAATGTTTTGATGAAATTCAGATCCACGACGAACTCAAATTTAAGTTTCTACTCTAGATCTTAAACTATGTAAGAGAAAGAGTGAAACCTTTATTACAAACACACGACTTATTTCTCAACGTTACAGAGTTAAAACCTATGAGACTCTTACAGCATTTATGACCAACTCCAAACTGTCCTAATTCTCATATCACAAGTCCAAAAGTATCGACTCCAAAAGTATACAATGTTCCGAACGAATCCCGACGCACCACACTGGAATAATCCAGAATGTCTTAGAATGAGTCAACAATAATTCCAAGGTAGTGTTTTAGTGCAAGAAAATCAGTGATCACTTTGTAATTCCAGTGTGTAATTTAAATAAATAACTCCTTTCAAATTGTATCTGAACCTAAGTATAAGTGATTCCAATGACTGATCAGGACACAGGGATGAATAATTATTTAGCATTCCTGTTTATATACAAGCCCATCTTGACCTGCTCCGTAGTAGATTTCTTTGGGAAAAATCTAATTTAACTGTAAAACAAGGTCAGGTCTTAATTCATATTTAGCTTAACATCTTGGTTATTTATTCGAATCACGACAAAAACCAAGTATGTTAAACCTCTACCCTCAATCAAAGACAAAAAAATTAAACACACCGCTAAATATATTTCATCTTTGTATCTATCATGGAATTCGCTTGCGCTCTGTACCGAAAACTGTCGAGATAGAATTTTTCCAGCTCAGTAATATTCAGGAAGATCAGTACAGAATATTTTCAGTGCATCGCATAGAGAAGATTAGTCCTTGTTGTTCCATTGCACGCGTAGCTACTCAAGAGGAGCTTTGAATTTCAGATCATTTCAAATCTTTGCATGCTTGAAGAGAAAATGATTGTGTTAAGCACAAGTAATACTGCTAATGAAACATTACCGACTCTTCAGTGTTTATTTATTCGGTTTGGAAATAGACACACTTCAACAACAAAAGATTACTGGCATTTTGCATGAGAAGCTTGCGAATTAATCCTTCTGAATCAGGAAAAATGGTTTTTACGTTAAACAGATGTGGGGTAAAATGAAGCATGGATATTTCTGCCATGTGATCGTAGAGCGAGGGAAAAGAAAGTAATTTTATCTTGAAATACCAGGGCACGTTTTGGTTTACCACTCAAAGATAACAATATATCAACAATCATATACATGCGCGTTTGATCGGACGCAATCATTGTTGTTTACTGGTGGCTCTCAATATATGTCATACATAAAATAAATCATAGCTTGTTTTGTTTTAAAGCTTAACACAAAGCAAGGAAAGATGTTATGCGTTTTGAAATATGCCCATATTTTGCGTATATTAATGACTTTACAGTGGCACTAGCACCTGACTGGCTATTCAGTAAGGAATAGTGATTTTTTTTTTCTCAATAAAGAAGTGTAAAATTTCACTGATAGTATCATGATAGTATGACAATTCGAGGATGAAACATTTCAGTAAATCATTAATCGGCACGACACTGCCAGTATTGTGCTAAAGTGTGGTTAAACTCTGTACATACTTACACACACACACACACACACACACACACACACACACACACACATACATACATACATACAGACACACACAGACACACACACGCATACATACATACATACATACATACGTACATACACACACAGAGACACACACACATACATACAGACATACATACATACATACATACATACATACATACATACATACATACATACATACATACATACATACATACATACATTCATGCATGCATGCATGCATACAGACAGACAGACAGACAGACATTCATACAGACAGACATACAGGCATACATACATACATACACGCACGCACGCACGCACGCATGCATACATACACACACACATACATACATACATACATACATACATACATACATACATACATACATACTCATTAAAGATAGAAACAACATATTACCTTTTTTATATGCGTGATAAAATTGCACACTGAGATAAAGAAATAAATTTTAATCCGTTTGTCCTATTTTCCATTTTGACATGTGTGCTCTCTCTCTCTCTCTCTCCAAGAGCTGAACATTTGTATAAAATAAACTACTTTTCCCTGCTGTTAATTTCAATAAATATATATTTTTAGTTGGAAATAATAATTATGTTTGCGCAGATGTATAGTCTCAAGACAAGCTAAGTTTTTCTAACAATTTTCCAAGTCCTCCAACATCCAGCACTTTTCCAACAGTCTTCCAATTTTCAAACGGTTTTCCAGCAAAATTCCAACTACACGGTTTTTAAGGCCCGTGAAAGTTCGAATTGGCAGCCAGAAAAAACAGAATGCATCATTGACAACAGATATTGTGAGGCCCATATTCATTGGGTATGTAAAGTAGCATGGAGCAGTCAGGATTTAGAGTCAATATAGCAAGATATGGGTGTCCACTTTAATTTTGGATTCTAGTGACTTCTATAATTTACTTAGTATCTATTTTGCATTTATTTTTTTATCTCATTAACAATTTCGCTGGTTAAATAATTTTAAGATACACATAGCTAATGCTGTAATTTCAGTATTTAAAGTAGAACTTCAGTTTCTCGTATTATTATCAAATAACAATTTCTTCACTGCAAGGATCCATATCATGAGTTTGAGATATTTATATATGTGGCATTTAGTTCCTGTTCTTTGTTTCCTAGTCCCAGCTGTATGAATGCTAAGAGTTTGCCTTTACGTCAAGATACACTGCAGCTATACAACTTCGTTTGGGTGATCACTGGTGACGATTTCTCAACAACATATCACCCCTTTCTTAATAAATGTGTGTGTTAATTGAATGAGTCAAATTTCTCTTCACATACCACACTTTTATTAAGATTAATTGTGCGTGGTCATTGAATATGACAATTCTTTTCACACATCACGCTTTTACCAATGAAGATTGTGTGATCACCGGATGAAAATAACTATATTCTCAGATAACACCAATACAATTCTAGAACTGTATATGTGATCATTGAATGTATATATTTATCTTCAAATATCACACTTTCTTAGACTGAAACTCTCGATCTGACGAACTTATTTGCGCTCGTCGTGCTAAGATACTCTTCCTCGCTATTCCACACCCAACATCAAGTAGTTGTCGGTTAGGACGCCGTCTAAGGGACAAAACTCTTTTCAGTGTTGGAAATAGTGAAAGGACAAGTTGTGTCCCCTGATTTATTGCAGTCCTATTACTCTAGTCAACCATATCCACGAGAATTCTAAGTCATAAGGTGGTTTCTGCCTAAGATTGCATATTATATAAATAAAGAGATCTTCTCAATAATAACCCCCCTTTTCTCCACGGTCAGTAAACATTTTAATAAACAAACTTGGAGTTAAGTTACGCAGAGACAGAAAGATAGCTATTTTTTTCCCACTGCACGACATTGACTGCAAGCAAGGATAAAAAAAAAAAACGTACAAGAAAAATACCCGAATGCAGGACCTGATGTCAAAGTTGGCTTCTCCACCGGTGTAAGTGAATACAGGTGATTGCTGAAAATTCAGTATATTGCTGTATAATTTATTTGAATCTTGCATCTTGAATACATGTGCAAAGTATGAATAAAAAATATCTGACGCTGCCATGCCTTTAATCCATTTTATCACATAAGGTGTCTTTACCAAATAAAGCTTCTATAGTGTCTGGGGTTGTTGTATCAAAATGTGAAAGAGAAATGAAGTACCTAACGGTCAAAAATCGTTACATATTTTGTGGTGTCAGAAGTGGGATCCATATTTAGTGTCCTGAAGCGACGATGGAGGGCACATCTTAGATCCAGTGATCGAATTTACATCCACTATGTCCCAAAGAGTTTGCAGAACTCCAAAGTATAATAACTAGTTCACAAATTACTGGGAAGTATGGGAAGAGGAAAAGCAATATATCTAGACATGCAACTGCTGATATTGTTGATGGTGAAGAGCGCTCAAGGTTTTCAGGTAATACTATTAATAATACAAGGATGGTTGAGGTAGGTACATGTTGGTCATTTTCAAATGCAACTGCATTAATTAGGAAACAAGTAGCAAGTGAAGTCTGTATAGATAAACAAATATCTGACTTTATCCCTGTTAGAGAAACAAGGGCAAGAGAACAAGGGAGGGTGTTACAGTATGTAAGAAACTTGCACACAAAAATAGATTCCACTGACAGCTACATGCCAAATGCAGAGGAAAGAGTTCAAGAATAATCAGAGGCTCCAGATGGAGAAATAATGGCGACTAACAGGGAAGTAGAAAATCAGCTTAAGACTGCACTATATGAGATTGTATCAATAATTGTCGACTCAGCCCAGTAGTCGAACAGATTCAGCAATGAGAGTATTAGAGGTTTAGCCCATGCTGTAGCCATCAGAAACTCAAGGGATCTCAGACATGACAGGGTAATGTAGGAAGAAGAACAAGGCTGACCATATTAAAAGAGGTGACACTACAGATCCTCGCAGGAACATGTCCGGTATCCAGTCAAGTAGCGATGAAAATTTACATTTCGTACCGAGTGATATTTCAACTATGAGAGGCAGTAGACATGCATACCAGAGACTTGAATGGTAAGTAGCAATGGAAAGTGCGGTGTAATAGATTCAAACAGGTTGCATATAGCAAGGGATGGATAAATGATCTAGACTAGACGAACTGTTGCCACGTTTATATAGAGTGGCTGGTGATTTTGTATTTGATCAGCTGCCAAAGCTGGCACGTTCAAATTATGCAACACTTATCTCAGAACTTGACAAGGAAATTATATGGGGCTCAATTCACTCAAATAAATCAAAACGCGAATAAGACTGTAGGCGAATGAGCGGCCGAATTGAAATGTTTATATTACAAAGCACATGCAAATCGCGATGTCGAAACGAGACAGGAAGATCTTTTGCGCACATTTTTGGATGGCCTCCACGATGATCGAGCAAGATTTCATGTTGAGTTTGTGAAAGAGCCAAAGAACATAGGTGAGGCTGTATTCCAAGTAGTCAGTGTTCTTGAAAGGACATAGGGCCCACCTGGCCAAGATGGTTATCATGACAATAAGCCAGGGAGACTAACCAGAGTTGGTAAGTGTACAGAGTCCAGTGAGAGCAGCAATAAGACAGACACTACGGACGAAGAAGAAATGTTCGCCTTATTAGAAAATAAAAACTATTGTAAAAAGTGAACATAAGAAACCAATATGCAGTAATCAGGAGACCCAAGCAGGTAGATTGTCAAAACCTCTGACGGCAATTACTGAACTGATAGGGACAAAATGAAAAGTTAGTGAAAGAGAGACAGACAGGAGAAGGGAAATATTTCATTAATGTACGACCCAAATATCGAAGCATAGGCAGACAATCCAGAAATGTGGAAGGAATACACTCTTTATCTGTATATAACTGGGTCACTTTTCATGGGAGTGCCCGTCGAATCCTAATAATACATGCCAAAATAGAACAGTTATGGGTAAGAATAAAGTATACAGCTAAAAAAAAACGACGGAAAGTGTCACCACAAACAACCATGAAATTGGGCAGTACCACAATAGTGATTATCAAGTCCTAGAAGCAATTAGTATTTTAAGCTATGGGGGTGACCTCTAGTGGCCATGGGACGACCCAAACTGGTTTCGACATTTGACAACCAGGAAATTTTCAAGAAAATAATTCCAGAAATAAAACAATAACATCTACGAAGATGAAATCCCAGGAGCAACAGGGTTTACATTAAGTGAAATATTGAAGGAATCAATTTAATTTTCACTGCCGACACAGACGAAGCACGTACTAATATATCGGAGAGAATCTATAAACGGATACACTCGGAAGACCATATACTTTATGATAGCAGTAACAGTAGCTGACATCAGCAATGGGGTCACGCAGAAGGTGTGACTCCTAAATTCATTTTCAACTGAGGTTTCAGTTAAACAAGATGCAGTAATTGGGACAGCATAAAGATTTCAAAGTATGGAAATCCTTGCTGACTCAGAGTGCCACGAACATGTTGGAAATTGAGTACAGACCGAAGAGTAGAATATAAATAGCGAGCAAATTTAACAAGTAGATCTATAATTGGTTAGAAACAGGAAGTTATACACGAATCTGAAGTGCCAAATCATTTGAAGTAGTTATTTAAACGTGCAAGAGAACGACGAACAGAGCAAGAAAGGATTGTAATTGCGAAAATGCTGACAAAATATCAGAACACTTTTTCAAAAGATGTAAAATATTTAGCACAGACAACATTTGGCGAACACGTCAATGATACTGGGAATGCGACACACATTAAACAAATCCTTTGACATGTCCCGTTAGCCTTTGCTAAAGAAGAGCAACAAATCATCAAGCAACCGGAAGAACAGATGATCATTAGAAAATCAACAGCACCATGTGCCTCTCCACCTATGCTAGTTAGAAAGAAGAACGGAAACATGAGGTCTTGTGTGGATTATCGACAGCTGAATGCTGTAACAAAACCTGATTCATTTCATATACCACGTACACAAGACGTTCTTGAAGCCTTAGTGGAGCGACTTTATTTTCGGCGTTTGATTTCACGTTTTGTTGCCATTCGATACCAGGGAAAAATGAAGATGTACCCAAGACAGATTTTGTTACAAAATATGGGCTGTGTGAATTCGCTACAATGTCAGTGGGGATGATTAACTCAGGGGCCCGATTTAAAGAGAATGTTGGAAATTGCACTTCAGGAATTACAGTGGTATACATGTATAATCTATTTAGAGGATAGAGTAGTAATCAACTTTGAAGAAAATATGTCTGAAGTTGAAATGGTATCAATTCAACTAGAGATGGGAGGGTTGAAACTGAAACATGAAAAATTACCAATTGTTCAGTGACGAAATTACCTTTCTTGGGCACAAAAGTAAGGAAGATACTTGGAATGGTCAGTTATTACAGATGATTTGTTAAGAATTAAGCAGACTTAGTTAAGCAAATAACAGAGAGCACAAGTTGAGTTCCAAATGCCAAAGATCTTTTGAGAAACTTAAACTTGCCTTGACAGGAACCGAAATAATTGGACACCCACTGGCAGAAAGAGAATTTACTTTAGACACACACAGAGAGAGAGAGAGAGAGAGAGAGAGAGAGTGTGTGTGTGTGTGTGTGTGTGTGTGTGTGTGTGTGTGTACTGGCATAATTATGGAAGACGAACACTCAGTAAAGCTGAACGACATTACTGTGTGACAGATAATCAATTGTTAGCCGTGAGATATTTTGCAGATTATTATAGATTGTGTTTGCTCTGTAGACAGTTTAGAGTCAGGACTGATCATCAAGCGTTAGTCAGGGTGTTTAGATTCAGGAAACCAAAGGGAAAATAACTTGCTGTTTCTAAACTGTGTCAGCATACGATTTCACTGTTGAACACAGACCAGGAAGGAAACATGGAAATGCAGATGTAATGTCAAGATGTTTAAACCCTTGATATTGCAAAAGTACAGAAGTGGACATGGTGGAGCCTTTACATTGTGGACCTTGTAAAAAGTGTCGAAGAAGACAAATGGAAATGATAAGCTTAGTGAAGTGGGGAATGAATTTATCAGAAGACAACCATGAAGAAAACAGAATTTATATCCGACCTCGTGAGACTGCTGCCAAAGACTTTAGCTCCGTGGATAGAGCTTAGGGATGCCCAGGTGATTCTGCTAAATGTCCAGAAGACCTGAGAGGTTCAGGTCCGAAGCCACCAGGAGAGATAACTCAGACTATTTCCAAAACATAAGAGGATCGGGTGGGTAGGGAATTTGAGGGCTTGGTAGAGCAGGCAGTGGGACCTAACCTCTCTGGGTCTGGGGCAGACGCAAATCAGATGAAAATGACTCGTGCAGTGACACAATCTTTGTCAGGAGTGGAAAGTAAGGAGAATGGAGGTGAGGAAACTGAAGATATTGTGGTTAAAGGCCATGATGGGGACTTTGGTATTTTTATAGAAAGTTGTATTAGGGATCCCTTTGAAATAGATAGTAGCCCCGGAGGGCAACTGATGTGTACATGAATAGTCGTGATAGGTATTTGTTGGCAGCTGAATTGCGCAGATAATGTTGGTGTTAGATTTGAAGGGTTAAAATACATATCTAGGGAGTGTTGTGGAGCTTACGAACATATGAACGTATTTGCGCGCGTCGGTCAAACATAATATACCTCCCGATACCACACCAAACTTCAAATAGTCGTCGGCAAGGATGCCGTCTAAGGGACACAACTCTTTTCTGTTTTTGGAAACAGTCAAAGATTAATTTGTCTCCCTTGATCAATTGCAGTCCTCTTAACTCCAGTCGGCATTATCTACGAGAATTTTAAGTCATAAAGTCGTTTTCTACCAAATATCGTATATTATATAAATAAAGATAATCTTCTCAATAGTGCCACCTCCTTTTCCACAATTTGTAAACAGTATTAAACTAATTAGCAGTCAAGTCACACAGATACAGAAAGTTGGCGATATTTTCTCTGCACGTCATTCACTGCAAGCAAGCACACAAATCAAAAGTAAAAGAAATAAACCCAAATGTCAGATCCATCACCGTGACATATTTTCTTGAATATGGGTGATTGTTGAAAATTAATTTTGTTGCTGTATACTTTTTTTGAATCTTGCATCTTGAATAGTTGTGTATAGTACGAATACAAAGGTCCAGCTGGCATGCTTTTAATCCGTATTATTGCATAAGATGGCATCAAAAACCAAGCGTCAGTAGTGTATGCGGTTGTTGTATCAAAAAGTGAAATAGATTTCGTTAACAGCCTTGAAGTTTTAGAATGTCCCCTTTAAATTCAAATTTAATATGATCACTACTAACAAATATTAAACAAATCCCATCGGGAATATTAATCAATATAGTCCAAGTAGAATTACACAAGAACCTTTTCCTCTAGAGAAAGCTTTGAACTGCAGATCAACTAATCGTATTTCGGTAGCAAAGAATTGGTATTTGTCATCGCGTGAATTTGCCTTTAATTGACGATGATGAGTCTCATGTATATACTGAATACACCAAACGGAATATAAGCATCGCTTCAAACACGATCCAAAGGCAATTTTTATAGAATTGTGATCACTAAACAACTTTCAAACGGCTGAATGATTTTTTAGCTGAACAGATTGCATTTGCATCATAAAGACATACAATAATACTCTAAGAAGTGTAGGAAGTTTCAGCAAATTAAAACTTTGTTTGTTCAAAATTTAGAGGAAAGTCTCAAACCCGACAACCTTTGCGTCTAACTTTGATTTTCGGTTTTGAAATGTTTTTTTTTTTACTGAGGAAATCGTAGACGTAAATAAAAATATCTTTTATATATGTGACTTGATTGTATCACTTTCCATATTTAATAGTCATTAGGACCCCCATTTGAAATATATTTAACATGTCCTTGTTTATCTTTGTCTGACTTATTTTAGCTGATTTATGCAGCATAGTTCACCTATTTCATAAATTGTCACATAGATATGATTTATATATTCAGCCATTCTAATATCCTCTATTTACTTTGATCTCGAATATATCAAACCAACGGAGACAGTGACTGTATCTCACTTTTAAGTTTTGGTGGTGGGGTGTAGCTTCACATCAAATTACCAAGTGTATATATTAATTTATTTCAATATCATTGCCTCTTATTTGTAAATATGCAAAAATTACTTGAACATTTATAGTCTTTGGGTATGTCTCTATTGCATAAGAAGAATCCACGTGTCTCCGGAGTTAGTTAAAGCAGAAAAAGTAGTGATTTTTCTTTTCTTCGAATTGGAATTAATGGGGTGGATAATTTGTCATATTTCCGGTTGTCACGAATTTTTCGATAAACTTTAATTGTAACATCTTGTCGAGTTATTTTTCTCTTAAAAGCTGTTTCAATTTTTTTTTCTTTCTATTTTTATCTTTCATTACAATGGCTAACTTTCCCTTATCCAGAGATTTACAGAACTTGAACAGTTTGACTTGTGTTTCAAAATAGTGTTACTTTAATACAAAGTTAAGTAATGACTTCTAGATACTTTCTTTGAAATTAGCACATTTAAATGTGTCTTATGCTGTAGTAAGGGTCATGTATGACGCGACTAAGTTTATAGAATTGCTGTAAACATTTTAACTTTGACCATACGTGCAGAAGGTGAACCAATGTATTACAAAACAAACTGTCTTCTCTTCGTATACAAAATATCCAAAATCCCATAGGTAATATTTTTATCTCTTTGACCCTGAGCCCAAGGGCGCAGAAATGTATCCCCGAATGCATTTTTGTGTATTGACTTATACCAATAATTAACACAATTCATTATCAGATGGTAGAAACATAGGAAAGTGCAACAAACAATAAAACAATGGTGTCAATTGGGCGAATGAGTGTGCTAGTGAATTAATATATTTGCTTCTTGCCCATCTAATAATCAACTCTCTGTGATTAGAGTCAAATAAAGATACAACAATTAGCAGCAACCCAGTATGTATACATTATTCCTGACCGCTATTTAAAATTCTAAAACTTTTTTCAAAATCTGAAAGTTTGACTTTGATTTTCTATGTATACCATTATGCTAGATAGTACTTTATGGGTCATAAATTTGTGTTTTTGCAAGGACTACCATTTTCTAAAATTTACTGGAATTGTGTGGGTTTTTTTTCTCCATTTTATGCAGCAGTGTTTCTTAACATCGTCAGTAGTTACATAAATACCATCAAGAAAACATAATCTTTTAGTATAACAGTAAATTCAGAAAGTCAAGCATTCAATGCAGATATTTGTGAAAGGAGGGAAATTAAAGCGAATAAAAGTTTGAAATATGTCAAAGAAAACAGATCATGGACACTGCACTGTTTGTAAGAACAATTAATTAAACAAGTTTGGGTGGCTCAGTACTGGAAACTTCTGATGACACGTGTGGTCTGTAGGCATCAAATAAAACCATTAATTAATGTACTCACACCAAATCTAATGTAAAACTTTGAAAACAATCTAGGCACAATAACCTAATTCTGTTTTAAAATTCTACGAATACAGTGGTAAACATATTAGGTAAAATGCTTGTAAAAGGATTAACCATATGCTGTGGAAAATATTCATAATTCGGGTAGAAAAAATAGGACTGATGACGACAATACTACCAATACATTGATATACGTAAAATCAGGAGCTGATAATCCACTAAAAATGAAGTTGACAAAGAAACTATCTATTTTACAGGGTATTGTACAAAGTTCAACATAACATTTAACTTTAATCTCCTAGCATATCTTGTCAACTGTACACTTCTTTGTGAGTTACTGACTTCGAATATAGAGTACTTGCAATAGTGTGTACGTTGATATCTAGATAAAAGAACTGAAAAACAATTGTTTATAGAAATATACAAAAACGGCAGAATAAATGGTACATTTGATAAATGACTCCAATTATAAATGAAATAGCTTTCTTTGATGACATCACAAGGAAGAAAATTATCGACATAGGACTCAATCCAAGTCTAACAAACCGGAATCTTGATATAATTAGTTTAAATGGTGCGAAACAACGAGATAAAGTGATTCGGAAAAGTTTTTCTCAACCCATGGAGACATACTCAAATATTACTGACTATAGAATGACTGCCATATATGTATATATATCCGAATATTCAATTTAGTCAACAGTTTACAGACGCCTCGAAGTATTTTTGCTGAAAAACAAAAATAAATTAGTGTCATATGTGGAACACATTCTAAATGATCACAATTCATATTGACTAGGTAATACATGAAATAGTGTTTTTACACTTGTGTAGCCATAATAGCTTTCAAAAAGTAGAATTTTACAATAATTATTGTGAGATAAGAATTCAGCGAAACTTTAAACCACGTTGAAGTGTTTTAGGCATTCTTTTAAAGTCTAGTTTCAATCACATTCTAGCTTTGCTTCATAATTTGTTTTGTGTAATACAGAGTACGGTGGAGTTTTAGTTGGAAGATTTAGGAGCATGGTAGAGTTTTATTTTTATGTACTAGATGAGCAACTGCTCCAGGACAAATGTCCGGATAACATGGGCAGCAGCAGAGAGACTGAGCCCACCAACTATTTCGTTTCAACAGAACCCCTATCAAAAACTCTTCTGATAGAAGTTCTTATTTCACAAAATAAACCCTTCTATCCAGAAACTATGATGACTAAATCCTCTTTTTTGGAGAAGAAGGGTTTATTTCGACAGCGATAACTCGCTATAAAAAATGTTTTTTCACGGGGGGGTGGGTGGTACGACGAAACACTTGGTGGCTCAGTCTCTCTGCTGCTAGCGACTTTAGCGTTTTCAATGTAAAATATTTTAGGATTTCTGTTGTGAATTAAAAATTTAAGTTAACAATAATGGCCAACATCGGAGAAGCACATTCTGCTAGACTAGCTCGAGAGCGACTAGAAGCAATAAACAATTTCTTCCTGTACGAGAACGTGTAAGACAAAAATTACAAGCGCGGCAGCAAGCACAAGTTGAATTTGCAACAGGTGCAGAAGAATTATTTAAACCCGTTACAACAGCTACTGAAAAAACTGCGATGGTCACTAAGCGAGCTTTACTGGGAGAGCCTAAGACTTATGAAGATGTGGCGGATGTGAATGAGCGGGAGAAGAAAAGAAAAGAACAAGAAGAACAACGAAGACAAGGTATTCTTCCAACTCTAAGGGAAACAAGAGAGATTTTACGAGCTCTTCCAGCTGATATAGCTGCGAAAATACCCCCTGCGGCAATACCGCCCAAAGAAGAAGAAGAAGAAGAGGTTTTTGAAGATGTTCCAGAAATAGTACCAGAAACCGCTTCAGCTAAGGTTAAGGTTGATTTGATGGATAAATTTATAGCGGGTGCTGTTGATGGTTTAAAAAAAATGCCAGAAAATCTGTTAGGTCCACTAGCTTATGCAACTTTTGATAAACGAGATAGATTTTTAAAACCTGAGTACGTGAAGGGGATGGGTCGTGACGAATGGAATAAGGGTATATTTCGCGGGTATTATGGCTTTTCTCAGGCTAGAAAAGACAACCCTAAATGGTCTCAATTTAATAATAGTATTATCAATTTTCTTAAACAACCTCTTCAACAACAACAAGAACAAGAGACAGATATTTTAGTGGATCTTGGGTTTATTGATCCTCCTAAACTTTCACCGCCATCAAAAATACAATCGACTAGAAAAAAATCTGGTAAAGGTTTGGGAGGTGATTTTATTCCCTGCCCTGATAATATCATCAATGATGTATCACGGCTAGAAGTTCTCATCGGAGGAAAACGAGCTGGAAATAACTCACCAGAAATAATTAATGAAGCGGCTGATATCTGTCAGCGACTATTTCGCGGCGGTATCATGGATATTCACATCTACAGAGAACTTATTGATGAACTCGTCGATAGCGACTGAAAATCGCCACGACTAAAATGTCTTTGACATTTTCAAAGTCGCCACGACTAAAACGTCTTTGACATTTTCAAGGTCGCCACGATTAGAGAAATAGCAATTAAATAAATGATAGTACACAATTCTCAACGCAGACCAGTCATGGTCAGAGTGATAAATTCAAGACTACCTGTATACAGAATGACTTACGGAGACGGATTTGGCGATGTTGTTACGGGTTTATTTGCGGGAGTGGCACCTAAGGCAATACCGATCGCAAAACAATTAGGCATGAAAGCCTTTGATGTTATTAAAGATAGCGCTATTGGTGCTGCTGGTAGCGCTGCCGGTAAAGCATTCACGGCGATCAAGGGCAGAATAGCACGACTGGTGCGCAGAAAAAAAAAACCCGCGGGTAGCGTTACCAGCCACCGCAGACATGCCAGCGGATGTCAGCAGCGTAATAAACGAAGCTGCAAATCAAAGACTAGCCGCGCTAGTCAACGAAATTCCTGAACAAATAAACACAAGTTTGGTCGCGGGAAGTGGTCTTCGTTTTAGACGATAATTTTTACAATAAAATGTACAAATATGAATCCGACACAGCATTCGACATAGACGAGCCAGCCTCTAAAAATGAATCAGTGCGTGATTATCAGTATTACTCTTATGACGCACGAGAACCAAACAGACGAGGACGAATTGAACTTCAGGTTCAGGATACCAGTAGATATTTCCTGTCCGCTGAAGCATTTATTGAGGTAGAAGGGAAAATTATAAAAACCGATGACACAGAATACGGAGCTAATGTTAAAGTCGGTTTTGTTAACAACGGAATTATGGCCTTGTTTAACAGCGCTATTTATATGATTGATGGAAAAAATATCGAAGCGATTCAGAATGATGTCGATGTTGCCACAACAATAATTGGTTTAGCGAGATATTCTGATGATTATACAAGATCATCTGGTCCATCAATGATGTTTGCCAAGGACACTTCTAATCATCCTAATCCAGATCAATTTCGTTATGTACAAGTGCCGCGTGATACTGCAGCTGATCCACAGCCAGCTGGAGCTATAGCAAGACCAGGTGCTGCATTTTTGATGCCACACAGCCACAATCCTGAATTTAATTTAGGTTTCGCTACACGCAGACAAACGCTAGTAGGTGATAGCAGAAATTTTTCATGTGCGATTCCGCTGTCTCATATCTTTGGATTTTGCCGGGAGATCAGAAAGGTAATTTTCGGAGCAAAACATACAGTCGTGCTTGTTAGAAAAGGCGACGACAATGATGCGCTATGGCGACCTGCAGGTGACCCTGGTAAAGTAGAAATAACAAAACTATCACTGTGGATGCCAGTGCTGTCCCCTGCACTTGCCCGAGAACAGCGACTGCTTTCTTTCATGGATCAGGGTGGCAAAAAGCTGCTATCGTGGCTTACAACAACCACAGATAGCATTCAAAGTAACGTCAATGTTATATTCACATGGCATATAGCATCACAGCAGGGGGTTTCAGCGCCGCGACATATTTTCATTGCTTTTCAGGATGTTGCACGAGTAGGTAATCAGGAACGTTCACATATGATATTTGATCAACTTGGTGTCACTGACGTTTCTCTGAAAATAAACGGGCATCAGGAACCAGCTGAAAATATACAATTAAATTTTGCTAACAACCATGTTGCACGTGCATATCACCGATTGACAAAGTATCTAGCGCGTGATCTAAATATCGACACTGGTTTGCAAATATCACAGTTGGATTTCATATCTCATTATCCAATCTATTACTTCTCGCTGGAGCATCTTGATTTAACCAGACAGTCTGTCGTTGATATTCACTTCAAGGCTACCGTGAATAGAGGAGCTATAGCCAATTACAGAGCCATCGCGGTCATACTTTCCGATAAAGCAATGTTACTTGAGGGTGCTGGCGGCCGAATGATAGTCATTGATGCACCAGTAGAAAACCTGTAGTTTTCCGAAAACCTGTAGTTTTCCGAAAACCTTTAGGTTTCCACTTGTAACATTGTTTTAATAGCGCAATTAGATCATCGTCGTATTAAATAAAATGTCATACAGTCATGTTAATGTGTCACTGACTCCTGGTCAGATGAAGAAATTACAATCGAAGCACGCAAGCACATGTGGGACATCAATAACGTTAAAACACGATCAGCTAGCGGGCGGTCCAAACAAACTGTCATTGACTAAAACCCAACTAAAACATTTCAGCAGCGCGAAGCAGGGCACGACTGGAGTTCGACTTGATCTCTCTCCGGCTGCGGTCAAAGATATGGTCAAAAAAACCGGCGGAATACTTCCATTTCTTCCAATAATTGCCGCAGCACTAGCACCAGCAGCAGCCGCAGCAGCAAAGGCAGCCGCGTTAGGAGCAGTTGGAACCGCAGCTGGAATGGCACTAAAGAAAGCCACCGGGAAAGGATACAAGAAAAGGGATCCGGTCTCAGACTTCCAGGAACTCCGGCGTCATGGTACCCAAAAAAGTTCTAAGTGTTTTCGAAAATCCAAAGGATTTGACACCGATGTCCAATTTTGATTTGCTTGATGCTGTTGCGCAGTTACGTATAAAGAATTTCAGAGGTGTATTTATGCGAGATGAATTACCAGCACGACCGAACAGAACAGAAACCGGTATTATTAATCTCGACAACAAGGAAGGTCCTGGAACTCATTGGGTTGCTTACGCGATCGATCCACGTGGAATTATCTATTTCGATTCGTACGGGCTAGCACCGCCAGTTGAGTTTTTCAGGTACGTCAAAAGATTTTCCAACATTCCAGTTTGGCAGTCAACGTTACCAACACAAACACTAACCGATCCTCCGATATGCGGTCGACAAGTACTAAATGTTCTTGATGCGATCTCAAAATCAGCGAGTCCTCCTCACAAAGTCGTGCATGAATACACGTTGAAAAATCAATGATTTCCAAATTTAAACAACCCCATAACAGATAATGGTTGATATTTACGGAAGATCAAGCAGAACCAAGGAAGAAAAAAGAGATATTGATTTATCGGCGTATGCTACCAAAGATGAAATTGATGATCTTTTAAATCTGACCGGGATAGACCCAGATGAGGTTGTTATTTTTCAGGACAGGTACGGTAAGCTAAGAACCAGTAACATTAAGTGGAATGACATAATTCGCAGGGTTATTGGAGCTGTCACGGACAACATCGTTGTATTCACTGACAGCGGCAGAATCAGAGATTCGTCGATATCAATTGCGATGCTGCGAGATGATGCACGAAAAGTCGCAACGGAGCGTGTAGCGAAGACCGGTGATACAATGACAGGTGAACTCAGCATGAACGGCAACAAAATAACCGTTCTAAAAAATCCAGAAGGTCCCGAAGATGCCGCAAACAAACAATACGTAGACACCGTTGACGGTAAACTAGCCACGTTGCGGGCAGAGTATGATGTTCACGTGGGCGCGTTTGCAAGATTTAGAAGGAACTTTCAAAAAACTGATGAATCCATTGATAAGTTCTTTGGGGTTCCTCCAGTCGTCGACATGAAACTTTCTGAAATCAAGACCAACATTGACACGATCAAACAAACACAGCAAGATATCGTATCGGGTATTCCTGAGATCGTTAACAAAACCAGTCTGATTAAAGTCCCCACTGGAGTTACCCCCGGGCATATCACCAACATCGTATTCACGGTATCATCGGGATTCGCAACATGGTCCCGACAAAATAGCACTATCAAATATACAGCAACAGCCACTGGCGTGTACAGGTTGTCTGTGTTTTCAGCCGCTAAATTTGAAATCTTCACAACGTTTCCATGGAGACATTCCACCGACAGGTTTTCCGGGGTTTGCACTGTAATATTGAACAGCGGAACCGAAGAAATATTTATACTTGAAGCCGCAGACAAGAAATTAACCGCAACATCCTACTGGTGGTGTTTGGAATTCGTCGCAGAAACGCCTCAATTGTTTACGTAAATAATAATAAAAATGAAATCAGCATCAACGACAACACTGTCATCGATGACAACGTCACCGATGACAACGTCATTACACGCCCAGCAATACCGGCATGATCAGGTACGCGAATGGCAATCAACGTTGAAAAACACCATTGACAGATGCGCAACAAAAATAAAAAAAATACAAACGACGTGTGACCGCGCTGGACAACATAGTGTATTCGGTATCCGCGGTAGTTGCATCCACGGGTGTGCTATTGTCTGCGTTAACTCGGTAACTGCTGCAATCACAACTGCAGTTGCAATTACAGTCACAATTTCAGCATCAACGACGATCGCAGGAGTTGCCAACATCATCGCGAAAAAAATATCCTCGTGCGCGATAACAAAATTACACGAGTATACCCGGGTAGCCAACGCGGCCAACAGCGCCTACTCGAAATTGTCCCCGTTGATATCATCCAGCCTTGACGACACAACAATATCAGATTCTGAATTCACGTTGATGTCCGGTATATACAACGATTACGAGCGCGCAGCGAATCTTGATTTGAAAACGATGAAGAACAATAATGACGGAGATACTTCAGCATCGAGCGCTGCTCGACATAGTCGCGAATACAACTCCGGTAAGGACCACAATGATATCAGTGTCCTCGACGCAACCTGAATTCGATATTAATTTTCCAACTGCAATTCCAGTGAAGGAAATCGCCTTGGCACAATTACAAGTATATCACAGTTGGCCCAATATAAGGTCGACATCATTTCACGGACAATCACCGAATAACTCATTTGTTTTTTCGTATCAGAATAACGCCGACGGAACCCCAGATTGGAACGTCATTGCGTTACCCACTGGGAGTTATCAGATCGAAGAAATCAACAAAGAAATACAGCGTCAAATAAAACGTGTCACCGGAAAAGAATCAAAGATCAGCATATCAGCTCACGAGCCAACGCTGTCAACGGTCATCGAAATCTCAACGCCGGGTTACCACGTAGACATTTATAACAGTTCAATCAGAACAGTATTAGGATGGCCTAAAAATCCACCGCCGGCACCACCGACACCAACAACACCAACGAAGTCTGATTACGTAACTGACACGCAGTCGTATCACGGAATTACATCGGGTTATAGGACGCGTCTGGATAATATAAAAATTGCAACGGTGGATAGGTGGATCCCGCCCTTTAGCGACGGCGGCGATATTGTGTGGACTTTTATTCATACAACATATCCAACGGGGGTGAGGGGATTAGGATTTCGTGTTTATCTGAGCGAAATTACTGAATTTTGTAAAACCATTAATGTGGCGCACCGCACGCAACTAGCGCATCTACGGCAACGCTTCCAAGAACACATTTCCGATGTAACAGGTTCACGTGGAGAAATTATTAAGCAAATCGAAATATTAAATCAGATTGCCGCAGATATGGAATATATTAACCAACGGATGATTCAGGTAGTAACTAACAGTAGCTCCATCATTAAACAACAATTTTTGGATAAGTACTCGCTGACCGAAGCTGAACTACCGAAATGTAAAATACCAGGATACGTTTCCCCGGTCATCCTACGAACATACGTCACTGATATCGTCGATGAATACTTCGATGACATACTTGCACAACACAAACGAATATTGCCACCGCCAAATATCCTCAGACACGATAATTCCACCAGCGGTGATGGCCGGCATATTTCTCCGGGCATCGTAGAAATCACTGATGTCGTCGCGGTCAATCTTGTATGTGATGTCATCGATGGCAGTTACAGCGCAACCACGACGGAATCAAATCAAGCCCAGCAAGGGTTTATACTATACTCACTTACTCCTAGAGAACCACCTGGATTTTTGATTGTGTAAGAACCAATCAATCCAGTATTTTTGCGGTGTCACAACGATATGCTGACAAGGATGAATTTTAAAGTCACTGACCAACAACATAGACTGTTGGACCTACGTGGCGAGACTGTTAGTATTAATTTGCTGGTGAAATCGTAAAAAATCAAAGATTTTTTCAGGGACTTTCAATTAATAATATCATATCATAATAATGTCCAAAAAATCTTCGAATTACCAGAAGTATGATGATGATGATGAAGATCTCTCTGACAGTGAAACACAAAGTGTTTCCGACGCTAGCATAGAAACACAATATGTTTGTGAATCACAAAGTGATTCTGACAGTGATTTTGTTGTTAGTGATGATGATGAAGATCTCTCTGACAGCGATTTCGCTGACAACGACGACGACGACGATGATAGCACTGTGGGAAACGCTAGCGTTTCCAACGACATCACCATCAGCGACAGCACTGTCGAAATAAATTATATTAAATGAACGCGAAAATAATAGTATGTATCAGCACGTGAAATGTTTAATACACAACAAAAGCGCGCTTGAAGAATTCATCCGAAAAATATTTACCGGAAATCATTTCCCGGGCGTTGTTAAAATAATCATCGATAAGTACGGCAATGATGACTTTTTATTGACAGATTTTCAGCTGAAGCAACTCCGCGAAAACAATATCACGATGATTACTTGTGACGCAGACCAAATCCTCAATGTTGCTCACTCGTGCATTTCACGGGATCATCTCGATAAGATACTGCAGTGAAAATCTTTTTTAAAATATTTTACTTTATAACACATTATTTTGAAAATCGAAGATTTTTCACTGACCATTTTCCCTGGTATTTGCTAGTAGCAATCAGTGAAATCGGACAATTGCACAATTTGGACAGTAAAAAAAAAGTAATATTTTTTTTTACTTCCTTGAATTCGTCAAGGATTTCACTTCCTTGATTTTATCAAGGTACTTGACTTCGTCAAGGATGAAAATCCAGAGGATTTCAAGGTGAGGTATTTTTACTTCTGAAAATCCTTAGGATTTTCGTGACTGACTTCGTCATCCGTGACGAAGATATCATTGACTTCATCGCTTTTTCGATTGCACGAGACAGTGGAACAAATTCATTTATTTGTGTCTCCGCTACGCTGGCCAGCGATTTATACAAATTATTTTGGATCATCTTTATGAATCGATATTAAGCAGGAAGAATATAACGCCCTGCGCGTTTAGCTTCGTATAATGATTCAAAATCAGACAGAATAGTTTCAGTATTTAGTAATATTTTAAATCCTTGTTTTTGTAATTTTTGAATAGCATCAATCACATTATTGATATTTTCTTGATTCATATTTATATATATTTTTAAATCTTTAAAATAAAAAAATCACATCTCCGTTGAGTCTCTAGGGTGTCTTATGATAACCCAAGTAAATTACCTAACAATAACGAAATATAATTTTCTGATTATTATACTTTTTTGCCAACGCGGATTTGGTAATATTTTCTGCAACTCCTCGTACCGAAGCCGCACAAATACCGAAATGCTTACTGGCTGCATTCATCGATTGAAATTCTCTCTCTTCATTCGTATCTAAATTTATAGATATAACTCTCCTGGCGATCTTACTGTTACGGCCAGTATTACCAGCCTTGCAATTTTCGCTCTGCGTCACAGCTGTCAGATTGGATAAATTATTATTAAGTTTATCTCCATCAATATGATCAATTACAAGACCTTTTTTGATCTCTCCGTGGAAACACTCGTACACGAACTTGTGATTAAGATACTTCTTTTTCCCAACAGTAAATCTAAGATAACCAGCATTATCAACAACACCAACTGGTTTTTTCAATCTACAGTGTCTAACTATTCCCTGTCGTGATGCTTCATAATTTTTAATGGTTGGATGTGAGACAAATTCTTGATTCATATACATATAATAATGTATTTGTCTAATTTATAATTTGTCTGAAAACCTAGTTATATAATCACTCTCGGATTTTAGCGCGTCTCCGTTGTTTTTTTTTATTGTAATATCGCTTGAGTTCACGGTATCGTTTCCCCCCACACCCCGCACATAATTGTGTTTTACCTCTGACACCAATGCCACATCGCAGGCAACGAATAGGTCCTGTGCTTCCTCGTTTGATGCTCTGTATGTGTTCACCGCAGAATTCTTTCCTGCAGGGCTTACCACAGACTGTTACGGATCCAACTTTTAACCATTTGCAGTTGTTCATTGTATATTAATATTTTCTTTTTTAAATATTTGTCTTAAATATAACATGGAAGAGCTTTCGAGGCTATCCGCATTTGGCGCTGGGAGATTCGATCTTGACAGGTTAAACCCGGATCCACGACGACGGCATCTAACTGATCTATTCGATATTATCAACGAGGGTAAAAGAGAATTCCGCGACGACGGCGCATCTCATGTATGGTCGTCATTTAAAATTATCCGCGACGCTGACTCGGTCGATATCATTGACGAACTCTTCTTCGGTGATGAGGTCATCATCGATACTACAATGACTGATGCCCGAGCAAAAACAATTATTGATTATATTAATTTTCATCAACGTGACAAGAAATATTTTTTCAGAATAAAATTTATTGTGAAAGTACAAGCACTTTCCGAAGTAGATTCCGATACGTGGATTATCCGTGACAAACTCGATCCTGTTCTTGCTAACGGAAAGACCGCTTTGTTAAGTAGTGGCTGTAAACCAGGAATGCTGACCGAAATTGATAAACCATATTACGCTCGAGCGTATCCTGTAACCGCAGTCATTTATGGAATATACCCGGTAAAAAAACCAAAAATTGATAAACTCGCTCCGATGCGATTTGGAACCGCAAGCGTTTCTACGCTGAATTGTGTAGCCTAGCGAGTAATGTAACATTTTAAAAACGCAAAACGAGGAAACGGTTTAACCGATCTGCGACGTGAAAAAATAACATCATGGGGTGAATCGGTTAAGAATACCGGGGCAACAATAAATGATGTTGCTGCGCTATCAAGTAAATTAAAATGCTCAATAACAGTAAAAACACTAACCGGGGAAATATTATATAATTCGAAGCATTATAAAAAGTCAGGAACACCGATTGAAATTATTGATCATAATTCGCACGCGTGGACTGATGCGGTTACAATATTTCCACGAGACCGTGTTGTCAAGTTTTATCGTGGAAACATATAAGAGGTTATTTACGCGCTGAGTAAAACCGACCCTGTGTCGGTGTGGTTATTTAGGAGCTCCGAAGATTCCGAGTATGATCAATTTGTGAGACCCAACGGAGAATTATACAGAACAGAATCGTTGCACCAACAAATGAAAAAACTCGCAAAAACGTATATGAGAGATGCTAGCGATGAGCAGTTATTGGTTAATTGTTTTACAGTTCCAAGTGTTGCCGCTCACGCCGCCAGAGAAAGAAATTCGTGGAGACCAACCCGAAGTCAGTTTCTTTCGGATATACAAATAAGTTGTGTCGAGTATGGTCATGGCGGGTTGTGGAATACCCGATATGACTACCGGGATATGATTTCCGTGGATATGATTGCCTGCTACCCAGGAAGCTTTCTTGGGAACGGCGAGTGCCGCGAATACTTTGCGCGATTCGGACATCCCACGAACTCGATGACACGAGTCGCCGTAAACGGCAGTTTACCCGACGCTGATTTGACAGGATTTGCTCGTGTGACTTCGTTTGAATTCGCCACGGGACTTCATCCGTGCTGTTATGTTTGGTTTGGCAGACACTTCGTCGAAAAGCGCTAGGTACCAACAGTGTTATTGCGATACATGCTTGACAGCGGCATACTGGTATCGTTGACTGTCAGCGAAGCAATCATATGTTATCAACCGCAGACCTCAGTTTGGTTGCCAACACCGGAGCGTGTTACCCTCTAAGAAGTTATCGGCGAGTATGCACGAGAGTGTCCAAATACCCCGATGGATGTCATCGTTGGTGAGGCTCCTGAAATTCTCAATTTTAAACTCAAAAACAGTGAAAGCACAGCGAAAGATCTTGGACGAAGAAAAATCGGTAAATTTACTCAGGGTGCAGCATTTGATCATAAAATGCATCACTCGCGGTTGATTATCGATGAAGCTGAATTGGATTTTATAATCGCCGACGCGGTTGCCAGAGACATATTTTGTAACAGGGAGGATGTGTTCTTGTCGGGGAAAAAGTTGGGCACAATTGTAAGTTATATCGACGGAGAATCGCCTCAATACACACATTTGAGATCTTCAATGCTGGCTTATGTTTCTATAAATTTGTTATCGATGATAAATCGATTTCCTGGTAACGCAGTCAGAGTTGCCACGGATTCATTTTACATCGACAAGAAATATTCAGAATCACTGATCGGTATAATGAAATTCTGCGGCGGAGATGAATGGGGTTCGTGGAGAATAAAAGCCGAGATGTTGCACGAGTATTGTGAATCCGCTGATGTTGCAACAGAGGATGATTATTATAAATCCGAGATGCCAGAAATATCTTTCGCACCATCTGTGTATGATCCAATCACCAGACATAAAACTGTTTATTTGAACGGGCCGGGCGGGTCTGGTAAAACAACTCGAGCGATTGAATTATTTCGAAATTCAGATATGATTGTGCTAACACCTACACACAGACTTGCCAGAGAGATGAAACAACGAGGAGTCAATTCTTGTACTTATCACAGCTTTTTCAAATACAGCGTCGGTACGTGGACGCCAGATCGAATGGGAACAAAATATATCAATGATATAATAATTTGGGATGAGATATGTACGGTGCCACTCGAAACGTTAAAAACATTTCTTGATTGGCTGTTAACGAAAAATACCGCAGTGATTATGTGCGGCGATCACGGTCAACCACCTCCGTTTGTCGGCGCATCTCCGCATGATTGGCTGAGGAATTTTGTTGATTATCACGAAGAAGTGTCTGATGATTACCGAGCACTTGATGCAACGCTGAAAGAATTTAAAACACTAATCAGGCTACAACCGAATAAAATTCAATGTGAAATTATGCCCGAGATGATTCCTGAAACTTCGATGAGCGACTTTTTACGAGTGTGGAAACCAGACGATTTGATAGTGGCAAGTAGCAAGATAGTCAGAGACACACTTCAACAAGAGCTATTTCGGTTACAAAAAAAAAGTTTCCAATGCTGCCAACGCCGTTATGTTATAGACCAACTGATACGCGGTTACAAAATATAGATGTTGATATTCCAGGAAAGACAGAGAAACAGAATTTAGTATTGAATGATATTGTGTTAGTTGACATCGATGCTGTCGAGGATGCACTAGCGATGAATAAATCCCCGTGGACGCTAGGATACGCAATGACCATTCATTGTTCTCAAGGACTGACTATTTCAGATACAACTGTCTGGATCATTGATGATCGAATCGAATGGTCAAACTTAGTTTACTTAGCGGTGTCCAGAGTCAGAAGAATATCTCAACTGCGAAGAATTGTCTTGAAAAATCCTTCGGATTTTCATTCAAATGCTGATAAAAACAATAAAAACAACAGCATCACCGATGGTGATGTAATGAAAAAAAAACTCACCGGTTACAAACAGAGTGACAAAAAATATAATCGCGATTTTGATCTTGATGTTGACTTCGTTGTTGCGTTGAAACAACAACAGAATAATCACTGCGCGAGCTGTAATTGTATAATGCTATGGCAGTATTCGAATAAAAATTCAAGACAATTTACCGTAGACAGAAAAGATAACAATCGCGGTCATACACGTGATAATGTCATGTTGACCTGTCTTGAGTGTAATCGACGTCGGGGCGCCAGTGCTAGTTAAGTCACTTCAGTGATTTTGGCGGCAATTGTGTGTCCTCGGGAATTACCTGAAGTTGCTCACGGGTGAATCCGCGTTGAGGAACAGTTGAATCCAACCTGTAGATTACTGGTCTGCCAGTGGATCTTGTCACGGTGGATATACTATGTGTGGTAACACTCCAAATGGGATCAGTGGCTCTTCGTTTACCACCTTCAAGTTCACCTGGTTCATATAAATATCTTACAGTAACATTACCCAACACTGGCTCTGTTGAAATATTATTTCGTTGTATTTGTATATTTTTTTGAAAAACACCTTGTGTTTTTGTGATCGCGATGGAAGGTTTCATGTTGGTTGTTCGAGTTATTTCATTATTTAGCGCAGCTATCACGCTTGGTAATCTTGCAACCCATTCGCGCGATCTCGCATCTTGAATAAATTCCTTCGCGTATTGATATCCAAATAACCGCTCAGCAAGTGTTCTATTGAATCGCTCAACAATTGCCTGATCACGGTGAATTTCAGTGTGTCCTCGTCGTATGGTGACGTTATGTTGTTTCATCAACGATGATACTGCACCTTGAAATTCTTTGCCAGGATCAACTTGTAATAAATTTGGCCATCGTAGACCACCTCGCCGATAAATTCTTTCAAACGCAGAAGCAACCTCAGATGCTGTTTTAGTTGTTAACGGTTCCGCATCTTTGTATCTACTGGCAAAATCAACTATGGTTAACGCGTACTTGTATGTGCGTCTTCGGATAGTATCATGTGGCAGAAATAATATATCAGCTTGATGAACCTCATTTGGTACACTAACATCGAAATGCGCGAAGTGAATTTGTTTGGGGCGCGGTAGATAAATTTGCCATATTGCCTGTCGGGATAACCAATTTTTGGCAACCGCGCGTGTTACTGATGCCGCGCTGGCAAGTTTATCAATTGCTGCGTTACCTCTCCACTATCCGCTTGGGGAATAATAAATCGACTCCATTGGAAATGCTTGCATTGTTATTATATACCAGCACCTAACGCTAATTTACCTTTCATTGCGGATTTTATCAACCAGGATACTAACCTTTCGCTGATAGATTTATCAGTGATGGCATTTAACGCATGAATTAATTTCACGTCCGCGAGATGGCGCTGTTGCAAATCCTTGCTTCGGTAAGCTACATCATGAGCATGGCACGCGCTATCAATAGCGTTTATCGGATACTCACCGGGTTTTGGTTGATCCTGAGCATCAAGTCTAATATCAAGTCGGGTTCCTGGACCACAGTAATTATATCCTGGAAGATGTTTTTCTCCTGGGTATTTAGCCCACGGAGCTCCTGGTAATTTTCCTAACTTGGCTGCGATATCACCGCCGCTTATTTTTTAATAAATCTAAATTTTTTTGTGCCGCATCGTTCACACTTGCCTGTAAGCGCTTGTCGATTATTTTTTGTTGTAATTGTTGTTGTATCCGCGGTTGGGGTACGTGCTCGGCATTTCACACAATATAAATCCATATTTATTTTATGATATATCTAATGTCAAAGACATTTCAAATGGAGATCACTGACTTTTCCGCGACAAAGCGACGAGAGCCAATCAAACATAACTCAGTGCTACCAAATTCTATCCGAATGATTATCATAGGTCCATCTGGGTCGGGTAAGACACAGTTGTTACTTAATTTGATAATGAAGTGGATGAAGTGGGATAAATTATATTTGATAGCCCCGTCTGTGGACGATCAGCGGTGTTATCAAGTGCTAAAAGATTTTAACGAGAGTGCAAAAGCAATCACCGGAAACAGAGTTTCCGGGAATGATGAAAACGTAGTTGAATTCATAACTGATGTCAATAATGCACCTGGCATTGATGACATCGATGGATCAGTTAACAATCTAGTTGTGTACGACGACGTGATGTTGGATAAACAAACAAACCCTGCGAGAATTTTTTTCCGTGGGCGGCATAAAAACACTGATGTCATTTATGTGACACAACGTTATACACAAATTCCGAAAGTGATCAGAGACAATTGTAACGTCCTTGCAGTGTTCAACGGAGTTGACGTACACACGTTACGAAATATTCATCAGACTTGGTGCAGTGGTGATATGGACATAAATAAATTTAAAAATTTCTTCAGCGTTGCTCAACGAAAACCACACGGGTTTGTGACGATAAATTTACATGATCCTCGGACACGGTATCGAGTTGGACTTGATACATTTTTTAACTAAAAATCCTAAAATATTTTACATTGAAAACGCTACCGTCGCTAGCAGCAGAGAGACTGAGCCACCAAGTGTTTCGTCGTACCACCACCCCCTCCCGTGAAAAAACATTTTTTATAGCGAGTTATCGCTGTCGAAATAAACCCTTCTTCTCCAAAAAAGAGGATTTAGTCATCATAGTTTCTGGATAGAAGGGTTTATTTTGTGAAATAAGAACTTCTATCAGAAGAGTTTTTGATAGGGGTTCTGTTGAAACGAAATAGTTGGTGGGCTCAGTCTCTCTGCTGCTTGGGCATATTGTTGGGTGATTCTGTGGTATATGTGTGCATGCCAGAACAGTTCTTTAAATCCATCTGTGGATCATTCCATTTTATTTGTTGTTTATTGTAAGTTTAACTAGTGTTGTAACTTTCATGTATTACGTATTTGCAGAGATGCATCCACCTATTAATCGTAGTAACAAAGCTAACATTATTTGCATGCATTGATGTAGTCCCTCAACATTTTTATAATTGAACTAAAAATGTTTATGCATAGTTGAAGATTGTCATTCAGGTTATTCGGGTCATTTATTTACGTCGATGTTTGAACTAAGTTCATATTCATACGGACTTATTTACCTGCAACGGTGTGTGTAATTAAAGACACGATATGATCTAATTTGCTGACGTCCATTTGGTAGTTAGTTACTGAAGCATGTACTCCACCACCAATCTAAAAACTATCACCATATTAGTTACGTTTATGCGGATTATTGAATATACTTTGTTGATATAATCTTGTAGCTCTTGAAATACTCAATTCTATTATGTAGAAAGACGAACGGTTTTGGCGGATTTCTGGAGAACATATAAAACACTAATGTTCAAAGTTTATTTTCAGTTCCACACGAGACAATATATCCAACAGAAGTATATTAGTGCACTTAGCTCCTTACAATAATTAAGTACAGTAAGCAGATAATTATTATGTGAAATAAAGTAAGCAGATAATTATTGTGTGAAGTGCAGTAAGCAGATAATTATTGTGTGAAATACAGTAAGCAGATAATTATTGTGTAAAATACAGTAAGCAGATAATTATTGTGTGAAGTGCAGTAAGCAGATAATTATTGTGTGAAATACAGTAAGCAAATAAGTATTGTGTGAAATACAGTAAGCAGATATGCAGCCAAGAATGTGTACTTCCTTCCATCTTTTTTCAAATTTTCAAAATGTTGTAACAATACCGCTCTTGAACAAACAGATTAGCAACGGCTTTAGTTTAAGACAATAAAATCTCTGAATGTCGATTGTTCCTTGTTTTTTTTCCAAAGATTCAATATTCTGGCGATTTCGTCAATATTACACTTTTTAAATGTGGGAAATGTCAAAAAGTGGGTTGTACGGTAGACCGGCTGCAGACTTTGTTTCAAAAGAAAAAAATAATACATGTTCCAATAGTGATATTATTATTTTCAAATAACTCTAAATATGGGTTTCATATTGAAGCTATTTTTTATGTATAATCACTTAATCCTACTTTGTGTGTGCAGAGGTACCCATAATCATCTCAGCCATTATAACGGAATGTTTTCTCGTTTTACACATTTATTTGCAAAGGAAATATACGTTGAAGCGTTAGATATAATTCAATGAAAGTTAATAAATTTAACAAAGATGGGATATGAAGGTAAAGATTAAAGTTTAGGGATATTTTTTCTGCAACTTATGTATTTTTATCTTGTTGAATACAGCCATCATTGCTTATCGGGTGGGAGGGTGGGGAGTGAGCCGTTACAATTTAGGTTTAGTCTAATGGAGCTCTTCAGCTTTAATCGCCATGAAACGGAAACCTCTGAGGACATATGTTATACGGGACAGAGTCGACTCTCCACTGAAAATCAGTTATTGTACAGTTGTACTGTATATAGTAAAATCAACAATTATTTTCAACGAGTAAAGGACTTGAATGGGTCAGGTTAGGCTTTTAATTTAGGTGCCCATCTCTTGTTATGAAAGAAATATTAAAACATATTTCGATAAAAAATAATTCACTCTTCCTTCAATCCCTTTGATCAAATACGTAATGCCTAGAGGTATTCGTTTTCATCGGGGAGTGTAAATAACATCTAAACGGCATTGACAATTATTATTATTGTTGTTATTATTATTATTATTATTATTATTATTATTATTATTATTAATTTTGGATTTGCCATGTGTGGATAACTATGAATATTGTTGCTATCATAATCAAGGCGGGGAATATCTCTTAATGTCACACTAACCGGAATTTACGCTACTATAAATGTCAAATAAATTTCCTCAGCGAAGATTTTAAAACTATTTCATATAATTGCCTTCATCCCTAAACCGATTTAGATAAATCATTTTGGAAAAGAAGCGCATCAACATCGTATACATATTGCTACAGCACAACAACCTAAAAAGATCCAAATTTCAATGCAGACAAATGTCATGTTTAAATATTGGTAATTAAAATGTGTGTGTGTATGTTTTATAAATATATGTTGCGTTTAGTTTTATTTAAATATGTTTAAATTTCTTTTTTAACATATATCTCATTAGTTTTAAAAATAGTGGATTCGCAGGTAGGAGTTTGAAAACGAGATTTATACCTAAGTTTATGCCTCGTCTGGTCAACAGACGAATAGAGTCTTTGTTAACAACCAAGTTTATATAAGTTTATCGGATGCATTAAGGGTCTTCATCTCCTTGTAGCGAGAATTGACGTTTATACACTTTTTCCCATTTAATTCAAATTTATCACGATCGATACTGGAAAATATTGAACACATCCATAGGGAATATTAGTCACTGTAGATCAACTAAAATATACAATTAGCTTTTCCTCTAGAGGAAGATTTTAGATTCACATAATTTTAATTGTCCTCAAGTTATCAATATTTGAGGTAAATGTATGTCATGGTTACAGTACGTACTCTCCTATAAGTCAAGTTCAACTGCAAACTGCATTGACCCAGAACTGCCCGCTCTTTATATGCAAGCAGATCTGGGTCTATGCAGTTGGTTAGTAGTAAGCAACAAAGCAAACAACATAGATCAGGCTGTAGAGGTGCATTAAGCAGAACAAGAATTATGTTCTTCACAGTTGGATACGAGTATATGCGTCAGTTTCATTTACACTGAAAATAGCTCATGATATTTAGGCAATTTGAAAATCATGTGCATTAACACTGTCTACATATTGATATGAGGATTACTTAAAGCAACATTAAAGGTTCCTGGTTAATTAGAATATATGCTTGCATTCCTTATGTAACGATCTAACTAAAGAAATAGCATAATAGCTCCACTCTTAGGAATAAACGATGTTTGCATATATGCTGAAAATTCTATATCAGATTACATAGGTAGAAAGATCGATGGGTCCTTGAGTAGGGAGGTAAAATAGAAGGTAAATTCATACATACATACATACATACATACATACATATTCAATATATTGGTGACGGCAAAGAGCATAGCTTCATTCTGCAATAAAATGTATGGCCTACTTTCAATCAATATATTCAACCATAATATCAAAACTAAATAGTAAATTAACATTAAAAATAAAAATTAAAGGCCAACGTCTTCTTGTCAAATCCGCAAATTTTGTTGTATGACAGCTGTATACAGTGTATATGTTTATGTATATATATGTATGGGTATATGTATGTACATATTTATGTGTGTGTGTGTGTGTATTTCCTAGAGATTTATATACGGTTTTCTGTATTTATATATCTCATTTTGTAAATGCATTAGTTGACGATGTATTTATCTTGCTTTCGTTCTCGTCTATGCTGTGTCTCATAATCTTATGATATGTATAATCCATATCTTAGTAACCAGATATAATCTTTGTTGAAGAGGTAACTAAGTCAGTCAGTCAGTCAATCAGTCAATCAGTCAGTCAGACAGTCAGTCATAGATAAATGCATGCACGCACTCATACGCGCAAACAAGTATATATATGCATAAATACATGTGTCATATAGAAAGAACTTCATGTATAATTACACTGTTATAAGTTTTTCATTTCCTTTTCGTTACTATTTCAAAGTTAATGTTAAGCACATAACAATATAGATGTATTAACTTTTCGAAATATTATCATCATCAAGCAATTGTTAAAAGATCAGTGCCACGCTTAGCCAAATGATTACAGATTTGCATTATTGCAGGTATTGGGATATTTCGTTTTGTCAATACGGTAGCTGACACAGTATTACTATTGGATTTTGTCACTTTTCTGTTGTATTTTATGATCTTGTATTATCCTGAATTCGATTAACCTGATGTAATCTCTGTTGAAGAGGAAATAAAGTCAGTCAGTCAGTTAGTCAGTCAATCAGTCAGTTAGTCAGTCAGTCAGTCAGTTAGTCAGACAGTCAGTCAGTCAGTCATACATATTCAGTATCTGAGATAAACTTTGTTAATACACAAGATTATTAGGAAATATTTAAATTTGGGGATTTTCAAGAAATTCAACCCGATCGTTGTGCAGAGGACTTGACATCATATAATTTTCCCAATTAATTAAATTTTGGAAATAAAATATGGACTAATTATTTGGTATGTGTTATCTGTACCTTTGTAACGAGAGAGAGAGAGAGAGAGAGAGAGAGAGAGAGAGATTTTATGAAAGCGTCTGCATCCATGTGTGTAAAAAGGCACACAATTAAGAAACGTGTTACTTCTATATTGTAATTTTAAGACATGCATTTAATGAAGGATAATCTGTACAATATAATTTTATACCTTAAATCGTATCCTGCAGCAAAAAATATTACAGTTGCTCCACAGAGTAATATTCGTAGAAATATCTAAGAAATGAGATGCGGTACTTCATTAACTTTACTATAAATCAATTGGAATTACAAATGATATCCCCAATGTATAAATTCACCGTATAATTAATAACGGTCACAGTTCAAGAGCCTAGGTTGAAGAAGGCATGGAACGTTGTATGGTGTTCCTTACATCACTCTTTAATTAACGAGGCCTGTGTTAATAACTCCATTTCTTGTGTTATCTCCATATCACGATCATCCGTAGCAATCGCAAATGTTTTTAATATCTCTTGTAAGTTATGTAATTTAGGGTATGTCAGATATCTGTCTTGTGGCCAATGTGGGTATGTAAGAAAGCTTGAGAGTAGCTTCTCGTGGGTCGGTGGTTCTTTCCGGGGTTTTCCCGGGTTCTTCCTCCACCATTAATCCTGGCCGCCATGTATAGCCTATCGTGTGCTGAAAAATGGCGTTAAACCCTACAACAACAACAATAACAACTGTCTTGTGGCTCACAACATACTTCTCATCATCATATTTATCGCTTTCATCATTCGAGTGATTGCTTTCATATAACCGCGACACATGTTTCAAGTCACGTCGAATCATTGTCGGCTGGCTCGCAACATTCATTTATTTATCATGCTCACATTCATCACTTTAATCGTCTGAGCGATTGATTTTATGAAACGTAGACACTAGTTTGAGGTCAAGTGACCGAGATGTAGATCCGTTGCGTGTGATGCAGCGATGACGAAGAATATAACGATTTGTAACTCCTGCCGAATTATGTTTCTTTGCATCATTTATCAATTTAATGATTTAATCCATCATTGTAATCATCCAAATTTTTCTCTTAACTAGGTATGTCATTAATAGGTTTGTGAAAGTCATGTCCTTAAAGCAGGGTTGCTTTTAAGTCCTGCTGATTACAAATGCTTTCAATTTCTCATCAGTAGCACTGCATGTAAAACATCGCTTTTGTGAATGAAGACAAACGACTGTCATGGCTACTTTAATACATGTATTAACTACTTTTTCTCTAATGAAATTTTTTTGAGTGAATTTGACTTATATAATACTGCTTTGTTGGTCAGCGTCGGCTAAGCATCAAAAGCGTAGTCACATCGCTCGTTAATAAAACCTTGATATATCCAAATTTTCACCGAGACTCCGTTTGCTATGGTATCTTAAGGCGTGAAATTTAAATTTGGGATCAAAGGTTTTTTGGTGTTCAGAGCTGAGCGGTATCGAGTTACTGGGACGGAAAATGATGACACCAAAGGAAAAATTCGGGATTAAAATCGAATTGAGTTTTGAAGGGATTCCACTATGCTGGTACCACGGTTTTAAGTGATTTCACTGTATCATTATTATTTAGCTTTGACAAGGACTAAAAGGACGCTATCAAAGCAGGGATGAAGTGTGGAATTTGGAAATAATGACAGGACATATCAATGTTACATTAACTCTTATCGTTATGCTTCTGACAGTTAAAGCCCTTAGGGAGGCCAACGATGACTTGACCTGCTGTCACAGTGAAAAGGGGTAAAGATAGGATTAACGCGTTTCTAGTTGCATCAGTAGCGATGAATTATCTACCTTGCATCGAAATCCTTGAAGCTGATTGCCCCTTAGCCAGAGAAATGCAGTTTGCAACATTGCTCGAAGACCGTTCCTGGCAGATTGCTTGCTTGCTAGGAACCAAGCCCAAAGTTGGAAAATATGTGTGCTAATGTGACAATTTATGCTTCGACAGCAGATTCTTCCTCTGTGGTAACTTCAAGCCTTATCTACTAATAGGTGCAGATGATCGCTCACGGACGAACATTGGCGATCCAGATGGACTACTAGAATAAGCCATGTAGTGATTTTTTTAATGCGTGGAGAACTTAGGGATATTTATGGAGGGTGGGAATACTTAAACGAACAGACAAGCCCACCATGCACAAACTGTGTCCACCTCTCGGATCCTCTGATCAGAACATGTGAAAACAGAAATGGGAGACTGTTGATCATTATTGTCACAAGGAACTCAACCAGTGGTATCAACCATTGTTGGCAACACGAGTCTGCTATCTCCTGGTGCAGAGACTATTCCGTACTAACCGAAAGGTTCCTCTTGTACAGACTGTTCGCCATCATATTCCTCCACCCGGTGGTATGCTATATTTAAACAATGTCTCCTTTTAGGCTACCCAGTGGAGTAGGTTCTAATCTTCGACATAAATAAAAGGGAAAAATATGCCTCTTTGTCCCCTGAGGTAAGCTACTACCGAGGTGTTTTTGAAGTAGACCATAACAAACAAGTGACCGCTTACTTATTTGATACACCACTGCAACTCTGGAAATACTGCCCGCATTTCCAAACTGTTTAAATGTATATGAGGTACTTGGACCATATGCCCTAAAGAAATGCAACCAGCTCAGGTGGTTAAGTTATCTCAGACCCAATAGTGATTTGAGCTTTCATAGGTTTCTAGTGCAGTCTCATTTGTAAAAGAAGAAGCCACTGTATCGTAAGTTTTTCACAATTGTCAAAATGTAGTCCAATATTATATTAAAAGAATGTTACTTAAATGAATACGATTGAACACTTTGACACGTGATATACGAATATACCTAATCCGACAAGAAAATGATTGAGACGGATGCATAGGCACAATTTAAACATACTCAGTGCCCAGTGAAGCATTTAAAACAGACTTAAATGAGATTCATACTGTCGTGGTCAAGTTTCGCATCCAAAGTTGCAATGATCTAGAGTCATATTCAAAGAAGACAATTATCGGAAGAATTCTACAAATTAGTTCTGTGAAAGTGAACCTAGACATTACGACCAGATTTACTGCGGGACCCATCAAGGAGAGAGGTCAAGTTGAAGAAATGAATATGCACCACCGAACAAAGTCCCTAATCATGTAAACACAAAAACAAGATTAACAATGGAATGAAATAGTTACTGGAGAGTTTACTTGAAGAACTTTGGAACGAAACTAAGCGTAAGTACATAATTTTGGTGTTGTACATGGTACAACAGGATATAAAATTTCATATTGCCCATATTATTATTTTGAATGTATTGGCAATGGCATGAAGCTCATGCTTACATCTGTCTGAAAGAGATAATAATTATCCATCTAAATAAATAATTAATGCTTATTTGCCAATCACTGGGATTCAAATTTGAATAGTCTCCAAGCGATACATAAACGCCATCAAAATGCCGTTTCGCTTCATTTGATATATATAAAGCACTTCAGACAACACCAAGAAATGTTACAATTAAGTTTCATATATCTTCAAATGTTATCAAAAATATTTCAACCATCTAATGTCACACCGGTTACAATAACTGAGAGGGAGACAAAGACATGCTGATTGTTAGTTATATTGTTGTATACTATACAGGTAGAAAACAAAACTTTAAATTTATGTCATCTGAGTATTTGAATTTCACAGACAAATATTTTCAATGCACGAAATAATTCTTAGAACAGAAGGACATTTTTTAGTATGATGAGATTTTTAATAAAAAGTATTACTGAAGAAGACGCATTAGTAAAATTCAACAAGTGTCGATGTCAGTTAAATGGTTCGCGTAAAAGGTTTGTGCTTTCTGAAATAAATATCATCATCGAAGGACAAACGTGCAGACAATAAAATCATTAACCACTCCAGACAATAAGCACAGGAAATGAATTATGAAAGAGTGAAGTTGGTATGTTAAATAGATCCACAAAGGACAACACCAACAGTTCACAGATGAATATATTCATTTAAATTTCCTACAATATTTATAACGTAATATGACCACTATTTCAAATTTTTTTTATTGTCATGATTCAGTTTTCCTTTTAAGAAAAAGAATCTAGTTGGAATTAAACTCAAAATAATATACCAAGTTAGTCACATCATTAGCTTGATATGCATCATAACCTGTTCCATTACATTAGCCTGATATGCATCATAAAATTTTCCATTACATTGGTCTGATATGCGCTATTACTTAATTAATTACCTCATTAATCTAAATTGCCTCATTACAAGATTTTTTGTTACATCATTAATCTGAATGTGTTATTGCCTCGTTTATGACATCAGCGTGTGTCAGGAATTTCTTAGCAAAATATGTGTCCAAATTTTCAACTGATGTTCGGTTTGATGGGATTTATTAAGCGACAAATTGAAATTTGTTATCAAAATGTGCTTATGTGTTCAGAATTTAGGGATTTCGGTTTACTGGTAAAAACATGACAATCTTAAAGAAGGAAAATTTCGGACTGAACCCAAATTTGGCTTGAAGTGATTCCGGTATGCTGATGCCACGTTTTTGTTTTAGTGATTTCACTGTATCAACCGTGTTTACTTTGATAAAAAAAAGACTAAAAGGACTGTCAGTGAAAGGATGTAGTGTGGAATTTGGAAATAATAACAGGAAATATCAGTGTTACTTAGCTGTTAGTATTATGCTGCTGACAATTCAAGTCCAAAGAGAGACTGATGGTCCAATGACCTGCTATCAGTGGACATGCGCATTGTTGGCATTAGTGTACTCCACTAGAATACGAGGATCTCATTTTAACAACTATCTAAGTTCACACAGTTTGCTTGAAGCATGAATACGTTTATACTAGTGCGACATTCAATGAAGGTAAATCAAAAAGAAGGTGGAGTTAAACAACAGGAGGCACCTTCCATCTAAAAAAAAAATCAAGATTGCTTTACACGCGAATGTTTAATCATCAATTGTTTGGTAGGAGCTCTAACCTGTTCAATAAACGTTTTCGTTTCGACCTAGTATTCTCGCCTTCATTTGCAACACAAGCTATCGATAAAGCAACATGATTTGATTTCTTATCTCGATCACCCTAACAGACCAAAAGTAATTATCTTTAACTGCACATTCAGGTATATATTGTCCGCATTATTTTCTTTTAATTGGAGACATGCTTTTATATTTGTGTATATTTTGTAAGTACTATGTTTCAGCTTTCGTTGGGGGCTTCGAGTGGCCGAATGGTCTAAAGCGCTCACCGTTCCGAATCACTGCCATCTCACCTCTGTCTGCGTGAGTTTGAGTTTCAGGCTCGGCTAACGTGGGTATGTGAGAAAGCTTGCCAGTAGCTTCTCGTGGATTGGTGGTTCTTTCTGATGTTCTCCAGGGTTCTTCCTCCACCACTTATACTAGCCGCCATGTATAGCCTATCGTATGTTGATAAATGGCGTTAAACTCTACAATAACAAATAAGCTTTCCTTGAGTGCCTCGTATTCTTTTTTTATTATACCCTAAAGAGTGCGATAGCACATTATTGTTGAGATAATGTTCATTCTTTATTTTTCCTTTATTTCCCTTGTGAAAAATATATCCAGATATTTTCACATGCGAAAATACAAGATTTGCCATTAAGAGATTTCATGCTTGATTTTGCGTGCCTACAGAAGTTATACTTGTAGCAGGCAAAACGAGCACTCCCTGAGCTAGAATAAATGAATGACACTACAGTACATTTCAGAGGAGGAAATAACATTTGCGTCTCTACGACGTTATTCCCCTTTACAAGCTTTCTAACCAAAAGCAGCTGTGAGGCAATGCTGAATCGAAATTAGATGTGTGGTCAGATAGAGTAAAACTATGTAACAAATGTCAAAATCTTCTTCACTGCGAGAAATTTTGTAATCCCAATCCTTCTGTCATCTTATGTCAGAAAATGAAAGTGAGGTAAATTTGCGGAAAGGAAGTGGGTGTGTACTGAAGAATAAGCTTAACCTTCTAAACTTTGATTCAAGAACAGGATTGGTACAGAACAATTTCAAGGAAAAAAATCTAACGTAAATAACTGACATATTTTATCTTGTGATACATACAAAAGTACTCGTTAAAAAAAAATTGTTTTTTGTTTTGGGATGTTTCGTTTTTATGAGAGGAGATACAACACGATGAAATATATTCGGTATTTGTGAAAGATAAGAAAATGTCCTCTATCTATTTATAATATAAATGATTCTTTGGGCAAAACTCAAATAAGTTTCATCTGAAACAGTGTCAATGATAAAATATTTTCTCTCGTGTTGCCACAATAGCTCTAAAATAGGTAAGATTTTGTAAAATTTATTTCCATTAGAATTTCGATAATTTTATGCAACATTTAAATGTTTCAGATATTATTGCAAATTCTTGTTTAAATAATAATAATGATGATAATAATAATAATAATAATAATAATAATAATAATGAGGACTTTAATAATAATAATAATAATAATAATGAGGACTTCGTATAGCGCCTAATCTTAAGAAGCTCTAAGCACTTTACAACATTAGACAACACCTATAAGATAAAAATCATATATAATGATATGATTACAAACACAAACACCATGAAATTAGAAAACATAGAAAAAACATGCTGAGAATATTTAAGGTAGGAAACATTATTAGGTCTTACATACATGCACGGGTCAGCACACCAGAAGAGACATAGTTAACAGTCAAGTTTACCCGTTAAATATTTAATTTGTTTATGCATCAAAGAATTATAAGTTCTTATTGGACCGAGACTTGACGAACTAGAATGTTCCCTTTGAATTCAAATTTAAATTTAATATCATTGATACTAACAAATATCTAACACATTCCATCGGGAATATGAATCAATATTGTTCCAGTTAAATTACACACGAACCTTTTCCTCTAGAGGAAGCTTCGAATTTCAGATCAACTAATCCTATTTTAGGAGCAAAGGAAGGGTATTTGTCGCAGCATGAATTTGCCTTTTCCGCACAATAATGAATCCCATATATATATATATATATATATATATATATATATATATATATATATATATATATATATATATATATATATATATATATATATATATATATATATATAATACACCAAAGGGAATATAAGAATAACTTCAAACAGAATCCAAAGGCAAAGTTTATATGGCTGTGTTCATTACCCCACATTCAAACGATTAAATAATTCTGTAGCTGAATATATTTTATTTGCGTCATAAAGACATACAATAATACTTTAAAGAGAGTAACAAGTTTCAGCAAATGAAAACTTTGTTCAAAATTCAGAGGACAGTCTCAAACCGGAAAACCTTTGCGACTAAATTTGATTTTAGGTTTTGAAAGGTTTTTGTTTTACTGAGGATATTGTAAGCATAAACAAATATAT